>VWZF01000796.1:35797-62693 GCA_013396755.1 Sclerurus mexicanus
ACTGCCGACCCGCCCGGTACTGCCGGTACTGCCGGTACTGCCGGTACTGCCGGCCCTCCCCGTACTGCCTCCCGGTCCTGCCGCCACTCCCCGCCCCTCCTCCCGCTCCTGCCGCCCCTCCCGCTCCTGCCGCCCCTCCCGCTCCTGCCGCCGCCCCTTCTTCCTTTCCTCGCTTTCTGGTGTCCCTTTTTATTCATCAACACCAGTGAGGGCAGCCTTCTCCAGAAACTCCTGAATCAATCGCTAATGATGGCAAAAGGTGCACTGCCAAGAATACTGATGGGCATGTAACTGTTAACGATGTTTTAACCAAGTTCGACAACTTCGTTTGCAGTTGAATGGTTGCTTTTATGCCTTATAAAGCAAGAAGAATTTAAGTGTCGCATACTTTTCTCCGGCAGGCTCCCAGTTTTGGCAGAGGCTGAGCCCAGTTGTGTTCGGTCGTGAGAGGAGGCAACAACTTCCTCGTGAGGGCCGAGGAGGGGCAGACACCGATCGCTGCGCTGGAGGGTGGCAGGGCCCGAGGCAGTAATGGCCTGAAGTTGTGTCAGGGGAGGTTTAGGTTGGGTATTAGACAAAAACTTCTTCACCCGGAGGGTGGTCGGGTGCTGAAACAGCCTCTCCAGGGAAGTGGTCACAGCACCAAAGCCTGACAGAGTTCAAGGAGTGTTTGGATGGCACTCGCAGGAGTGTGGGGTGACTCTTGGAGATGGTCCTGTGCAGGGCCAGCAGTTGGACTTAATGATCCTTGTGGGTCCCTTTGAACTTGGCGTATACAATGATTCTGTGATACAGATTTTCCTTCAGCGTCTGTTTGATAACTGCCTTTCACCTCATTAAGAAGGCATTATTTAATTGTTATTAGTTGGTCAATATATTCACCAGTCCAAACCGAGTTGCCTTACAAAATAACATAAGCGATTTGTTGGGAATTAAATTTAAGGACAACTATTAGATGATGATGTTCAAATAGTACCTTTTGGGTTGAGATTTGGGTAGTAGCAGTACTTAAGGTATTCTGAACCTAAGTTTCTATGGCTGCTCTTTGTGATTTCTATGACTTAGAGTTGTCATGCTCTTACACATGTTGGGAATTCCCAATCCTTTTCACATGTGAAGTGCGCAGCTTTTAGACAGCTGTTTAGATGCTAAAAATGGAATTGCAGAAGTACAAGATGTTTGCAATGTTTAAGCATAAAAAAAATTTAAATTATCTAACCACTGGACTAAAATTTGGGGGGGGGTGTTTTTTTGGTGGTTGGCTTGTTTGTTCTTTGGTGGTTTTTTGTTTGTTTGTTTGGTTTGGTTTTGTTTCTGGGTTTGTTTTTTTTTTTTTGGTCTTACATCAAAGATTTTTGTGGGGAAAAGAAGGGAACAAAAGAGAGAAGAAACAAACAAAAAAACAGTAAATCAAAGCAAAAGGGGTTATTACTTTGACTGGAAGATTGACTACCAAATCTTGGACTGCACCTACCAAGAAGGGATCTTCATCTCCTGTTCTGGATCTTTGGGCTGATGGCAATGCTTACTTCCCACACAACAGGGAGTGAAATTACAGCATAATAGCTTGCTTCTCACTCATAGTCTGAAAAATGCGTATTTTCCACACTGAAATTAGACAGAACTGGAGGATGAAAAAATAAAAAAGTTAGCACATTTTTTTCCTAAAAGGAGAAGTAAACCCAGTGAAAATGATATCTGGAAATCTAAGATGAAAAACAAGGAAGTATATCTTTCTGCAGATTAATAATAAATTCTTTACAGATATAACAACATCAAAACTTAGATGATAAATGCTCACGGAGTTAGTGTGCATGCTAACAAATAATAACAATATAATTAGAAGAAAACAAAGGAAAATGTTCCTTTTTTTGAAATAGATTTATTTTTCTGATACATTGATTACATTAATGGTACTCTAAGTCCCATTTTATCAAATGCTGTTAATTTCTTATGAAGCCTGGCTATAGCAGTCTCTTTGCTAGTGTTATTTACTGCTTCTGGCACACTACATAAACCATCCTCAGCTACCACTAGTTTGTGTTTTGATTTACTAAGCTGTGGCTGGTCTATGGATAGGTAATGGCCCAGAGAGATGAAAGTGCTCTAATCTAGAGGTTAATTGTGTTGACTACAGGGCACAGCCTATACTATAGAATATTTAGGTCATCTTTAATATTGGGTGTGTTCTTTTGTGCCCTTGTCCCCTCTTCTTACGCTTCATATGCTGAAGCTGGTTTCATACCATAGAAACTTGACTAGTAAATTCTCCAGATGTAAATTGTGATATATTCCAATGCTAAAGGTGAGATTCATCTCACCTATCTTTATCCATCTAAAATTGAACTGTCTGGTCTAAGCTACTCCTCTAGGCTCCTATCTAGTTGATGGAACTAGATAAGCATCTCCATGGGGTAATTGTTCCCTACCTGTGGTAGGTGTCTGAGACAGCTGTAATAAAACTCCTTTTAGAGGTGCCTGTCTCATGCCTTTGCAGTGGGGGTGTGGATAACTGGGTTAGGCTAGAGACATAACTCCTAGAGGACTATTGATTGAACCCATGTCCCTATACTTGTGTGGGGTGCTGGAATCAGAATCCTCTAGAACAAAAGTGTTGGGGAGTCGTTGAGAAAAATCAGTGCTGAAGACCAGTCTTCTGGCTTCACAGGGCAGAGGCTGAAGACCCCGCTGTACACGTCCACATCAAATATGACCTCTGTAGGCATCATACAGATTAGTCCACTTACACACCACTAAATGAAAGTCAAACCAGTCCCTCCTGTGAATTTACAAACACGGAAGCTGTTTTTTATTTAGATAACATTTTCTAACTGTAAATTAATCTATCAAGGAGCTTCTATGGTATGTATCTAAGTGACTGAAACCTCAGGGCTATGCCAATATGTACAAGCTGAAAATCTGCCTCTTATTTTTAAAAAGTTTTTGAAGTTTTTCGATACATTATTTTAGAATTTGTTTCCATACCATCTTTTGCTGTATGTGTGTGATACTGTTCTAATCCTTAGGAACACATATGCTTATTTTCCATGGTTTCTGGCTTACAAAAGTCTTTTGTTTGTTCTGGGAAAGCATGGTGTTAAACAAAGGAAAATATTTTTACGTTTTCTGTTTACAAAAAGTGAGAAAAAATGCTTTCCATCTAGAAGTAAATCCTGTTTGAGTGAATTGTCTTTTAATATGCAATTGTAAGTGTAATTCTCTTAAATCTTCAGCTAATTTGGTCCATATTCTCATGAAAGCTTGTAAAATTGAAAACTGGCTTCTTGGTTAAATCTGGTTTGTTTGGTTGGAGTATTTTTTTCAGATACCATTTTTAAAACCAGCAACCTTTAATTAAGGAGTAATATTTCAATAGGGGGAAAAAAGGGACTTTTTTTCTTGAACAGAATGAGAAGTTTTTTTGATTCCCTGAGAAGGGTTATAAACCATGTGTAAACAATGACAAAAAGCTGGGAAACAAATTTAAAAGTGTCAACTTCTGGAAAGTAAGAGGTCTGCTTGGATAGGCTGGGGGAGGTGTATGAGAAGACCAAAGAATGAGAATTGCAGCAGGACAGCTAAAAAAATCCCATAGGAGTACTTAAAAGAGGAAAACAATTGATTTTTCCTTGAAAAATAGATTTGCTTTCCTGGATACCTGGAGTAAATACTGGTAATGGCTGTATTTTGTCAGACAGCAATGCCTGATTTGATTTATCTGGTGAAAGCCCAGAACTGTTCAGAAGTTGAAGTGAAATTATTGCAGTCAGGCCATCCAGACCAGACATTTTCACACAGCAGCTCTCCTGAAACCTGGGAGAAAACCTAAGAGTATGTGGGAAAGCCAGAGTATGTCATCCAGGGCGCAATGAGTGTTTGCAATCTTGAGTAATGCTGTGGGATTGCTGCTGTGAGGGCTCTGGATGAATTAGCTCCCTGTGGCAGAAAACCTCTAAGCCTGAAACCAGAAGGCTCTTAATTTTAAGGGAGATGCAGATCTGCACGTAGATTGATGGAAGCAGCAGGGATTTGGGAAGATGGAGGAAGACCTGGTGAAATGCCTTATGCTTGGGGAGCTGAGGGTGTGCATTCACAGGACCACAGACTAAATACATAACAGATCCCACTGTTCCCATATGCCTTTCCACTGTGAAGGGGTCACGCTGTGAGTCACCTCTTCAAAAAACAACCCACTAGGGAAAGAAGAGCCCATTTGTTTTCTTTAATTTTTGATACAGTCTATTGATAGTCTCCTGAATTAGCAAATTGGGATGACCCCTCTGCACACCCTTGCTTTAGGAGGACTGAGAGCTGGTAATGTTATATTCCCACGAGTCTGGATCTTGGTTTCACTCTGACTGCTCTAACCCAGAAGTCTGCTGCTTAGCACTTCATTATCAGGGCTACCTGGAGTATTGGTTTGTTGCCCCTCTAGTAAAATGCTAAACCTAACTACCCCAGATTATAAACCAGGGACTGTTCAATATATCTGTGAAAGCAGGTACCCTGAGTTTTCTTAAATGACAAAAGTATTTGTGGGTGTGACACTTGAAATGTTGAAATTTTGGACCTCTTCCCTAAGAACTGTAGTCACACCCCTGAGAGGAGAAGGATGTTGAGTCATAGTAGAGAAAGGAAAGAAAAGCTGAATGTTTTTTCTATTGCAATTATCCCAGAGGTCAGATGCAACCAAGACAGACAGATGAACAACAAAAACAGTGGTTAAATGACTCAAAAGGTTAGGTTTTCCGGCATTGGACTGAAACAATTCAAGCACTCTGAAAAAAAATATGGAAATGAAACATATTTTCTTTTTGAGTCTAATGCCTGAGGAAAGATTAATTTTAACATTTAGTGGTAGAAAACTCCTGAAGGATTTACACTTTGGCTGTCTGAAGGCTGCTGTAAATGTATCAGGACCAGAATGGAGAACAATGAAATTGCATTTTCTTTTGGAGGTGTCTTGACAGTGGCAGAAAGTGACACATGAACTTTTACAGCATGGTGTAACATAATTTAAGTACCTTATGAAGATAACTCCTTTACTTAAATGAATTCTTCATGATCACCCACCTTACTTTTGCTACACAGGATGATTGCAAAACTGAATGATGCATCTGAAAACCTGACTCAGCCAAGTATTTGAATGCATGGTATTCTTTCCTAATCTTGATATGCTTTCCAGTCTAAGTTTTAATTTCATAACATAAGGTTCTTACTGTAACCTGCTATTTCTGTACTAATCACACAATGATTTGCCAGGAAAATAGTTTGACGGTTTGACATAGTCACTCTCCTGTTACAGCTTTCAGAAAAGGGGATTTATTTTTCTGAGGTTGTATGTTTCCCTATTTGTCATAACAGAGGAAAGATTGATTCAGTGCCTGCTTCTCTCTGGAGCTGCGCATTAAAATGCCCCACAACAGAAGCCATTCCGTTTCTGGCACTCATTAACATGTTGGAGCCAGGGTGATTGCTGGTTTGTTTGTCACTGTGGTGATCCAGTAAGAGGAGGGAGCCAACCTTCACCCATCTGCTGTGTCTATCTGGATTGCCTTCTGCTCTCAAGTGACTTGCCAGTCAGCCCATCCATGTGCCTGGGTGTGACTGCAAGCCATGATGAGTCATGGTTTAAGTGTACAACTCATACTGAAGGAAAAATGAGGTCAGTTTTAACTCTACTTGTGATTTTATCTCCAGGTTAGTTCTGTGAAAGTCACCAAAACTGCTACACAGACCAAAAGGTAAGCCAGTGCAAATAAGACATAGAAGGAGATATTGCCATCAACATGCAAAAAAGAGAGAAATACTCCTGCAATTCTCGGTACTGCCTCTGATGGCTTCTCAAAAACAGAGCATTAGACGATGCAAAAACTAGTGGTCAGTGTTTGTCAAAGGATGAAAGTCGACAAAAACAGCAAATTGGAAAGTGCACTTGCAAATCTGGAACTTGTTATAGAACATGTAGAACTGATTATACAGTGTCATTTCCTGATAACTTGGTTCTTTGTTAATTTTTTGTCTTACGAGGTATAGCTAGCACACAAGTCAGTGAGTTTCCTACAGTGCTATTCCTCTCCCTTCTTTGTACAGCTCATGATTCACACTGTGAAGTCTGGTTCTACCAGCACTGGAGAAGATTCACAACCTCTTATAGAAACCTTTTCAAGCTGGGTTTTTCACACTGCAAGGTATGAGCTTATTGAAACCACTACCAAAGCTTATCTCAGAAACACAGCTTCTCTTCCCTTTTCCCTTCACAAAATCACAGCATGGCTGTAAGGTACCTCTGGAGGAAATCTGGTCCAACCCCCCTGCTCAAGCAGGGCCACGCAGAGCCCAAGACCATTCCCAGATGCTCTGAATATCTTCAGGGATGGAGACTGCACACCCTCTCTGGGCAACCTATGTCAGTCACCCTCACAGTGAAGAGGGATTCCCTCATGTACAGATGGAGCCTCCTGTGTTGCAGTTTGTGCCAATTGCCTCTCAGTGGATGCCATTGAAAAGAACCTATCTCTATCATCTTTATACCCTCCCTTCTGATATTTGTACCCATTAAGATTCCCCCACAGCCTTCCCTAAACAGGCATGAACTACTAAAAGAAGGCTAAAGAAACTACTAAAGAACTACCAAAGAAATAGGCAAAGATGCCTAGTCAAGGACGTATCTACTAAGCACAAACCTCTGGTGCTGTTTTTGCTTCTGTCACATGATTACAACACTTTTTGAGACTTTCTGTTTTTCAGAGAAACATGTAAGTGTTGTGCTTAATGACAGCGTAGGTCTTGGGTGTTTGTTGGAGCCAGGGTTCTGTTCCAGTCAGAGCTTATATAGCCTGGGACCTTTTCAAAATAGTCTGAAAAAAACCACCTGTAAACGTCAGTGAAGACCTTTTTATACATCCTGGATTGTGCAGCAGCCTATTGTTACATTATGCCTTGTGTGTGGTTCAATATCAAAACTGGATAAACCTGTCTTAGGCTTGACAGCAGTTATGAAAAGCAGCTTGTGATAGTTTCTTTACATATTTTGTAACTTTTCTGAAATTAGCCTCTACCTCTTTGTTGCAGAGCTCATATAGGGTCTTCAGGAGAGACCAGCTGGGTTTCATGTTGGCTGCTTCACCTCTCAATAAGTATTTGTAAGGTTGAGGGAAAGGAGGAAAGGCAGAGGGAGTGGACTGCCACACTGTCAGAAGTCTGGGAGACAATCAAATTCTTGTGGCTCCTTCTTTGCACACAGACTTATTGGGAAATGAGGAGACCTGCAAGCTTGAATTTTCTGTTTTTTCTGACTGTTGTTTGGCTTAGGAGATTAATTTTCTTGTGTTATTTCTGTAAGAGGGGTACTTTTGATTTAGATGATCAGTGGAGCATAGAGGGGTGAGAAAGTAATTATATTAGGATGTGAAACCAGCCAGAGTATTGTACAATGTAACTTCACTCCACAAGTTAACTGTAAGGTCCGTTGTGCCTTTAGCAAGTTAACTAGATGTTCCTTATGATGTTCGCTATTATCATAGCTGAGTTCCTCCTTGGCTTGGCTCCATACTGCAAGATAGATACAAATATCCTTGAAACACAATGGTAGAGGTCGTACAAAGGGGTGAGAAAGATGATGGTGAGAGGAAGATTATGTGGGCAGGGGCACTTATAGCCTGTGTAAGTAATATTTATGTAAAATAACACAACTGTAGGATTGTGCGTTAAATACTCCAAAGAGAGAGTAAAATGGAATATAGTATAGGCTGAATCCCTCATCTGCTAAGACATTTAACAGAGCACATGTCAGTAATCAGAAGAGTAGTCCCACCAAGATCTGAATGAACAAGACTTAAAAAATTTATTTGAAACATACCCTGTTCTGTTGCATATCAAGAAATATCGAAGATACTTTTCTCTGTCATTCCGATCTGTGCTATTTTAATAGTGCTTGGCCCTTTCATTGGTAGCACAATGTGATTTAAAAAACTGAAATGATATAACAGAATGAGAAGGAAACTTCCAAACATTAATCTTAAAAAACAAAGAATAAGCAAAAAACAGTTTTGAGAAAATGCTCTTCTGTAATAATAAGCAATTTCACTGTCTTTGGAAAATTGATTTTTTCACAATTGTTCTCTGTATAAGGCTTCTCAACCTGTCTGTCAAAGTTAATTCAGAATAGCTTAAATGTAAACTGATATATAAAGAAAATGCAGTTTTAAGTTCTATCGATTCTGTTTCTCATTGTGTAAATCTTGTCCCTTTGACTGAGAGAGGTCATGTGTCATCACAGGTATGTTTATTTGGATTAGTGGCTGTTCTACCAATGAGGAAGTTATAACTGCTTTTATATTGCTGGCAGTTGTATTTGTAAGGGCATGATGACTAAAGCTTCACATGTTAATGTAAAGTTGGCTCTCATGATATCAATACTTGCTGTTGCATAAAGTGAGAAATAGTTTAGATAACTACTTAAAAATTGTTAGAAACTTCTGAAGTGCACACTGTGGTATAAATTTGAGTTTAAAGGTTCTCAGTTGCACAGCATAAAAGAAAACTTATTTCTGTCAGGACATGAACAGGCTGATTGTTTTTTTTTATTTGCCCGTTGCAGTAGAAATGGTGCAGCACAATAAACCTACTGAATAGTTGGTTATATTTTCTAGGTACTTTCTGATTTTGAAATAACACTGTCAATTACCACAAGTGGCACAAGTGGTTGTTTGAATTCAACTGTTGCCAAGTATTTACGCTGCTGATGCTGGTGAGAATAGAGAAATCAACATTAGAAGCAACTTCTTAACTAATATTATTTTCAATATTAAATATAAAATTACGTTTAAATTAAATTTCTCATTTGTCATTCCTTAAATTACAATGTATCTTAACAGTTGTGTAAAGAATAATATTGTAGAGCAGCCATCTGCTGGTGCAGAAAGCTGTGATTTGTCAGAATGGGTAGACAGCCAGAAGGACGTGAGTTGACGTGCAGTCATGCAAGGTAACATAACTCCACACTGGTACTATAAATCCAGTATACCCTGGTGAATGAGAATACAGAATATGTTTGTTTCAATCAAGAAAGACAGCATTTTTTCTGGATAAAGCCTGTGATGGGGCTCTCTGGCAAGCAAAGTATGATCATAACACTGTAGAATCATTGAATATCCTGACCTGGAAGGGACCTACAAGAATTATTAAAGTCCAACTCCTCGCTCTGTGCAGAATGGCTCCAAGAATCCCACTATGTGCCTGAGAGCACTGTCCAAACGCTTCTTGAACTTGGGCAGGCTTGGTGCTGTGACCACTTCCCTAATGAGTCTGTTTCTCCAGGCCCTTAATTGTAATCTGAAAGCAAGTGCCCCTAGGCAGAGCAGAGCCCACCTCAGGAACTTCCCAGTGGATTGCACAGCGCAGCCTAGGGGGAGTTGGCTGTGCTCAGTGTCTGTCCATAGAAGGGTCTCTGTATTAGCTGGGGTCTATGTACCCACCTTAACTTCTACCCTAAGGTTAGGTAGGCCCTTTAGTTTATGCCTAAATAATTAGCAAAAGCTTCTGTTGAAAAATGAAAGAGCAAACATTTTATTTGCAAGCATTACTCTTCAGTGATTCTTCTGGGGAGCTAGAAGAAGTAAAGTATTAACCACACTGAAAGAGAAGGGTGGCAACTTCACAAATCCAATAACTGGTGTGTTTGAAACATACTGCATTTGATATTGCAGTTCAAACAGCAGTAGTGAGCTTGTGACACAGCAGAACAGCTGCAAATACTGGACTGTGGGAAGAGTTTGGAAATATGCCTAGGTATATGTATGTATACAAATATACCTGGTTTTGTAAAACTGAGCTCCTCTTACATCCAAAATGTAAAACTGATCAGTGTGTTCCTTGTTTCTCCTTCCAAACCTGTCTTGATTTACTCCATCCTTTCCTGTTTGGTCTGAGCATCTTCTCAGTGTGTCTGGTTGTGCTTCTCGACATGCACAGGCCAGCAAAAGCCAGAAAAAGTTGGTGCCTCATCCCTTGCTGGTTGCTGTGCTTGAGTTTTGGGGTGCAGGAGTTCCACAAAGCATTTCCAGTGTCCCCAGTCTGTAAGCACAGGTGAAGCCTGGCCTCCAACAAAATGCAGGTCTTTGCCTTCTGACTAGGGCACCTCACTGAAAAGAGAATGGACTTGGCCCCTTACCTCAGGGCTATGAATTATACTAAAAAATTTAAGTGCAAAATTTGGGTGAGGAGCCCTGCTACCCAAACATTAGGGCCCTGTTTCTTTTTTGCTTTCCCATAGCTCACAGATTTTGCAAAAGTTGCTGCCAAGGGACCCATTTGCAAAATGAGAGGATCTACATGTGTGCTTTGACCTCTTTAGCCTATTTTCAGGTGATGGGACACCATCTTCAAAGATGACAAGGCTTTCCATTTCTTTCTTCTGAGCATTATTTGAATTATTTTGGTAGAAATTGCTAAGAAGTCATGAATAACAACTGCCATCACCAGTTTTCATTAGTTCTTCTCATCTCCTTCAGATCACTAATTCTCTAGACTGTTTTGTTGATCAAACAGCTGCTCTTCTGAACATATCACCTGGCTTTTATTTTAATCCATGTGCATTATTTTAGGCTTGGAATTGATGGGTTACAAGAACAGGAAGCAGGCCACTAAAAATGTGACAATTAGCCTGGATTAAACTGAGCTTGTTCAGATACTGCCAGAGTTTCAAACAGTGAAATACAACACATTGTCAATAATGCTAACTAACTTCCAGGTCCAAGAGGGACTTAATTCATTTGGCTACATGGCCATCATAATAGGGCAAGTATTATGGGATATATATATATTAATAATGAATCTTCAACTAAAAGGAAAAAATATGGTATTTTGGTAGATAATGACCTGGAAAATCCTTACAGTGAAAACATAAAGTTTAACCACTAATGGACTGAAGTAGAATTAGTTAACCAAAAAACTTCTCTGGAAAACAAAAGAGAAATGCTTTGAAAAGTTGTGCAATTGTCTGTTGAATTTAAAGTCATTCTGCTTATAGAAGCCGTTGAAGTATAAAATATGTTTGCATTATCAGAAAACAAACTAGGAAAATGAATTCCAGACAGGAAAAATGCCTCCAGGCTATCAGTGTCAAAGCAGACACACTAGACAGAGTCCTCTCCCTACCCTACAGGCAGTGTGAAATAACAGAGACAGAGAAATAACCTTAAACTAGGGAGAAAAGTTCTTGAACTGGGGAGAAAAGTTGTCATTGATGGTTAAAAAAAAAAAAAGAAAAAATGGAGTTCACAATAGCATTGAGGAAAAATAACTGGTCAGTAGGAGATTGGGAAGCACAATAATTATAAAACAAGTAGTTTGTTGCTACAGACTCATACAATCAGGGAAAAGCTGCCCACGTAGAAAGTTAACTGACTGTTAATAAATTAAGACAGTTATGTTGCTACCAATAAATTCTTTTTTCCTTTCAATAAAGCTTTGGTGTGTGTATGAAATTAATTTTTCTATAGAAAGAGCCACCTGACAGAAGGTTGGAGCAGTTCTAATGCAAAACACAATGAAATGGTTCAATTCACAAAAGAAAATGAGAAACAGAAGTTCTAGTGGAAAGAACAAGTAACAGAAAAGTTCAGCCCTGAAAGTGTTAATAAGCAGCATTAAAAGGAAATATTTCTGCTTCATCAAAAAGGACTGTTGGCTCAGACCAATGATGCATGGTTAAACTGCACACAGGTTTTCCAGAAATAATTAGGCAGCTGGATGGAATTGGATCCGACTTCACAGAGTGCATAGCCCAGCTTTAAAAAAAATGAGTAACAACATCCAGGAAGAAATCACCTGAAATTGCAACTGGAAAAAGTTGGAAGCCATATCAGCTTGTTGGCTGTTCAGACTGAATGGACAAAGTGGGCTACAGTAGGCAAAGTGGGCACAGCAAAGGATGCCCTGGAGCCGAGGCTGTCTGCCTGCCTGCCTCCCTCCCTTCCTCCCTCCTTTGAGGATCTGCTCCTGCTTGAAGTCCCCAGGTGAGTCAGCAGATGTGTCCTGGGCTTTTTGGTCCTACAGACCAGCTCTGGGGAGGAGGGTTGGTATGAAATCACTGCATGCTTTTCTTCTGTTCTCTGTATATGAATAAAATGGTCTCAAATGGTTTTCCAAGGAAGTCCCAAAAGACCCACATACACTGTCACAAAGTTTACAGTGCACATCTATCTTCTTTTCTTGTCTTTATTACTCTGCTAAGATAGAATAAAAAGTTTATTCTTAAGCTGAGGTATAATGAAAACCCTCGGAAGGTCAAAGAGTGCAGATAAGCAAACTTGCTTGTAGGGTATATTTCCTGAATTTCTTAGCTCAGATCACCAAGCAATAACATTCTTTCAGCATGTTATGAAAGCGGTGTCCTACCACTGATCAGCTGTCTTTCTCCAGGATTTCCATTTATTGGAAGAAACTTAAGATTGAATCCTGAAAAAGCTCATGTTCTTGAATATAGCTGTCCATATAGTTCAGACAACTGTCATTTTGTGTCTCATACATTTTCATTGTAGCATTGGAGGTTTTTTTAGCAGGAATGTTTCCACTGTATTTTCCCTCTCATTTTCCATTGATCTCCTTTTACTGTTGAGTGCTCTAGAGCTCTGTGAAGTTGCAGGAGCATTTACCCTGCAGGTTTGAAGTTTTTGCTTCTTCTTTGCCACCTGATGGTGCCTCTGGAGCCCTGGTGACAAAGGGCCATATTTTCTCTTCTCTGCAGACCTTGCTGCCTTTCACCAGTTACATGAAAAGCAGCAGGCAGAATCAGCCAGGCAAGCTGGGGAGCACTCCCTTTTGCTCTGCTTTCCCTTGCAAGAGGTGGAGGTGACTCTATAAGAAACAGAGGTCACACAAACCTGCTTAACTTTGTGTGGCCCTAACTTCAAGAGAGCAATGACTGCAGCTTCACACACATAGTGTAAGGATTTCAAGTTCCCTGTCATGTGTGCTCAGTTTGTGCCCTTGCCATATCAACCTTTGTATGGTTGGCAGAAGAGTTTGTTGATGAGTAGTTGGTTTCTGGGAGGCATTTTTTCAAGCGAAGACAGAACAATATGGGTGATGCTACCCAGAACCTGAGTTTTAGGTACTTTTCAAGTCCATGTAACATGACTCAGAATACCAGGAGTCTCAGTCTTAACAGCATTCCCAGAAGGCTGATACCTGAGTGTGGAGAGCCAAGTTTTAAGTGCATCATAGAATTTTAGAACTGGAGACTGGGTGACTAGATCCCGAAGTCCCCAAAGAGTCACTGGAGAAGTAAAAGACCTCTATAGGTCTTTAAACCACTTACAATCTGAACAAACATCTACTCCCTGCTCTTGACCCTGTTTCCAGGGCAGCATCAGCTGCAGATAACGTGTG
The DNA here is from genome assembly GCA_013396755.1 of Sclerurus mexicanus. NCBI lineage: Eukaryota > Metazoa > Chordata > Aves > Passeriformes > Furnariidae > Sclerurus > Sclerurus mexicanus. The sequence continues at coordinate 49,193 of VWZF01000796.1, forward strand.
ATCTGAATAGCTCACGCCTCACTGGGGCATTTTCTCTGTTGTTCAAGTCCTTGTGAGATGTAAGAGGAGATCTTCATACAGTCTTATTTTTCAAAGGTGAAGTGTGGCTTGATAGGACATGTCAATTTTAATGTATTTAAAAAAAAATAAGATATTAAAAAAATCCTATTACCCAGTCTCTGAGAATGAAGCCCTGATAGACTTGGCATGCTGCTAACACAAACACTGCTTGGTTTTCAAAACTCAACTTAGGCCTTACAGTGACCAATCTAAGACTACTGTGGACTACTCCTCTTCTTCTGACTTCATCCGTTAGTTAGCATTGACTCTTGTAACTAAAATGGCATTTAGAAATTTGTTTAATAAATAATTAAATGGGGCTGGAAGTATTTCTTTATTTGCTTTTAAATAAAAATCCTCAATGATGCACCAGTAAGGCTGAGACTAGCTGAAGATGATGTGCTTCATAAATCCTCTGCTTGCTTCAGAGAGAGATTAAGCAAATCCTGCTCTTGAAACAGAATAGTGCATCATCAGACAAAAACTTCCAAATGCTTGAAATTGTGATGAAATAGTAATTTGGTTTGTTCAGCTGTACATATGATAGGTCTGAGCTCAATATTTGACGTTATTAAGGCACTCGACGTTCCTTATCTTTTGTAGGCATGTTTCAATACTCCTAACTGAAGAGAAAAAAGGAGATAAAAAAAGAAAGGGAAAATGAAAGGCAAAGGGGGAGGGGGAAGAGGAGGGGAAGGGAAAGGGAGAGTGGGAGGGAGAGGGGGAGGGGGAAGGGAAGGGAAGGGAAGGGAAGGGAAGAAGGGAAAGAAGGCAAAGCTTTGGTTTTGATTAGTAGTGATTAGTGATGATAAAGCAAATCAGAAAAGTAACAATGGATAGCCAAATTTAAAGGCAGAGTCTTCTTCCTTCCTGGATTCCGATGTTTGATTATTTTGTATTTGAACTTCACACCTTCCTCCTTAACAATTTACAAAGACCAAAAGAATGGCATTGACAGCATGGGAGGATCAAATTGTGAGATGAAATCACAAGCAAAATTGTCTCTGGTCACACATGCCGGTCTGAAGTGTGCATTTGTGGAGGAGAGAAATCCATGTGATGAACCATCACCAATGCAGTGAAACTCTTGGGTTACAGAGTAAGTTCAGCTAGGAAGTACTTTAGCTGTATGTCTCTACTTAATACTTTAGCTGTATGTCTCTACTTACCACATGCAAACTGAAAATTTCATTTGCTTATTACACATCCAGATTTGAGCAGAGGCCAGAGAAGCTATCTTTAACCCAAGTTCTTCTCCTCTCTCCATTTACTGTCAAGAGCAGAGGGGATTTTTTCCGAGAAAAAGATGCCACAACCACAACTATGGGAAACAGTTCTCTATCTCATCTTTGAAGCAGCTGAGATCTCCTCTTGCTGGAAAAATGGGGAGGGGTATGTGAAGGGAGAGGAAAGGAGGAATGGGACCTATCTGACAGACACCCATGGCATTTTTGTCCTAGTCCAGTATTTCTGCTACATTTTTACAAAGAAAAGAAAAGCAAGAGGAGTATTTCTAAAATTTTTTAGTAGTATTATGCTGTTATTCTTCTAGTTAAGAGCCATTTCTAAATGTATTTTTTAGTGCTGTGTAATTATTTGACATTTCTTCTGTGTTTGCTTGCTTTTTTTTTAGAATTCATATAGTTTCATCTAATGACCCTATGGAGTCACTTCATACGGGTTGGCATGGCTGAAGATGTGTGAGTGGGAACAAATGTGCTTAGCAGGAATGACAAAAGAGAATGTTTTCTTCACCACTTCTGCATTACAAAGCATCTGACTTATTTGGCAGCTAAACTGGACCTAGACCCAGCTCAAACTGCTGCAGCATGATGACTGGGTTTTGTATGCTCCTCACAGCATGAAGATCCTTTCTGCTACTAGATGCTGCGAGGAGCTCTTTAGCTCACTGACAAACAGCTCAGTGGAAGGGTCTTGTTGCAGCACAGTGTTTGAACACTCCAAGTATGTAATTAAATTTCAACGAACCTTTAGCGGTCAAGTTTCAAGCTGAGGCACTGGTCTCATTGGCCTCAATCCAGCAAAACACTTCAGCACATGAATAAACCTACTTTGGATAGTCCTACTGGCAAATCAGTGGGAACTACTGATTCCTTCAAGTTAGGTATATGTTCAAGAGATTTGTTTGATGTGGCCACAGTGCCCCCCTGTAAGTGATGTGTTGAACCAGAGCCTAAATCCAGTTTACCATGTGGTGCCTTTTTGGCGTTGATGATTTCTTATCAGGCAGCCTTGGTTGTTTAGATGTGGACACCCTTATTTCAAAAGGAATATTAAGCACTTTAAAATGCCGTTTTGTCATGATAAACATTCAGTGATTATTCCATTTTGGACAGTATTATAGTGGCAGATTTACTTTGGCAGTCAAACTGTTAGTTAAAAGTCCCTTGGGCAGAAATTACAGGTTTAGAAGACTGTCATAAACATCTGAAAACACTGCATGTATAGTCATACTCTGGAGGTACAAAGGTATCAAAACCTGCCAGTAAAAATGGTGTCCACTTTGGTAAAATCCTGCTTATGCTTTCTTTTGTGTTCTTGTGTTACCTTTAAATACAAGTGTCACTAGAATTTTGGCTCTTGCCATGTTTCAGCCAAATGACAAAACATAAACCTCTTTTATTTAATAAAGGAGAATTCTGAAGCAACTGATGGAGAAAACCAAACTTAATAGCGTGCTTTTTCTGCTCTTTTTCCTTTCCGAATGTTCTAGCAATCTGAATTTTCCAAACTGTGGGCTGTGCAAAAGCCACTAAATTAATTATTTGTAAAACAATCCTAGTATTCCAGCACAACCACTTCAGTTCATTGAAACTCTAACTGCAGCTGGAACATTGCCCGTGCATTTGGGCACTCTTCCGAAGGTTGACACTTCCTGTATTCAGATTACTTAACTTAAATACAAAGAGAAAAATAGGAAGATAACACTTATATTTTCTTTTAGAAATGTGACACTCATGAATACCAGGTTATATGAGATTTAAGACTTCTTAACATTTGCGAGCAAAAAAAGAAGCACATTCTTCAGCTGTTCTGTACTGTGTTATTTAAAGGATGTTTGACTCTTTGTACCATTAAATAAGCACTGCAAAGTGGCTGCAGTTGTCAGTGTTATCTAGTACTTTGAAAAAGGTCGTATAACTGTATTTCCAGGCACGTAAATCCAGCTGAACTCAACAGAAGTAGTTTGGGCAAACAGAAATAATAATTCACAGAATCATATAATCACAGAATGGTTTGGGTTGAAAGGTACTTTAAAGATCAGCTAGTTCCAAACCTCTGGCATGGAAGGGACAACTTCCACCAAACCAAGTTGCTCAGAGCCACATCCAACCTGGCCTTGAACACTTCCAGGAATGGGGCAGCCACAGCATATCTGGACAACCTGTGCCAGGGCCTCACCTCTCTCACAGGGAAGAATTCCTTCCTAATATCTAACCTCAGCTTACTCTCTACTCTCAGTTTGAATAAAAATTTGCAATTATGAATTCTCTCAGCTTCTGTATGATGTTGGAACTTATTTAATTTGGGTGCTTATGTTGTTTGGGTGCTGTTGTTGGAGGTGGTGTTGAAAACTACACCTCCCTGCAAGGATCTCTAGTATTTTTAAAATACTGGATATCCCTCTTTTGGTAGTTTCAGATGGTGATAAATTAGTGTACTGACCTGTACCTAGATATATAAAGAATTATTAGCCATAAATACATAAACAAAGCTCCAGGTGGACAAACATAATTGTACACTCAAAACATTGTTTAAGGTATCTCTGCCTTATAATAATAATGTCCCATTACCCACCAGAGGGAGCTCAGACAGTCGGATGTAACGGTATCTTTTTCTGATGTAAATTGATAAGAGCTATTTAAAGGGTTATAAATAGATTTAAGCACATTTTTAGCAGTTAGTGCATGGCTGGATGTAATTTATATTAGCTGGGAACTGTAACATGCATGGGTTTTTTTTTCTTGAAAGAATGCTCCTTTTTTGAAATTATTTCAAAAAGAAGTGTTCACATTCTTGGCACAGATAACTTCATCAGGAGGTACTACTTCATATGTGACTAGTTGGATTTTTTTTTTCCCAGCCAAGGGAAAGAACACCCTGAATAAGCATAATATTTGGAACAGCATTAATAGGAGTATGTTTGAAAGTGCCTCTGTGTTCCCTGAATATTAGCACTTATATTTTTTTGTACTGACATCTAATCAGTAAACATACGTATTGATGTACTTGCAGAACAATGAATACAAAAGGGTCTGACTACAAGACAGTCAAGGTTCTTAGCAGGTAATGTTGTTAAGTGATGCATTGGATTCTGACTACTCTTAAAAAATTCATAGTCTTTAACTTATTTCAGCCGAGTAATGTGACAGTCAAAGGAACAAGCTGGGCAGAGCACTGTGATGAAATGGTTGTGGAGAAGGTCTGTGGCCACAAGGCAGTCTGGGCTGTGCACTGAGATGTGTCATACACTTCTAAGAAAGTCACAAGATAGAGGTGAAAGTTTTTCAGTCACGGAACATCACATCACTATCCCTTCATGTGGGAAAGTAGGGAGGTAGTTAATAAAAGTTCCAAACTCTATTTGTGCGATGACAGCAGCAAAAGCCCATCAGTGAGGATGCAGTTATTTCAGTACTGAAGTGCTCTGGTGTTAGTGTAGTTTTCACTCTCCATAGGCTATTTATCAAGGTTTTATTTATCTTTAATGCAAATACAGCAATTGGCATAGAATTGGGCTCAATGATCCATATGGGACCCTTCCAACTCCGGATATGCTAGGAGTCTATGATTAGCAGAATAGACTCATAGCCTGATACTGGTTATTCCTCTTTCTGGAGAAGAACCATCTGCAATGCTGTGAGTGTCTGTATCACATCATAGCTCTGTTGATACTAGATATAGCTGACAAAAACATAACCTTAATGAAGTAAATATTCCAGTGTAAAATATTAGTGTAAACTAGTCTTGGAAAAGCCTTGGGTAGCATCCAAACAAAAGCTTCTTAATGTTGAGCTAAGGACAGCAGCCAATACATCCCACTGGTGTGAGCCATAAACAGCAAGAAAGCAAGGAGATAAGGCAACAGCTCACTCACCAGTTCCTCTTCCTAGCTGTGCCTACTTCCTTTCTATCACTTACAGTTCTTATATCACTTTACTCATTCTGAGCACCCAAAGCACAGTTTGGCATCTGGCTGCACATTTGTTACATCAGCACACACATCCTCATTTCATTTCCCTAATTTCTGTATTAAAATTTAGTATAAGATTCAGACAAATAACTAAATTCACAGACCACCTGCTCTCATATTTTCTAATCAGTTCAGAGAAACCAAGCATGTCTCACAGCTGGCACCTGCCGGCTGGTAGAATATCTTGCTGCTGTAAACCAGCACTCAATTGCAAAACATCATAAGACTGTAGGACTTGGAAACCATCTCAAGCACATGGTGATCATTAGACCATGTCATGAGATCCGCAGTCAATGGGATCTGAGTTCTAGGCTGATGCTGCTTTCTCAGTGGGGAATACAGATACATGGGTTGTGGTCAGGGAGGATTGAAGGAACTGAGGTTTAGAAGGGGGAAGTGATGACTGATGTGTAGAAAAGCAGAATGACTCATATGCTAAATCTTATGCTTTCTACAGTGTAAACCAATGGACCGTGCAATGTAGGAAGCCTGGGCTGAGTGTAACAGTGATTTGTGAACGGTTGTCACCTTTTATTGATACAGTATGAGTACCACATGACATTACCTGTAAGGAACACTGAAGGACCTAGAGGTGACTGGCACTATCCAAAGCAAGGTAGATTTTTTTTTTCATTCTTATAAAATAATCTATTTCTTTGAATTTAAAGTGTCAGCCACACAGTTTTGGTGTGCATTGGAAGGACCATCTTGATAACTCCCAGTTTAACATTGCAAAACCAAGGCACTCAGCGAAGGAAATGGTAACGTCGAGACTGCCCCTCCAGCTTTGCTTTGCTACCTTCCCTCTCTCTTCAGTGTGCATTGTGGTACAGTTGTGCAGTCACAGTGTCTGATCCTGTCCCAGAGAAGTCTATCAGGAAGGACAACAGGGCCCAGTGTTTTGGTACTTGTTCAGTAATGGTCCTAGTCCTTCATTGCCGCACACCTTCCAGGCCTGTCATGGAAACCATTAATAGTTTCATCATGGGTTTCCCAAGGATGTGCATCACCATATTATCCATGTTTATGCATGCCACGACACTCCACCAGGAGGGAGAAGACCGTCAGTCCTGAGGGTGCACATGTATGACAGTGGAAGAATATGAATGGGTGAGAAAAGTCATGCCAGCAGCTGGGTTTTGTCCACTCTCCTCACAATCCTGCTGAACAGGGCCAGCACTCCTCCTGCTACATCACTGCCTGAATCAAACTTCCTTTCCCTGCAGCCCTCTTCTTCCAACATTGCACATCTTGTACCCTCTATGAGAAGAGAGGCAAGACTCCTTCAGACAAGTGCCCCCTCTTCCTTTAGGCGCTTCTGCTTTGTGCATTTAGCAAGCAAGGAATTTAATGTAGGAAAAAACACCAAGTGGCTCTTGACTTGTAGACTGTGACTAGCTCGTTTCTGCAAGGTGGTGTGTTAGATGGAGATGTGGAGATGAAGCAGCAAAGGGACAGAGGCAGAGCTCCCTAACCAGCACAAAGGAAGGCTGAGAACATCTCTCTATCGTGCCCTTGTCTATTTCTACCCACTATTAATGTGTAATGCTCACAAAGGCCTAGGTAGCAGTAAAGCTTCTGGTGGGAGGTGCCACACTTCCAAAGATCATTAGTTCACAAAACCAGTCAGAATAAATATAATCCTCAAAACAAACACATTAATAAACAAAGCCGCCAAACCCAAACCTTATGCAGGTCCTTATCTTCCAGACTTTTCAAGTATCAAATTACTCTAGTCTCTGGCTGTTTCAAGACTGCATGAGTCATATCCTTGCTAACTGGAAGACTTAAATTGTGTTTGTTCAGCACTCATTAGGATAGAAGGAATTTAGTTAGCAATGATATGAAATGGAAAGCACAAGTTTTGTTTTTATTTTAAACCCATGTACTTCACTCTTTTTTAAGTGATTTGAATCAAACCCATTTGCCATTATAATGGCATGCTTACTTTTGCTAACCTGAATAACTTGGATAATAGCAAGAACTACACTTTGTTTATATAACAGACTATATCTGTGTAGCTGTTTGCATTTAGCAGATTCTTTTGTCATCTGAGCTTTTCAGATGTCTTTCCTTGCCTCCTGATGACTGGGGAATTGACAGCAAGAGCCTCAGATTGCACCTTTGATTTCCTGAATACAACTGCAGTTCTGTAGTCAGAAGTTATAAAATTGAACATTTCATTGGCATTTGATCTCAAAAGCTGAAACTGGTTTCTAAGTTCTTGGGTGACGTAGAGTGTAAAACCATCTTTGAAATAACTGTATAAAACTTGTCTTTACAGTGTGATACTTCCAATGGACCTAACTTCCAGACCACTTTAAGGTCTCTCCTTAAATACTAGGACACAAATCATATTGACTACTTGGAAAATACAGAATCAATATGACAAATGTTTTATTAAAAAGCTTAATTTCAGCTACTTATTCAGCACAGTTCCAAAGTATCTAGAGAAAAAACTCAGCATATCAAAACTGGAGATTTGTTGAATACACAAATTTTCTCATTACTATGATCTTGATAAGAAAATGAAGAGTTGGATGACAGATACAGCAGTTACCTCTCAGAAGGCTGTTCTACCCTCCTTTACGCTTTGCAACACCTGAATGATTTTCTGGGTTATGTTGACTTTGCTACATTTTAATTTAACTTACTTATGAATATTTTTTTTAAAATTCCATTTGTCTACCCTCCTGTCTTTGAATCCCATTTCCCCTACTATTTTTCTTTAGAAAATAGTTTTCATGAGATACTTTAATTTTTCTTCCTTGGTGCTTCTATATCAGTTTTACTCATTTGGATTGTGATACAATTTCTCTGAGTCAATGCTCTCATGCACTTGAGCATCCATTTTGGCAGGCAAATATATTGATACAAGGCTGTTATTTTTTACTTTCACAATAACTAAAAGCAGGAGGAAAATCTGATTGCAAATAGCCATAGTCAAGATGAAATACAAATTTCTGACTTCAACTAGTTTGGGATGGTTTAAGAGTTTCATATTTATCCAGTTTGGTAGCTGGACCACACCACAAATTTGCTGTCTGCACATCTATAAAAATGTTCCCTGAAGACTTCCATACAGGTCAGTATCTACAGGTTAGGAAAAACATACTCCCTGGCTACTCTCAAAGCACAGTATGTCACAAATGAGGCCCAGCTTTCCTTCTCCACCTCACTCTGGCTCTCCCTCAGGTTTTAATCCCAGCACATGATCTGTTATTATTGTGATATCTAAAGCAAAATGGCTGCACTTAAATAGAAAATCTCAAGGTAAAACCAGCTATTTTTAAGTAGTGGTCAGCCATCTAATCTACTTACATCCAAAACCAGTCTGTCAATGAAATAATTTTATGTACTTTGTATAGTTTTCAATGAATTCACTGAAATCACCAAACTGGATGATGTTTTCAAAGCTAGATGGAAAAATTACTAAAATGATAAGTTAATTTGAAAATGAAAACACTCTTGTTAATACACATAAATACAGACCAAAAAAAAAAGTACACCCTAGACTATACAGTGTTCTGTGCTGAAAGCAAAGCCTTGATGTTTGTTCAGGGTATGTTTCTCATCAGTGCAAAACTCAAGGCTTTTCCAGCATTTCTTGCCTGATATTCAAAGTGGGTTTTATAAATTATGGGTGTTTTTTTTTACCTCTTCAACTTTCACAAGATAGAGTGAAAATTTGATCCTCAGATAACAAGGAAGGAGGAATAAATGCAGTGTTGCACTGCCCAAGGAGCATCCCAGCAAGAAGCACTGCCTCAGGACTGGTGATTTCCCATCGTGTCTTTGCACTGGCCAGAACACAGCAGTAAGCAGTGTGGGGCATGGACGCTGGCATTGCCCTGGTGGCTCAGGAGGAAAAGTGGAAACAAGGTTGTCCTCTCCTGCTACCTCTTCATGCTCTCCTACTGCAGTGCTAGCTGCTTGAAGCAATGCAGGGCCTGTTTTCACATGTGTGCTGCAGGGAATACTGTAGGCAGTTAGCACAGAGAAATAAAGGGCAGCTTGTATATTTTTTGTTCCCTTTTTTTGCCAGGAGTTGTTCTGATTTACATAAAATTCCATTTTTATGATAGATTAGTGATAATAATCAAAGCTAAAATTCTCGTGGAAATCTTATGTTCATAGTTTTCTATTACTAAGACACATTTCAGTATGAATAACACATTGAGTTGAATTCCAGTCTCATGAAGGTGTAATAAGCTGCATCTGTCAAGCAGAGGTAAAAAGACAATATGATTTGAGAATATTCAGAATATAAAATGTCTTTTCTATATCCACTTTTAATGAAAAAATGAGTAATGCATGGAAATGGAAGTATAACAAAGAATTTTTCTATTGATCTAGGAAAATACAGGGATAAATGGAGCACCTAAAACAGACATTTTCTTCCTGGTTATTTGTATATCCCTGGTTATTTGTATATTCTGTCCTTACTTACAGCCACTTATGTTTAAAAACAGACCAGAAAATAAGAAAAAAATATCCTCACAGCACTTTTACTGACATACTCCCTGTTGAAACTATGATGAAACTATGATTCTATGATTTTTCATTTCTTGCATGCCAAAAAGTACAAGAGCCAAAAGAGCCTCAAGCTATCTTTACGTTTGAGGAAGGAAATTTTGATCTCATCTGTTTCCTTTTATTTTCATAACTTGCTAATTATTACTGGCAGTGTGCTCACTAGATGAAAAATAATGACGTTACTTCAATTTTTAATGTGCAATTTCTCAGATTTTATACAACAATGTAAAGTTGACATGGGATAATGAAGTACAGTTTTTACCAGTGAGGAGATCTGTTTTAAGATAACTTCCAAACACCTCAGGCATGAGGAAAATAATTAAAAAAAAATCTTCACCAAACTAAATTTAACATATATGTATTCCATATACTAACATTGTCCCTGCTGTATACCTTAGTATGATCCAAATTTCCAACACAGAAACTATTTATACCATTTTCTAGTGTGTCCATATCTTCTTAAATTGGAAGAAATATGTTTAGAAAAGAAACTCGATCTACTAGAACATGTAATGGGGATAGATTAACTTCAATTATGTTACTTGAAATAAAATATCCATTATATAATGGATGAAATATCCATTATATTAAGCTACTGGTTGGCAAGCATTAAATCAAATATAGACTTCTAGACGTCTAGATATAGACTTCTATTCTGTATCTGTAGTAAAGTATTATAACATATTAAACATATCTTTATTTTAAAATCTCTTTCCGGCACAGGACCAATCATTTATGAACTGCCTCACACAAGCTAGTTGGGAGTTATGAGGAGCCCTGTCTTTTTTGATACTGTATTCTGAGCTTTTCCAGTTGCTCCACACACTGCGTCTGGGCCAGCTTCAGTGTTCGGTTCTCCTCTGTCAGTTCTGCGTACTCCTTAGCCAGCTGAGCAGCATCCATGCTTTCTTTCTCCACTTGTTCCAGCCTGGCAATCAGCTCCTTTCTAACGATTATGAAAAAAACCCCAAATATTAAAAATGGTAGTATTCAAAAATTTGTCATCGTGTGTTAGGTCAAAGCTGCACTGTAGGTTGTTAACATGGTGTTACTTGAGCTTGTGTGAAACAAGGTCCTAGAAAATTAATTTATTAGAGTCCTCTTTTTTTCCATTAGAAAGATGAAGCTTGCAAAGTCTCTGATAGATTTGCTGTTCAGTGACCAAACCTGCAAAATGCTGGTTTCAAATATTTGTATTTGAGGCTGCTCAGCCTGGAGAATAGATGGCTTCAGGGAGTTCATAGAGACTCCGCAAGTATCAAACAGTGCTCCAAAAGAGCTGGAGATGGACTTTCCACAGGGGTGACAGGACAAGCGAATGGCTTTAAACTGAAAGAGAGCATGGTTAGAATCGATATTGGGAAGAAATTCTTCCATGTGAGGCTGGTGAGACACTGGTACAGGTTGCCCAGATGTGCTGTGGTTGTCACATCCCTGGAAGCATCCAAGGCCAGATTGGATGGGTCTTGGAGCAACCTGGTCTAGTGTCCCTGCAATGGCAGTGCTTTGGAACTAGATGATCTTTAAGGTCCCTCTCAATCCAAACCATCCTATAACTGTATGATTCTATGTTCTCTAACTTCAGTAAATGTTGAACATGCACTTTATGGGGGAGGATCAAGTTCCTGGAGATTGCTTGCAAATACTTTATCAGAAGAATAACAATTTATTTTTCTCTCAATCCCAAATATAATTGAAAGAGAGTAAGGTTTTTTGTTCTGTTAGTTAGATTTCTCAGTAAATTCTGTGAAGTGCACCTGGTTTCCTTTTGCCTGCTACCGATGATTCTAGTAGATGCTAGACACATGAATCTGAAATACATATATAGTTTCTATAATGTGTTTAGGCTCAGACATTGGCGCTGCTGCTGAGGAAGGGCTATAGAGCTGCAGACCTGAGTCCTCCTGGTCCTCTTAAGACCAGACACATGCGGACTCAAGCTGTGGCTTCTGGATGGAGTAACACAGTGCCCTGTATTCCCAGAGCTGGCCAGAAGCTGGAATCTCCTGTGTAGTATCAACTGAAACTACCTCAGCATAAGTTAAGATAAAAGAGGTCTTAAAATACACTGAAGGCATGAGTAACTCACAGGGTTAGTGAATTACCAATTCCTCTCCACTGAAGTCATCCGGCAGGCTAGGCTGGCCTCTGTTTTTTTCTCTTTAAGTCAAAAATTCACGCCTCCTACAGGAAGTCACTTCTAAAAGGTTGTTAGTTCTTTTGACCATTTTATCTCAGAGATAGTTAATCTTTAACTGTTCATAGCCCTGTGACTTTATTTCTCAGTCATGTCAAAACAATGCTTGTAGATCATCAGTGGGAAGATGTTGGTACCTTCAAAGTGGGTAGCTTTCACTGCAGTCCTTAAAGGAGCTCTCTTGTCAGTCTGGACCTGTGCTTTCAGACAGGAAATTCAAACAGATCAGGAATTCTATTCCCACTGGTCAGAGTATTCACTAAAAGTAGCATTTCTGTATTTGCTGATCATTTGCGTTACTTGTAGCTGCAAAGCTACCACTTCCAGCAGCAAAAGTGTAAGCACCGGGGTTTTGAAAAACACTTCAATATGGCCTTCTTTTAGGATCAATTTGACCTTCCTCTGTCTTTACTGCAGCTTTTTTTGATAGCAGAGTTTGCCCATGGTTTGCAGTCACAGTTACTGCAGTTCAAGGAGTCACAAGTTAGAAGAGACTCTTGGCACAGCCATTTCTCCCAACTGTGCTTCCCATTAAAAAAAATAAAAATAAAAATAAAATAAAATAAAAATGGGTGCTAGCAGCACTACAGAAATTTAAAATCATCCAAAGAGGCAGGATATAGACATCCTCCTGTAGCTAAATATGTTGGCATTGTTTTATACCATTGAGGTAATGCAGAGCAGCTATGCTGCAGCAAAGCCTTTTTCCTTTCACCAGGTGAAATGTGTATTCAATCAGGCCTTGGAGAGAAAATATCAAGAGCATATTTTTGTTCAGCAAAATTCTGTTTACATTTGACACTACATAGTTGTAAAATTTTTAAAAGCAGCAAGCCATTAACAGGTTCATTGCTCTTTGGTTGGCTGGTTTGGTTGGTTGCTGGATCAACCAATTTTCAAAGGGGACAATATGATCTTGCTAGATAGCTACTATATAATGGGACAGAGGCCATGGAGGAGTAATTGCATGTGTGCTATAGAGAGTGAAAAATGCATTTAGGGACAATTAGGTTTTACAAGTCTTTAATCACTTCAGTCTCTCAGGGCTTCCTCTGGAAGACTTCAGTTTCTGGAGACCAAAAGAGAGCATCAGCAATATTTCTTCTCAATTATTCTCTGGAGAAATGCTGCACTGAAGGATTAAATTAAGCTATTTCAAATTACAGACCATTAAAACAGAAGTGTCCAAAAAAATGAATTCAGAATCATTCTTCCTTACTTTTCTTACACTCACAAGCTTCTTAAAGGGAGAAGCAGTGAACACACTAATAAGTACTCAGCATCTTCAAAGCAGGTAAATCTTTTCTTTGGGTACTTTTAGTACTTGAAAAAGAATGGTACTAACTACTCTGTTTGGACTTGAGCCAGGAGCGGCACAGACAGACAATGTGCAAACTCAGTCAGCTCTATTAATGTCAGTCCTGATTTGATAAGATGAGACTGTGCGGGCATGGCCTTTGTGCTTCTCTCCAGTAATATTCAAGCAACACAGA
>VWZF01000796.1:62708-101474 GCA_013396755.1 Sclerurus mexicanus
TATCTGCCCACCACCCACGCCCTGGGCCCCCCACCCCAGAATTTAGTTTTGCTATTAAACAAACTATAAACGCACTAAAATAAAAATATACTCCTTGCTATAGTCCATACTCTAAGACGTCCCTCACAGAAAGCACTTGCACTGATTCTGAGATTCTGTGATCCAGTAGTACTGTGTGGGCAGAAAAGAGCAGTGCAGCCATCTTTTCTGTATTTTCTGTTTGGGACAATATCTCCAGTTGTCTCCCAGTACATTGGAGGCAAATAGCTGTCCAAATAACTATTTTCTAGTAAACTGTCAAGTAGCTACTTGTGTCAGATAATGGCTACATATGTGTGTTACTGATTGAGTACCCATGAGATTCTGCTAGAAGTCTGATAAATGCTGCAGGTTGGATATTAGAAGGACATTCTTCACCCAGAGGGTGGTTGGGTGCTGGAGCAGGCTTCCCATGGAAGTGGTCACAGCACTAAGCCTGGCAGAGCTCAAGAAACATTTGGATGATACTCTCAGGCATATGGTGTGACTCTTGGGGATGGCCCTGTGCAGGGCCAGGAGTTGGACTTGATGATCCTTGTGGGTCACCAAAAATGGGTCAGCATATTCTGTGACTCTGTAGTAAAATTGCCCACTTATGAGTCAGCAGAGCCTACTTATTCCCTTCCCATCAGGATCAACACCTGTTTACAGGGTAGGGTGATGTCTCAGGCAAATACTGTCAGCCTGCCACAGATCTAAAATTAGAATACCAGGGATTGCTAAATGTTATGAATGGTGTAGTTTACGAAGCTCACAAAAGGACGAGAACAGTAACATTTGCTTCTGATCTAATCCAGCATTTGAACTTAGCTTCCAGAGGTTAAAGAACACCATACTAACTCTTGCACCATCTAGCCTTTGTTATGGATACTTAATAAATAGATCCAGCACTGTGTAATCTGTGTTTTCTGTTAATGGTTACCCCAAGTTTAAATATTAACAGCATTGATAAGGTATTTTCTAAACTAGTGCTGAGGTAATGTACACTCTAAATGTTCTTTTTGGGGAAGGAATTTGTGAGGGACAGGAACATATGTGTGTTGTGCATCAGAAACCACAAGCCATGTCAGAGCAGGAGAAAAACACAGCATGATCTTAGGGAAATTATTTCTCATGGCCTTAATGACTGACCATGGGGAGAACAGAGCTCTTTAACACTAATATTCACAATGAATAAACACCAAGAAAAGTGACAGGCTAAGCAGGTAAATATGTCTGGAGATGAGTGTATTTAGAGATGGACTGGACACAAGGAAAACAGTTTCTAGAGTATAAAGAGTCAGATTTGTCTTTCCCTGGTTGTGAACAATGTATTCAGGATCACCCATCTGTGGCAGTACACATTTCTTCAGAGCTAACATGTGTCTGTGTTCTAGTGACCATAAGATGATTTTCTCTTCCCACATTTGACATGGCTTTCACATTAGGAGGAATCATGGGACCCTCTAATGTAATTGCTGTCTGAGGAGACTGCCCTTGTGTGTTTGTCTACTAATTAATTTTTAAAACAATGAGACAGTCTGTTTTAATGTAAATGAAAATATGTCTCAGATGCCAACACAAAAAAGGTCATAGAATCAGAGAATGGTTTGGTTTGGAAGGGACCTTAAAGATAATCTAGTTCCAACTCCCCTGCAGGGACATCTTCCACTAGACCAGGAAGTCTCTCTTTGTATTAGAAAACCTGCAATTTAATTTCCACTGTTTGGTAGGTAACATACTTTGCGTACACATGATGACGAAAAATCAGGTCTAGAATGGGAAAATTATTGAGCTAAAAGGTTGCCTTTAAGGTTCACACCAATCTTTTTCTGCAGTAACTGGAAGTCTGAAGACTACTTATCTTAACAATGTGCAAAGACACTCCAGAAATAGTGTACCTGGAGAAACCATCTGGGCTGGAAACCTTAGAACAGTCCTATGGTCATGAGAGCATCCTAAAGCAGGCTTCCACAAAATTAAGCAGACGTGTCCACTGCATGTAATTTGCCAAGAAGGCCACTGGCATCCTGGCTTTTATCAGCAATAGTGTGGCCAGCAGGACCAGGGCAGTGGTTGTCACCCGGTACCTGGCACTGGTGAGGCCACACCTCAAATCCTGCATTCGTCCCAATCTGGGCCCCTCACTGCAAGGAAGACATTGTGATGCTGGAGCATGTTCAGAGAAGGGCAATGGAGCTGGGGAAGGGTCTGGAGCACAAGTCTTGTGAGGCTGAGGGAGCTGGGGGTGTTTAACCTGAAGAAAAGGAGGCTCAGGAGAGATCTTTGTGCTTTCTACAACTACCTGAAATGAGGTTGTAGCCAGGTGGAGGTCAGTCTCTTCTGCCAGGTAACAAGGATGAGAGGAAATGGCCTCAAATTGTGCCAGGGGAGGTTAAGATTAGATATTAGGGAAAAACTTTTTCTGGAAGGAGTTGTCAAGCACTGGAATGGGCTGCCCAAGAAGTGGTGGAGTCACTATCCCTGGAGGTGTTAAAAAACCCATGTAGATGTGGCACTTGAGGACACAGTTTAATGGTGAAGATGGTGGTGGTGCTGGCTTGATGGTTGGACTTGATGATCCTAAAGGTCTTTTCCAACCTTAATGATTCTATGATTCTATGTCTACTGTACCATGCAAAAGAAGCAATCATATCCATAGCAAAGAAAAGGAGTTATCCTAAACCAGGTGGTGATCAAATGATATTTTCTAGAGAGTTATATTAAAATTGTCTGGGGGAGGATAAAGAGATAACCAGACAGTGCTAAGAATATAATAAACAGCTAGCAACCATGGCAACTCTAATGTTTAACTACATAATCCAGGGTCATTATCTAGTAATAGTAATATAACAAGTGCTCAAAATAACCAACCATCCCACCCCTTTCACCCAAACTTAGATACCCCAAAACATCTGTTATGGAAATACATGTGTGTTTCTGGAACATAAATTAAATTACATTCTGCGCCCTAAATGTAGTGTGTTCTCGCTTCCACACCCTTTTCTTTATTTTCAATCGTGTCTCCCATTTCACAGTGACTTTTTCCCTTGTACTACATATTGCTGGCAAAAATGGAAAGATTCTGAGTGAAGAGAACAAAGAAAGCTATGATTGTTTTAGAAAAAAAATCTACTCAGTGTTCTTTTAAACTCTGTCATTTTCTTCCTTCCTTTTTTGGTCTTTTTCTTGAGTAACTTCTTTTACCCTTCTTATTTGCTTTTGTCCTTTGATTTTCCCTTTTTTGAAACTGCAGACTCTCTTTCTCTCTGCATTTCCCATCTTCCTGTGAAACAGTTGCCTTCTCTCCTACTTGCAGCCTAATACAGTCTCTTGCCATCTACATTTCATACAAGAGAAAGGGCAAATAAGTTCTGTTCTTGCTTTGATGAAAAGCCATCCTTGTCATTTCACATCACTGACTTTTTGTACTTGGCCATACTTGATGCTTACACTTCAGTGAGAGATAAGTCAAGCTAAACCTTTGAAAAGTTATAAAAGATTAAATGTTTTTGACTATTTTAAAACAATGATTTTCAACTTTCTATTTCTTAAACATACCTCTTTTAGAAATACACCTGCATATATTATTTAATGTATGAAAGGTTGCACTGAAGTTTGGAGGCTGAATAAAAATTTTTAAAGTAGAGTTAATTTTTATTTTTTTTTTTACTAAAAAGCTCTAATACTGATATGGATCTTTATGTCAGGCTAATGTAACATTATTTCTTCCTCCTAGCCAACAAATAAAAAATATTTGCTCAATTAATTTTCTGGTTTTTTCCTGTCAATCATAACATTCAGTATTCTATATGCACAGTGTACTATCAGTAGGCACCACAGGTACAGACACTGCCAGGTGGAATTTGCCATTGTAATTACACAGGTGAGTTATCTGTGGAGAGAAGGTGGGAGTACTGGCAGGGGTATTGTCCAAAAGCACTTGTGGTTGTATTTGGTAAAAATGTACACTGAATAACACTATAAATTTGTTTGTTCTCATTAAAAGAGATGAAACTCGATCATTGTCCCTTTTATCAAAATAGTATTTAAAAGAAATAGACAATAGATAACAGGTGTATTAGGCAATTGTGAATCTTTATTTTCATACATTCAAAGGTCGAAGAAGATGAAGACAATCAAAACAGGGGCAAATTTCAGAAAGTGGCAAACGCCATCTTTTCAATTTGAATATAACTGCTTTTGAGGCTACAAGCTTGTCCATCTCATCAGATTTTATAAAAAAGTCAAAGCATCCTTCCCTGCTAAGAATGAAATACTCAACTCTTCCACCAATGAGGCAACCAGGGCTTCTCTGGGCAACATGTGCCAGTGTCTCAACACCCTCACAAGGAAGAATTCCTTAATATCTAATCTAAACCTATCCTCTCTCAGTTTAAACCCATTCTCCCTTGTCCTACCTCTACACACCCTTGTCTCTCTCCATCTTTCTTATAGGCTCCCTTCAAGTACTGGAAGGCTGCAATTATAAGGTGTATATACTTACGTATGTGTATAAGTATAATGCATTATATATATATAATGCAAAACACACATGCCACCCTAGCCATTGTAATCCACTCTTCTCTTCATTCAGTATATGCTACTCCCTAAACTTCTTTGAACTCTCAGACTGTAAGTGCAGAGAATGTTTTTAGATATAAATCAGTGATCACTAGACCAAAACTCTCTTTAACTTCTTGCTTACTCCTTCACCTCCACACTTCCACTCCCTTTCTATCTAATTTTAAATAAAAATTAAGGTTAATTTACTTAGGTATGTATGCTTACATGTGTGTATATGTGTTCTAATTATTTTCCATTCCACCTTCCAATTTTAAACAAACTTACAGTGGTGAAGAGGTCCTGGTTAGTTTCTGGAAGGTTTAATAAAAGCAGACTGCTACAGAAAGGACTGATACCCCAATGGTGAAAGGCAGTCTCATGAGACTTACTCCAAAATACTACAAAATGGAGAATCTGCCTGAAGGGAGGTGTTATAAACAGTTCACATCTGGAGAAAAAAAAATCTTCAGTTGGAAGTTGCAGCTTCTTAAACCTTAAAATCAAGCAACCACAGTGCACCAACCTGTAGGAAATTAAACATCGTTGATCCCAGTGCTTTAGGACCACTTCTTCAGATTGAAAAATGTGGGCAGTGGTGAAAGGTACTGCACTGATATTTGTCATATTTAGGCATTTCACAGCTATACAGCACGTGACCACATTTGTAATATGTATATGGATATGTAATTAGAGGGCACAGAAGAATCACAGTAATCTAATTCTATTTGTTGCCTTGTTCAGCCACCCTTAACATACGTTCACTGGGGCATGGAATCCACAGAACAGGCTCAGCAAAGGTAACAGTGGTGGAAGCATCCTGACATTGTTCCACTGTTGACATCCACTGGTGGAAAACCCAAAAACGCCAGCCCCTTAATTCACCCAGGATGACCATTGCAGAGAGGCTGACATATGAGCTCAGAGGTTGATTAGGACAGTTGTGATCTCTAGTAAAATTTTGCGCATGTACCTGCCATTCTCAAGAAGCAAAATATTTCTAATTCAGACTCCATAAATTAAAAGATTGCATTCAAACAAGATATTTTTTTCAATCAAGAAAGTGCAAAAATATATATAAATGTCTAGTTTTTAGAGGCTCCAAGCATACTTCATAAATAGGCATAACTGTTTCAGGGATGTGTCAGTAATAATAATGGACCAAATGATGCAAATTATCTAAGGCTACCTTTTGGGTTTATACATCAAAAGTCAAGTACTTAAACAATCATTTAATATTTTACATTCCATCTGGATTTTCAGGGTAGGAAAAGACACTTGGGTTTCCACTGAATTCATTTGATTGCTAAATACATATCTAAGCAACTTATATTAGACAATCAAATTCGACAAATCAATGCAAAATTGTTTGAATTAATTATCTTTTCCTCATATTTCCAAGCACACCAATTACATTTGATTGGTCAAGTTCAATTAATGATGAATCAAATGCAAACACTGCATTTTCATGCATTTTTCCATGCAGGGACAACGTAGAGTTAATCTCTTCTGGCTAATTTTTTTCTTTTTTAACTTGTGTGCTAGTCTGTCAGAACCTGAGTGCCACACAGATCCTTCAGTGGAAGGGGATTTGTAGTGGGAAACCTCAAGTAGCTCTGACACTTTAAGTAAAACATAACTATATTGTGCCTGTAGCCATCAACCCCAATAAAGACATCTTGCTTTCTTACCCTGCATAGTTTGGATTCAGGGAGTTTTTTTGCTATCTTGTAAGAATACATGATTTAACAGTTTCCATCCCATCAGCTTGATTCTGCAGCTGAATGATTCCCATGGTTGCAAACTTGGCTGAAATTCAAGGTCAGATGGGTAAGGATTTCACTGCTCACTCTCTTTTCTCTCTCTGAATTTCTTTTTCAGGTTTCTTATGGAAAGGGACCAAGAACCACAGAGTGCACTTTGCCATTTAATAGTTGTGCAAAAAATGACAGGGCTATGAGTACAGGCTGTGATAAGAAAAAAAGTCTCCAGCTTATGCACTTTGGATGCAAAGACCTAAAATGCCAATGTACGTTGAGCCAATGTATACAGAAACAGTGCACCTCACAGAAACACATCTACTAATACTGTAAAGTACTTTAAGCCTAACTGAGGATCCATTACATTCTTCATTAAAATGTATAAAGTTAAATTGGAAAAAAAAAATTCCCTGACATTAAAAAGAATATTTGCACTGGTTGAGCTGGATTGTTATGTGATGTGGAGGCTGGCAATGAAGGTTTTAAGGGACATCCATGTAGCTGAGGGCCCAGAACTATGACAGCTCTTGGTGGCCCCATTTGATCTTATGGAACAATGACCTACTTGTGCTCTACTGTGCCTGTCAGCCAGAGGCATGGAATAGAATCATAGAGTCATAGAATGATAGAATGGTTTGCTTTGGAAGGGACCACAAAAATCATCCATTTGCAACTCCCCTGCCATGGGCAGGGACACCTTTCACTAAATCAGGTTGTTCAGAGCCCCATCCAACCTGACCTTGAACATTCCAGGGATGGGGCACCCTGTGCCAATGCCTCATCACCTTCACAGAGAAGAATTTTTTCCTAATATCTCATCTTCCTAATACCCGAAGCTTGATCTCTGTCAGTTTAAAGCCATTCTCCCTTTTCCTATCGCTATATGCCCTTGTAAATAACCTTTTTCCATTTTTCTTATAGGCTTCCTTCAGGTACTGGAAGGCTGCAATTATAAGGTGTGTGTATGTATAAGTATATACTTATGTAAGTATATATGTATATAAGGTTAGAAAATATTATGTGAAACCCTCATGTTTAAAACAGGATTTTACAAAGAGATTATATAACAGTAAATCCTTTGGGAAATTTACTCACTTTCTTTCTTCCAGCAGAGCAATTTCTTTCTTGACCTCATGGTACTCTTCTGCTATTTTGCAGTGCTGTTTATACACCTGCATAGATTCCTTAGAGTCATGACAAGGAGGCAGAGGCTTTAAGAAAAAGAAGAAGAATTAAAAAATACACTGCTTTTGAATGAAATATTAGTTTAAAAAATATATATTTTGAAAGATACAATATTAATCTTATTTTTTTCCCCTAACTGCAGGATATTGCCAACTATTCCTAGTGATGGCCTTTCATGAAAGAAGAAAAAAACCCAAAACAACCCCATTTCCTTGCATAAGAATATGTGTAAACCTTCAAACCTTTGAAGAATTTTCAGAACTCTCCTTGTCAGCTTTGCAAAGTATTCCTAAAGATTGTTCAAAGAAAGATTTCTCCCTTACATCCCTCTTTTTCAGTTACAGTGATATATGGACGCCAAAGTTGATGCATTGCTCAGACCCATAACACACATGAGTATCTTTTCACTGCAGAAACTACAGCTCTGAACAGAAGGGGAATTTGAGTGCAAACAAGCTCTTTTTCTCCAGTTCTGTAAGATGACAACAAAAGACGTGAAAAGACACTACTAAATGCTCTATTTATTCTTAAATGCAATGCTTATTCCAGTTTATTCCTAAACAGGACAGGACTGTGAATTGGGACACTGGGGTTGATTCTGCTGGACTCAACAGGAGTTAGACTGCTGACTCCAGTGCAGTCAGGATTTCATGATGGGTTCTATCCCAGCAGTGTCTCAAGCTGTAAATAGCTTGCTCAAGATGATACTGTTTTGCTGCATCTCTATTTCCTGTAGAAGGGGATAAGTTCACTTTGTAGAAAAAATATGAGGGTTAAATCAGCTTATTTGCAAAGCATTTTACATTTTCATGTAAACTGGAGGTGAGATTGAGAGTAGTAGAAGGATGATGGCAAATAAAAAAAGAAAAATCAGGTTAAAAAAGTGACACATCAAAGACAAAACAGCGTTATAGCTCCTATCCTAAGTAGTCATATCATTGCAGCAAAACTTTTAACGTTTTTCCAATGCACACTGAATGTAATAAATACGACAAACAAACCCATTCAGTCCTAGAACTCCTCATCTGAATTTCAGTTGAGATCTTGAAAATACCTTTTGGTTAAATGTAGGTACTTTTTGTTCCTTAAAAAGAATACAGCTTAATTCAGGCTTCAGGCTTATCACATTTTGACTATAACACTTTCAGAAAGTATTTTTAAGTTATTAGCTATGAGTCTGTTGACTAAATGAACTCCAAACAGCATGCTTGAGCCACCTGTTTGAAGCAAAAGGAAACACTTGAAATAGTTCCTTTACTGCCCAGTTAAAGAACATCCAATCGCCTTTCACTATATTAGTAGGTTTAGTAGATTATTTTGCATTTCTTGCTGTCCTACTTTGACTCTTCTCTGTAGTTTAATATTTCTTTAATGATTTTGTCAGGAAAAGAAAAACACAAGTCATTAGACTTGTGATGTTGTAATATATATTTTTTTTTGGTGATCTAAACTGGGAATCTAAATTTAAAATTCAGAGACAAAGATTAAAAACATTTTTGTCCAGGACACTTGGTAAGTTGGTTCAGATATAACCCAATGCACAGATTTAAGTAATGTATGGACTTTGAAAGTACTTGTAGGTAGTATGTGATTCCTCACTGAAATTTTAACACACAAACACACACACACACACTCATTTTCCATGTTCTAAATGTAAAAATGCTGCAGCAGAATTGTTTCACAGAACATTGCTTCATTCTCTCTGACCTCAGAGATATTGATAACCCAGCAAAAAGGCAGCCCATTACTTAATAAATCTAATCCCTAGGAAAAGGCTTTTACTTGTCTTTCTATGTGGATGAGCAATAGCTCCATTCATACAGCCACCCAAACAATAAGCATAAATTTAACAAGACAGAATACAGTAGTCTCAGTGCTCTAATCCAAGCATGCAAGGATGAGCCAAAGTAGCATCTCTGGTATCTACCAGAGGTCAGCCAGCAACAAATGCCTCACAATAAAAAAATTTTGAACAGTACCAAAGGGAAAGTCCCCAAAAAGTGATACTTCAAAGGAAAACCAAACCAAACCAACAAAAAAATCACCTTGGATTTGATTCCAATTTAGTTTTGACTAATCTAGCTGGCTTAAACCAGTTTAAAAATTATAACAGTGTTCAGTTTCTATGGTCCAGCTTCCCACTCAAAAGTTATATAGAGAGAGCTAAAAATTATCTAGTCATGTTGAAGCTTAGTATCTAAATTTCACTTAGGACCAGTTGCTGATTTTCAATCCCCTTGTTTCCTCTTCAGTGACATTTTTTCTTACACTGATATTTTAGCACTTAAAATAAACTTAACAACAAATAAGACAACTAGTTATTAATGTTCTGTTCATACAATTCTTTTCAATCTTGTCTGATGGTATTAAGCACTATATAAAGATCTTTCTAAATTTTTTGTGTATTTTTCTTTAAAACATGAATTTGATTATGTTTTCATATAACTAGATAGAATCATATCATTGAATCATATCATCGAATGGTTTGGGTTGGAAGAGAGCTTAAAGATCATCCAGTTCCAACCCTTTGAGATGGGCAGGGACACCTTCCGCTAGACCAGGTTGCCCCATGTGCCATCCAGCCTGAAACTGAACACTTCCAGGGATGGGCATGGACAACTTGGCTTGCTCTTTTGCAACTTGGAAATTTCTGTGAAAGGTTTTGGCGATAGTATCTACAGCATCCATGAGTAATTTCTGGCCAGCGGGATATTAAATTGGCTAATGCATTAATTATTTAACAAACACCTCTATCGCAATCACATGAGAAAAGGAGAGATACAAGTCTCCATTCCACCTGGAATGACTTTTTTGAATGCCTGTGGCCAGACCATGAAAAGTGTTGCAGATGCTACCCTGATGGCATTCCATGAAGTCTGTATACAATTTTTTTGGTGAGAGTTTGCTAGTTTATCCAGGTAACTAATTACAGAAGGCCTTATTAAAGTTCAATTTGCAGTATGTTTTTTGGGGTTTGGGTGTTTTAGTTTTTTTTTCACTCAGAAGTAAACTTTAATTTCTTCTTACGACAGCCCAAGCTTTATACTTCATGGAGTACCTTGCCTGTCCAGAAGTTAATATATATAAAAGCCTACCTGCTAGACAAGCCAAAAACATACCTGCCAAAGAAAGTTACATTTATTGGCAACAGTTGCTACTTTTAATCCTATTTATTTCAGCTTCAGTGTCCTCCACCCTCGTTTTTCTGTGCTGGCAAAATACGCACATGCAGCATCTCTGATTTGTTCACAAAGCTATAGCTTTAAGTTATACTGGTGGTCTATCCTATTATGCCTGATTTTCAATAAGGTCTGATTTTTCCTTTGCTCCTTTGTTGAATAACTCACTGTAACATTGAGAAATATCCTACAGAATCCAGCAAGTAGACATTAAGAGATCTTTTCATACACTATTCTGTAACTGCACATGTATATGTACATCTTTACAAGACATATGAACTACTCATTTAGACTTTTGTTTGGAATCTAGATATGAAAGTTATTGGAAGATGATATGCAAATGCAGTTCATGAAGAAATAGAAAGAGCTGGGGCATTTCTGCATGCTTTTTAAGGCAGATTGTTCTAAATAAAATCTTTGCTGGGGGACACAGGATGACAATTTTCAGGTTTTTTTTTGTTTTTGTTTTCTGCTTCACTCACATAACAAAGTATGTTTTGCCTTGCCTTATGAATATTAGTGTTCCATATCCACAAAAGCTGTATAGTTGACAGAGCCACTCAAATGTTCAAAAACTTTAAAAGTTTATTTTTTTAATTGACCATAGTTTGTTTGCATTTAATTTTTCACTCAACTGTGAAAAAGAAAATTAAAACTTTATCCTGAAAAGACTGAAGTTTCAAGAAAAAATTGTATCAGGCAGCTTTGCCAGCTCACGTGAACTTGTGTAGGAAGCAGTCTTTGCCACTGCTTTAACTAAAGAGTGGTGTCTTGCTTTTTATAAATTTGGTAACTTTCAGCTAAACTCTTCTGGAAAACTGGCAAGTTCATGGCCAGTATTTTGCATCGTGGCCCATGTTCATTACACAGCCTTGTGTACTCTTCCATGATGGAAGAAAACACATTATTCCAAGCAAAAGTAGCACATTGCAGCTACTTGTTTTTGTGCAACTGAACTCTTCAACCAGTTTCAGATACCTGTTTCAGGACATATTTTGTCTTTACTATGAAAGTAAACAAGTTTGCCCTCCAAACAATTCAGGTCAACTGGGTCAGAGCAATTGAGAGTTTTGCTCTCCTTTGCTGAGAGATTTTCCATTATTTTCTAACTTTAGGATGAGGTTCTGACTTCGTGAACATCCATGTCATAAATAATCTAAGACCGTAGCTATTACAGTGGCATTACAGGAGACTTATCAAGTTCATAGGCAGTCAAATCTAATAATAGAGTACCATACTACTCTAAGAATTCCCATGAAAATTAATATTAAATTATCAATACATATTAAAAAATACATATTACTCTTTAAAACTGCAGTATACTTTTAAGCTTTCTAAAACAATTTTATGTGTCTAACAAGAATCTTGGCATTCAGTAGAATCAATTGAAGTTCCAGAGTAAATAATGCTTCTGCTAAATTCTTATATCATGTGCAACAAACTGTCCTTTTCATAACATTTCCACTGCTTCTTTTGTATAGGCATTTGCCACTAAAGCATGAAAAACCATCCTGTGGCTTAGAAAACTGGTATTATAAATGGTTGGAGCTTTTTCTGTGTTGCAGCAATTTTGTTTTAATTAACTACATTAATCTCCACAGATTTGTAATACAAAACTGCAAAATATGACATAAATGCCTCTCAAGCTCACAATTTCATGAGAAGAGAACATAGAATCATAAAATGGTTTGGAAGGGACCTTAAGGGTCATCTAGCTCCAACCCCCCTGCCATGGCAGGACACCTTCCACTAGGCCAGGTTTCCCAGAGTCCCATCCAACCTGGCCTACAATGATAAAGAATTATGGAACACCCTGTGCATCTGTATGTAACTTGTGTTCTTCCCTCTTCAGAATCAAACTACCAGGTGCACTAGACTTTGATGGAGAATAGGGAGGTGAACTGAGCAAGTCACAGGAAGTGCTGGAACAGGACAGGCAACACACAGGGCATAGCAATGCTGGTACTTAACTCTAGATACCTTCCTCTACATTCAGTGACCTGAACAACAAGGCTTTAGAGGCTGATGTAGGTGTCTAAATATAGTAGACAACCCATAGCAGAGTGTCTGTCAGAGGGGCCACTGCCCACTTGCAGATAATCAAGGAAGTGCCTTCCAAGGATGAGTCCAGATTTTACGCAAGGCAAAGGTTAAAGTTTTCCAATGACAAAGCGATAAGTGCGGCCAGCCTACCCTCAGTGCACTACCCACCACACAACTCTCACCCAGGCAGGGGAAATAACTCTAAAGCCCAAATAAGCATGTGTTTTATCCTCATCCAAAGTATTGCTCATCAGTGGGAAGAGAATAAATTCCAATATTTCAAACAAAAGCAAGAAGTTTAGTAATATGAGTTTTATTTCACTGATAACTTCACAGGAACTTCTTCATAGTTTCTTTTTTTTAATAATAAAGCTGCAAAAGAGACTTACATACAACTTTAACTGCTCTATTCTCATATATAGGGCTTTTGTGTTTAGTTGACTATAAATCAATTTTGATATAAATCAGTTTTGAAAAAAAAAAGAGAGTAGTTATTTTCTTACAAATTGCTTCTTGGAATGCATTCCTCTCACTGTAAGTAGAAAAAATAACTTTCAAACAGGTGATTTGAAAATAAAACATTTTTAGTCTGAACCTACCTAGTACATCAGAAGACACAGACCAATCATTTTTGTTCTTCAGAGGGAAGCTCTAAGTAGGACTGTCCTTTAGTAAGAGTCCTTACAGAGAATTAAGCTATTTGCTAAGTCTCCTAGAAAGACCTTCTCTCTAGTCAATTGTACCTCTACCTCTGTAGAGCTAGTGCCAGTACTTGGACAGCAGAGTTTGTTGCCCTGCCATGACAAGGTTGCAGTGAACTTTGCCCTGCCACCACTTTAGTGGTACCCAGGGAGTAAGTATGGTAGAATTGCGGGATGAAAAGTGGGAACACTAGGTAATTCTGCTCAAATAGCCAAGTTGTCTGCCAAGGCCTAACATAGGAGGACAAGGGCTTGAAACCTAAAACAGAAGTGCAAATTACTGGGTACTCAGGCTGTGGTCTGCCGCCTACATGCGTAGAATTCTAAGGCTCTGATTTTCCAAGTGACTCGGTGAACTTACATAGCTTCAAGCTGCTTTCAAAATCCACCCTGAAGATAAGCTAATTTGGGCTTTTTTTTTGTTTGTTAAACAAGTTTCAAAATTTTCCTTTGTATGTTTGAAACCTGTAAAGTTCCTACCTTTTTATATAGTCCCCTAACCTGCATGTATAGTTTGCTTCTTTAAATACAAATGCTTTAGAGTGTATTTATGGCACGGTGATGAAAATCTTGTGGCTCTAGATGTGATATTTTTATTACAAAAACATGTACTGACATTCTTACAAATTCAAGCATTTCAGGCTGCTATGCCACAGTTGATTGAAAGGTTCATTTGCATCACAATTCATGCATGCTGCTTTATACTAGCTCACTTTGGAATTAAGAAAAGCATGGATGGAATGACAAGGCACACCATTATTCAGTACTTCTGCAGGTCCTAGTGAAGCCCATGTTGTAGTTGTTTCTGTAATACAAGATCTACCTGGCTGGCATAGGTATGTTAACACAAATTGCAACCACATGTTATACAATTCCGACAAACCTCAGTGGTCTGGATTATAGCAATTTAAAAAAATAAGAAAAATAAGAAAATGTATCTAGGTAAATTATAACTTTATAACAGTTATTGGTTGTTTGAAATTTTAAAGCAGTATAAAATTATTGTAATTACATTAAATAGTTATCATGTGAAGCTGTGATCCAGATCAACAAAAGCAAGAAAATTCAAGTTCTTCAATTCAAATTCAAAATTCAAATTCAATTCAATACTTCTGATGTACCTCTGCATCAGCTCAGAACCCTATGTTGATTTAACTGCCCCTGACTGAACATAAAGGCATTGAAATATAAATATGAACATGAGCTTGAAAAGCTAAAGGATGAACCACTACCACTAATTTTGTACTTTAAAGTGGTTGAGTCAGACATATAGTCCTCAAAAGTTATCTTTTCAGCTACCCCAATATTACCAAAAGAGTTTCTGAATGGTAATAAAGAGTACATGATCTGAATCAAAGCCTTTGATTGTTTTTTCAAATCTGTTATCATATTGAGATCATGAGAGTAAGGAAGGTTCTCTTAAAAAAATGTCAAGTACTTTGCAGACCTATAGGATGCACTTAGTGGAATTGCACTAGTGTGTACTTAAAAACTTCTACTGAAGGGCTATTATTTATCCAGCAGACTTGAATGCTCCCAGAGGAGCATTGCTGGTCTATCATGAAATTACACATTTAGAGTATATTATATGTTCTAGAAATATGGGTCAGAAAAATCCTAATTAAAAAAAAATCATCACTTGTCCTGTAGAGTACCTATATCTAATGCTAGTAATTTTGTTTTTATGCACCAAGAACAGTAATAATAATCATACTTTGCTCTTCTAGAGAAATCTTTACCCACTGAACTTAATGCTCTACAAAAATGGTAAAAATCAACCTAATTTCAGAGATGAACAGAGGGATGAAGCAACTCCAGGATTAGGCAATATGTCACTGACACAGCTGGAAACAGAATGCACATTCTTTACTTTCAGTTCAGTCCTTCAGCCATGGAACATTATAACTTTTTTCAAATTGAACTCTTCTGAGGGGAAAAAATGTCAATCATCTTTGCTGCACTGGAAGGTCAGTGAAATAGAGTTCACATACTATCCTGCTCCTTTTGTCCCAGATCTTAAACTGTTATTCATTCCTTTAATCATTCCTAGTTATGCCTAAGGAACTTGCCTATATTCCCAGGATGAGAGGGATAGAGCAAGAAGAGTCTCTGTCATCCTCCATTCCTTTCTCACTCATCCTTTTGATTAGAGCAGCAGGAGAGAAGAGTCAGCCCTTAAAGTCAGCAGCTCTCCTGGGCTGTCTTACTCGTTGAGGGGTACAGGAGAGATGACATTACTGGACAAACATGGTCTGCTAATGCCTTTCTCAATTTACACTCAGGAAGCAACTGCCTTTACAGCAAAATATCAGAGGAAGTCTAAATGCTCCTGGGAAAACAAATGATCTGAAGTACTTTACAAAAGCCAGCAAACACTCCAGAATCTCCACAAAGAAAAGAGAAATAATTCCTGGATGCAGAACTGGCTCTGTGCCTGGTGAACAATGGAGCTGGCATCAACTGCTTGTTGTCCAGTATATCAGGGCTCCATCATCCCATGCTGACAAATCAGTTGTGTCACAGAAGGATTCATCAATTTTATCCCATGCTGTCTGCAGACACCTGCCAGTGCAACCATTAGGGTCACAGACTATGCAGCATGAACTGCAGTTACTTTGATAAGGCTCTCATCGATCCTGATGACTAGCTTTAACTACCCAAGATTAAAGGTAAAACAGAACTACAAAATAAATCTTTGCCTTCTCTTGGAATGCTTCAGAGAAAACTGATGACATCAGTCATAGCACAGCCTGCAGGCATGAGAATATAATACCTGGCTTGTTCCTTCTCCTGTCAAACACATGAGAACTCTCTTCATTGCAGTGCAACAGCATGTCCTGGAATTGTATAAAAAATCTTAAAAGCAGATGACACTGTTACAATAGTAATTTCTCTGCAATTGGATCAAAATCTCAAATCAAATTTTCTGCGGATCTTGAAAAGACAATGTTTTCTTCTAAGGATATATACAGTCTTATTAAAGGTTAATAGGCTAGAAAAACACCACTGAAAACTTCCACCTTAGTGTAACAACCAGAGCTTTTTATCATAACAAATATAGTGACTGTGACATAGGACTGTTGTAACAAAAAAAAACCTGTTTACCTGCAGCTGCTGATCTAGTTCTGGAAATGCCAAAGAAAAGTTTTCAGGGGAAGCATCATCTAAAAAGTAAAAACAATGTTAAAAGTCAATGTCTACCAAAAAGGGCACTTCAAATAATCTAACTGCTGAAGTTCTATATTGTTCTATATATAGACAATAATATTGGGATCCTGAAAACACCTCCACATCTTATCTTTTACAGTTGAGACATCTTAATAGACTTCTTGAAAATACTAGTATGTTGGTAATAAGATAATGTTTAGGTGCTGGAACAGAAAATCTATTTTGTATTGCAGTGATTAAGAAATAAAACAAAGCCAGTTAGTCCACTAGAACATGTAATAATTTAATAAAACCATAAATCCAAACTGTCTTTCTTCCTGGGCTCTCTCCATTACACTGCAAAGTAAAGAACTCTCTAAGGACAGCACCATTACTACCAAAGAGTTTGTTGATTGAATGAAGGCAAAAACAATCACAGGGACACACAAACTAGTCTGGCAACCCTAAAACACAAAGCGAAGGCTTTGGGGTCACCTAACTGTGGCCTTACAGTACCTGAAGAAAGCCTACAAGAAAGATGGAGAGAAACTATTTACAAGAGCATGTAGTGACAGGACAAGAGGAAGTGCCTTCAAACTGAAAGAGAGTAGGTTTAATTAGATATTAGGAAGAAATTCTTTCTTGTGAGGGTGGTCAGGCACTGGGACAGGTTGCCCAGAAAAGCTGTGGCTGCCTGACCCCTGAAAGTGTTTAAGGCCAGGTTGGATGAAGCTCTCAGCAACCTAGCCTAGTGAACAGTGTCTCTGCCCAGAGCTGGGGGGTTGGAACTAGATGATCTTTAAAGTCACTTTCAATACAAACTGTTCTATGGTTCTGTGATTGTGTGAAGACTGCTACCTGCACAGACACGATTGGAATGGGGAAGGCACCACAAATTTTTTCAGACTCCAGAGAAATGACTTTAACCTGTCCATTACAATCTTTGTGGGCTAGAGTTAGTTCAGTCATGACAACAAGCCAAAGAGCTGTTTTTTTGTTTTTAGTACAGGCTTCCAGAAAAGGTGGGACAGACTGCACCAGTTACGTCAGTGTTGTGATGTGGATACCTGCTCACTAGTACCTGGATTGAGATCAGAAATGGGAATCATACTTGGTAGCATCACAACTAGCCACCACAATCTTTCTTGGCGACTTTCACACTGTCAGTTTTGCATTGATTGTGATGACTCTTTATGCATCTCACTACAGGTTATGGGAGGTGAGGAAAACATTACTATTAGCTTGCAGTCAGTTATTTGTAATGTGTCAAAATTAAATGAGGATGGCTCTCATAAGGGAAAATTGCTAACAGTTCAGATCCTGCAACATACCATATGCTGGCAGACTTGTACATGGCAACAAAACCTCAACAAGATTAAGAGGACCATATACCAAAGCAGGATTCTGGATATTCTAGAAGTGTACACACTAGGACCTAAATTATTTGTCAAATATTTGATATCTTTTTGTCATGCCCTCTGTGGTCATATAGCAAAGGAAATTAGGGGGAGAAAGTAAAATAAGTCACCTTATCCTATGAAAAATAAGCATACAAGCTAATATATAATCAGAGCCTTACTTTACTAACGTAGCTAGAGCTGGGCAACCTCTAGGAAGGGATGCCCAGAGAAGGAAAAAAAATATAGTAATGCAAAAGCAAAAGCTTTTGAACTTCCTCAGAAAACAAAGTGAAATTCTTATATTTTCATACAGTAGGAGTCTTGCTAGCATTACCAAGTCACACCCATGTCATGTGTGTGTGCCCCTTCATTTTTCACACCATATCCCAAACATGTCCATTCTGGAAAATACTTAAATTGATTTAATTATATAGGCTTGTATCATGCTGATATGCAAGTGTTTACCTTTAATTTGCCATTGCTTTCTTGTACAATATTTATAAATAGACTAATTTTCTAAAAGAAGAAAGATGAATCATATGGCAAGACTAAAATGAAGGACAGAATAAGACTCAGTCCAACTAGGGGTACAGCTGCTCTACAAGTATTTGGCTGAATAGCTGTTAAATATTCTGACAGAGATATTGGACCAGAGTCATGAATGGCAGTTAAGCTGCTATTTGTTTTGATAATTCCAGTAGTACAATCTTTGGTACAGTGGCTTTAAGGAGGGACCTTGAACATTTTTAAAATTAAGAAACACAGAGCAACCCTTCAAATTACAAAAAAAATTCTAAGCAACATCAGCCAATAATTACTTTTTCACTACATCAGCTATTAATAAGAAAATAAAACTAATGCAGTGTCAGAATATTAGAAAATAAATTGGATTAACCTCATAAAAGAATCAATTAAAAAAGTTTGGAAGTACTTCATAAAGGATGGAATGGAGAGAGAAATTAATATAGAGGAAATCTTTTCAATAAACAGATGTTCGCTGCTTATTTTTTTGAACTCAAGTGACTGAGTCAATGGTACTATAAATAGAATGTACTGGTATCCTAACCATTATGGCATACCATAGTACATTTTATAATGGGCCTGCCCTAGCATCTATGGAACAGCTGCTAGGGGTTTTTTTTAGTGATACTAGTTTAAGACTTGTTTAAATCATCATCTGATGTGCAGCACATCATCAAGAAATGCTGGAGACTTTAGTGGCTTGAAAGTTCCTAATTCTTTTAGGCTCTTTCGAGATTTTTAGCTCAAGTATTTAGTTTAGAAAAATTAACAGAAATCCTCATAGCTGGCTGCAACCTTGTTTTCCACAAAAAGAACAACAAAAGACTTTCCCCACAGCTTTCAGGGAAATAAATTACAGCCTCAAGTCAGTCTGTATTTCACTGTTGTCAAAGCAACAACCACAACAATAACAACAAAAATCGCTTGGTAAAAACTAAACACATTTAAATTACACACAAGGGGAAAGCAAATGAAAGCAGTCATTCAGCTTCTAAAACTTTTTTGATGGTTTTCAGAAAGTCAAGAGGAAAGATATAAACTCTTGCATTTTTCTTCCAAAAGAATCACTATTGCCCCTACAAGGTGAAATACTGCGTTTCGCAAAAGATCAGGCAAAATTACATTGACTTCTCGCCTTCAGATTGTATTTACTCTGAAAATCAGAAACAAGAAATATCTGAAGTGTAAATGAAAGTATTTTGAAGATCAAAACCCTCTCAGAACTTTCTACTTATCTGTATGTATTTGTATTTTCTACTCTATATCTCCTTAACTAGTAAAAAAATTTTAGAAATACCTCTTTTTCTCAAATCATTATCAATTTTTAATGAGTGCTTGGATTAGGAATCACCTATATAATCAAAGTCCCCCTTTACAATAAAGTTAGCAGCTTTTCTGTACCAAAACCCCCTGAAAATATCTAGGCTGATTCTTTAACAAACAGCATCTCACCCCATGGTCACTATAAAAAAACTCACAAAGAAAAAGGATTTATAATTCAAACTGGGTGTTGAAAATCTATTTTGTTTAAAAATAAAAATATTAAAAAAATCAGAGACAGGAATTTGCTACACCTAAAAATGAGTTAAGATTCTGGTCAAAAGGAAACAAGAAAGAAGGAATAACATATATATGGATGTAATGGACACTCCAGGAAACTCAACAGCACTGACCTGTCATATAAAAGAATCATATCAGGGACTTCATTGCAGCCACCTAAGTTATCGTATGTGTAACATGATTTCTAAATGAGTAGCACTTCCTGATTTCCTATAGATCCCAAATATAATTTTGAGCTTCTATATTTAAAAGTGGCCTAAAGACCTGTACCCTGACTAAAGTCTTGTGGGCGACTTTAACCTTCAGGATGTCTGCTGGGAACTCAACATAGTGGAGAACAGGCAGTCTAGGAGATTCCTAGAGTGTATGGAGTATAATTTCCTGTTGCAGCTGATAAATGAACCTACCAGGGCTGGAGCCCTGTTAGACCTGCTGTTTGCAAACAGGGAAGGGCTGGTGGGAGGTGTGGTAGTTGGAGACCACCTCGGGTACAGTGACCACGAAGTGACAGAGTTCTCAATACTCGGTGAAGTAAGTAAGGGTATCAACAAAACCTCTGCCCTGGACTTCTGGAGGGCAGACTTTGGCCTATTCAGGAGGCTGGTTCAGGGAGTACCTTAAAAACAAAGGGGTCCAGGAAGGATGGACATACTTGAAGGAAGGAATCTTGAAGGCACAGGAGCCAAAAGGCGAACTGGCAAGGAAAATGACGGGAAAGGCTGAACAGGGAGATTTTGCAAGAAATTAGGGAAAAAAGGAGGGTTTACCACCTTTGGAAAAAAGGGCGGGCAACTCATGAAGAGTTTAGGAATGTAGTTAGGTCACGTAGAAACAAAATTAGAGAGGCAAAAGCACAATTTGAACTTAATCTGACCACTTCGGTTAAGGACAACAAAAGGTGTTTTTATAAATACATCAACAGCAAAAGGAGGGGCAAGGAAAACCTCCATTCTTTGTTAGACATGGGGGGGAACATAGTTACTAAAAATGAGAAAAACGCTGAGGTACTTAACATCTTTGCCTCAGTTTTCAACAATATTTAGACAGGTTGTCCTCAGGATAACTGGCCTCCTGGCTTGGTGAACAGGAACAGGGAGCTGAATAAGCCCTCCTGTAATCCAGGAGGAAGAAGTTAGTGACCTGCCGAGTGACTTGGATTCTCACAAGTTTGTGCGACCAGACGGGATCCATCCTAGGGTAGATGAAGGAGTGGAAGAGCTTTCCATTTGTTAACAGTCCCGGCTCACTGAGGAGGTCCCAGATGACTGGAAGGTGGCCAATGTGACACCCATCTACAAGAAGGGCTGGAAGGAAGACCCAGGAAACTATAGGCCTGTCAGCCTGACCTCAGTGCCTGGCACGGTTATGGAGCAGATCATCCTAATTGCAATTACACAGCACCTACAGGACGGATGGGGGATCAGATCCAGCCAGCATGGGTTTAGGAGGGACAGATCCTGCCTGACCAACCTGATCTTCTTTTATGACCAGGTGACCCGCCTGGTGNGCCAGCTGTGTGCCCAGATGTTCAAGAAGGCTAATGGCATCCTGCCCTGTTTGAGGAGTAGTGTAGCCAGCAGGATCAAGGAAGTGATTCTTCCCTTGTACTCAGCACTAGTTAGGCTGCACTTTGAGTACTGTGTCCAGTTCTGGGTTCCTCAGTTTAGGAGGGGTATTGAGGTACTGGAGTGTGTCTAAGGAAGGGCAACAAGGCTGGTGAAGGGACAGCAGGTGGGGTTGTTTAGTCCGTAGAAGAGGAGGCTCAGGGGAGACCTTATCACTCTCTACAACTCCCTGAANATTGAGTGAATCATTAGCAAATTTGCAGATGACATCAAGTTGGGAGGGAGTGTCAACCTGCTGGAAGGCGGAAGGGCTCTGCAGAGGGACCTGGATAGGCGGGAGAGATTGGCTCATTCCAAGGGGATAAGGTTTAACAAAACCAAGTGTCAGGTCCTGCATTTTGGCCATAAAAACCTCACACAGGATGGGAACAGAGTGGCTTGAGAGCAGCCAGGCAGGAAGGGACCCAAGGTTTGTGATTAATAGGAAGCTGAACATGAGCCAGCTGTGTGCCCAGATGTTCAAGAAGGCTAATGGCATCCTGCCCTGTTTGAGGAGTAGTGTAGCCAGCAGGATCAAGGAAGTGATTCTTCCCTTGTACTCAGCACTAGTTAGGCTGCACTTTGAGTACTGTGTCCAGTTCTGGGTTCCTCAGTTNTGGGTGAACATCAGGTTAGACATTAGGAAGAAATTCTTTACAGAAAGAATGATCAGACTGGAATGGACTGCTGAGGGAGGTGGTGGATTCACTGTCCCTGGAGGTATTTAAGAAGGCACGGGATGTGGCACTTAGTGCCATGGTTTAGTTGACACGGTGGTGGGTCATAGGTTGGACTTGATCTCAGAGGTCTTTCCAACCTAGTTGGTTCAATGATTCTGTGATTACATGACGAACACTTGATAGGTTTTTGACCCAAAGACTTGGTTCGTGTGCACAAGAGTGTGATTTTCCTGTTTGTTTCATGGTTCTTATGTTTGCTTTGCTTGTTGCTGAAAACTGTTATTAGAGAGCAACTGAATTCTATTAAGACTGAATGTCTTTATACAAAAGGCTTACTACTTATGTACTTATATCCTGAGGCACTCCTCTGATATATGCTAATGTTGCACATTTGAGAATGAATCTTGCTTTCTGGAAAGCTTCACATATTAAATGATGTTCTGGTCTCCTGGAGATGCCAATATACCAGACTTCATCATGTAAACAAATGAGAGAAATACTTCACATGTCACTGTCTAACTGACACAGTGTCTGGTACAATGAAGTGTAATATCTAAGTCTGTTCCTATATGGCTGCTCCATTTATCTGAATTGTGGACTATAGGCTATAAATCCTTTCAGAACAACATCTGATTTACTTATAGTATAAACTTGTAAATTAGTTTCTCCATGATCTTAATAAAGATAGACAGAAATAGAATATAAAAATTTAAATGTATTGAAAGCACATTAAGGCTGCTAAATCAAGCACTCAAAACTTAGGAAATGCCAATCACAGCTCTGTTTCCTTGAGTAACTGAGTTATGATCCAGTATTTAATTATACAATCAGGTACTATTTTTTTTCTCCTACATGTATTCAGATTTCTTGCTCCTAAGTTAAAGAATTAAATTGGTAACATAAGTAGGTTGTTATCCTGTAAGTTGATCAGCCCTTACACAGGAAAAGTTCTCAAACTCAACTGCAAGCACCACAACTTGCAGTGGGACAACACAGGCAAACTGTGTGTCAGGGTTCAGTCCGACCCTGGGAGGACAGTGAGATCCAGCAGCTCCAGCACTGTATACTGACAGAAAACTCATCAAATTCATCCTGGAAGGCTGTGTGGCTGACTGCAACTTGGCACTGCTGTGTGAAGCTCCAGGGCTTCTATTCACAGCCCTGCCTGACACGACCTTACACAACCTTGCAGTTACCTCACTCATAAAATAGTGGGGAATGGTCACTGCCTCACCCAGGAATAGGATGTGAAGGCTTGCTCAATAATAAGAATCACAGACCTCCCAAAAATAGAAACAGTCCATAGCACAGGAGATAACAGCAAAATCCTCCTACTCCATATACTTTCACTGAAGCCTAAGCATCCTCAGATGAATATCCTTTTGAGGGTATCTCACATGAGTTCCCATCTAATTCCCCAAAGACCAAGACACTTCCTTGTAGCTTGGGTGTAGTTTTAGGAAACTAGCTTTGTAAATTTTAGCCATATATTTTAGCAACCCTTACTGCTTTCCAGTCATTGTGCTAGAAATCTCTGTTGCCATTACAACCAAAATAAGGATAGAGGAGGGATTTGAAGGTTGCTTTTGAAGAAGCAACCATTGCAAAACAGTCATGCATGATCAACTAGAAAAGCAAAAGGTTCTTTAGGGTCACTAAGATAATGAGCATAAAGAGGAGTAAAATAAGTAATTTTGCTATGCTTGCAAAAATATTACACTGTTTCACTGTCTGTCAGGGTCATTAAAAGATTTATTTTTGCCTTTTTTTGTCAATGATTTTTCTGGAATGTGCTATCAGAGGTAGACTAATTTCAAATAAAAGAACTCACTAATAATTTCAAACCCAGTCATTTATCACCATATGTCATGAGCAGAACTTTTCAGCTAGACCCAAGCTTTTATTCTAGGAGGCAAGGTGAAGAGATATTTACCTATAAACCTTCCCTTCAAAGTATTGCACAAAACAAATCCACTTGCCTAAATTGCATGAAGGTCCTCTTATAATCATCGTTTCTTAATATATTCATAAATAAAAATGATAAATATTAGGACAAATTGAATTTCACTGGTTAAATGAAGTTGATATTGATAAACCACAACGAATTTCAACTTTGGAATACTTATTTAAATCTTGGAACACCATAGTAATTTCAAATTGCATTAGTTTCCAAGTGATGTAAGATAGGCTGGAATAATATATTTCCAATTCATTAATTAAAAATGGCACCTTAAGTCAAAAGCAGTGCAATACAGTGGGAAACCTATGTTAGTGAACTTGAGTGAAAGAGCCAAACATAGAGATATATATACACAGGAATAGAGATACACAATAAAGCTGTCTTATATAGCACCTGCTGATGGGCTGCTCCTGAGACTTTTACGGAACTGGTTATCCTACTTTCACATTAAAAATACCGCACGAAGCTGGCCAGGATTTCAGTTATCAGGTGTTGGCTGACAAATAATATAACACAATTAAATGATATCTTGTACACTCAGGATAAGCCAGCTCCAGTCTTGTAGGTCAGTTAACACAAAGTAATTTCTTTTCATGAGTTGAGAGCAGTTTCTCCTTTCACTGCTTCTCACACCCAGTACTTGGTTACAATCCTAGCCAGTGAGATAATTGCCACCCAGAAGAAACATTCCATTTCCCCTTTTTATATCCAGTTATGCTGCCAGTTCCTCCTAGCAAGCAGTTGTATAGCCCCGGAAGGAGAATGCAGCTTTTTCTGGCGAAATGTGTCACTGTGCCTTTCAAGTGGGGTAGTATTTAAGGAAAAGCTTAAGTCAGACAGATTTCCTCACCACTTAACCCTGGTGAAGAACTTATCATTCATGCCTAGCCGTGCATGAGCCTCAACTGATGCTTTACTACCACACTTAGAGCAGGTAACTCCTGTTTGAACTGAAAACAAATATCCTTGTAAAGGAGAAAAAAATTACTAAAGAAATATAAAGCAGTAAGAAAAAGCCCTGGCTACTATTGAATACCTAAAGGTCTATCTGTTGAAGGCTTTTGAAGCTCATCTTCAAAAAACAAGTTTTAAACACTTGTTTTTACTCTCTTGATTCAACTATAGTTTGCTAGAAATTTTCATACCTGTTAAAAGTTTATTTCCATTGCCTTTTTAAAATATATCAAACATAGTAACTCTTGAAACTCGTGACATGGCAAAACAATATGTTGATTTAGGCTTTCTGGTAGCCCTCAAAGGCATGTGATGCAGGGGGGAAATGGCATTCACTCCACCAGTTGCTGGTTTTTTTACCAGTACTTATGAAGATTCTGGATAACATACTACAGGAACACTTGCATATATACAGTAAAGGACTCAAAATTATGGAACAGTTTGAAAATATGTAGCAGAAAAAGATTACCTTTCTCTAACTGGGCTTATTTTTTTTAAGCATTTGGGAGAGAGGCTGGAGTTATTAGCAGGGTAAAAAAAAACCCAACAAAAACCCCATGATGCAATGTTAAGGAAGTTAGGCTTCCTGCTTTTCATATCCCCTTCTTCCAAGTATTCACAACCCTGTAATTTCCTTTTGTCATCTCTTGTCACAAACCAGCCTGCTCCCTTTGATTTTCCCATAGTTTCAGCTTTCCCTGACTTTTCAGTGTCTCACATAAGCATTCTTTTCCCATAGATTGCATCTCTCTTCAAGACCTGTCTTTGCCATAATTCCTGTTAGAGATTTACCACGTGACTGTATCCTGAGAGATGAGAATTATTCCTTACTGCTTTCTGTGATAAAAATTACTGGATTATTTTAATTTATAAAAAGGGTGCATAGATAATCACATGTATTTCTTTATATTCCTTGTCCCAGTCTTTCTGTGTCACTCATCTTTATGGACTGAGAGTTGGGTTCAATAACATATGAAGATGTTTGGTTTTTAACTCCCTTGCTTAGGGAATGAGATTGCATTTCAGTATTGTAGCTGAAAATAAATATTACAGAAAAATTATCTAGGAAAGATAATGCATATTCTGAAATATTTCATACATGAGAAAAGTGTATTCAAGCTGAGGTTCTGTTCACAAAAAGCTCAGGAAGCAACCTCACACATCCTACAATGCATACAGTACCATAAAACAAACAACAGCAGTGGGTTTCAGTTATCCTTACCAGCGGTCCTTATACTTCATGCCATAAACACATCTCAGCCCCGAGTCCAGGCACTCATCTTTAGCAAAAGCAACAGCCAACTATTTTGGCGTTCTTTTCAGCTTCCATTTTTATTTATTTCATTCTGACTTTCATTGTTTGACATCAGCTCTCTGGACCTTAATAATATTGAAGGTGCAAACTAAAAATATTCATCTATTGCAAAGGCCAAAGGGTCCATGTATGTACTGGGTATGTCTGGGGAAATTAGAGCTCCATCAGCACTAGCTGATAGGATAAACATCAATGAAATTTCTGCTGCTTTCTCAGAGATGCCATGTGGGGCATGCACTTCCTGAAACCTTTCACCAAGCTGGGCATGTGTGGCACTTTTCAACCTTCCTGCTAAAAAAAGTCCCTTCCTGCTCTAGGCTCATCCAAATTTGTCCTTTTAATTTTCTTGTTTTACAGTTCCATAAAATCAGATATACTGCACGTTAAAGTAAATTTGATAGTTAATTACAGTCTTAAGTATATTCCACAAACCACTGAAAGAAAGCAAAGTTATAGAGTGTCAATCTGGTGGATTTAGTCTAATGATATTGTTATTGTAAACACTAAAAGTAATCAGACAGGAAAACTGATCACGGCTACCACTCAAGAAAAAAACCCACTCATTATACTGGACTATATTTTATATTGTAAACACTGGTAAGTACATGTAAGATTTAAAAGCAATTATTTCACTGTGGTTTACTCCATAAATGAAACTGTACCTGGGGAGTCATTCAGGCTGAAGGCAATTCGTACTGGCTTATCAGCAGGTACCCTGGCGGTGGTGATCATGTGGGCACTTGAGTCAATGCTTTTACTTGTTTGTTCCAGCTGCAATAATACAAATAATATATTTATTACAGAGCATGTGACATCATTCAGTAAGTGAGTTTTAATGCTTTTCATGCACTC
The DNA here is from genome assembly GCA_013396755.1 of Sclerurus mexicanus. NCBI lineage: Eukaryota > Metazoa > Chordata > Aves > Passeriformes > Furnariidae > Sclerurus > Sclerurus mexicanus. The sequence goes on from VWZF01000796.1 coordinate 90,152, forward strand.
ACAGTTACCTTTCCCATTCTAGCTAAGCAACATTTAGAATCAAAGGAACACCATTTCACTTTTCTATTTAAAAAAGATTTAAATGAAATTCAGTGCAGAGACTGCCTTTATTTTTGCTATTTATAGGTTAGAAAGAACGATGGCAAAGGAAGCTACCCCTCTCCTCACCTGCTTGCTCCCTGCCATTGCCCCTTCAGCAAGCTTTGACTCGTGGCAATGCTGTCTGGTTCTGAAGGTGAAGAAGGAAGAAGGGGTGGGGAGTTGAGAGTAACATGACCCCAAGCCTGCCATGTGATTGAAAATGTGCACACTACTCCACATGGTGTCAATGAGGAGGCACTCATTCTCCTATCTTTCACCCATTACTCCTCCAGCCCAGCTGTGCCTGATAGTCACACACTTAATGGCCAGAAAGTTATGGGGTCTCCAGACCTTGGTGGTGATTTTTCAGTGGAAGTCTTTGCAGGTGTAGAGGTTTGTCTGCATGGGTTTGGCTCCTGGATCAGCACCTTATTCAGTTCTCCATCCTCTGAGACCATCAATTACAAAAAGTGGTTTTACTTAGACGAAACTCAGTCCATTGAGAAAACAGCTAGTTCATTTCAAACATGGCACTGAAGAATTGTTGGGCAACAAAAGAATGAGATACTATTGATCTCTAATGCTGTAATTAAAACATTTCTGTACACTAAAGAGTTATACTCGGAGCTCTACTATGTGTATTTAATATTTTGGTTGAACAGTTTTGGTTAAACTGTTGAATAGCTGAACACAAGCAATCTCCTTGATTATCTAGCACAAAGCTACTAAAATTCAAACATATTAAACTTCTGATTAGCTTCATGTGTGGAGAACATGAAGTCAGTGGGACTGCATGCATGCAGATGATCTGCCCATAAAGAAATTATTTTAGGACTCTGGACTGCTATCCAGTGTGCATTGTATTCATACCAACTATGTGGAAAATTAGGAGAGTAGCTTTTAAATTACCATAAAAACTTCTTAGTTAATTAGAAACCAAATTCTTCAGGAAAATACAAAGAATGTACTAATTCATTATCAGCAGACAACAGAGCATTTATCAAGTGAAAACAAAAGCCAGTTTTCTAAGCCAATAGTCTTGCAGTTTTTCAGTAAAGTAGATACTGTATAGGAGGGAAATCCTATCAACCCATTCTAATTTACACTCAATTATTTGGGTCAAAAGGTCCATAGACCAGAATTATATTTCAGTCTTCCTTGATGGTGCACAAGTGAATCAAATACTTCCCTGGCATCACAGCCATGCAATCAGTGAACAGGATCAAATTTGCTTTTTGTCCATTAATTTCAGCATTTCTTGTTTATTTGTTTTGTCTGTTTTGATATTTAGCTAGCAGAGTGATATGGTTACTTGTTATTTGAAGTGCATAATCTTTTCTTAAAATAACAACAAATGATCTAAAATCTTGACTTCAAAAAAATCTTATTTGAAGCTGAGAGTGTCTCTTTCTGCTAACACGCAAAGGATACCAGGAATTGTTCTTAATTCACCATTACTAATATTCAAGACATTCAAAAATTGATCTGGTATCTATGCAGCAAAGACATAGAAAAGTCAAATAATTTCAGCCATGTATGTTTTTGGACTCAGGAAAAGACCCTTGGAGTCAACTGAAATATTTTATTTTGAAGTGTGTTACATCAGACTAATTACCTTCTACCGTCTGAGCATTATTGATCTCTTCCCCATCTCCTCATCCTCACTTCATAAGAAATATCTGATACATCTCATTGTTTTTTTTAAAAAACAACAGAATGACTAATGCAAAATTCTTTATCATATTTCCCTTCCATACATCCCAATACAAGGTAAAGAAAAAAATACTACAAAATGAAGAGATTTTAAGTGATAAGCACATCCTTAGAAAGAAGGCACACACAACAACATCCTTCTGTGTTGTTGATACACTTTCCCCTGACACTGACTATCTCAAGGGGTCTTCCACATAAGAGTATACTTAACATTTCCCATCATAACCTAAGAAATTAAAATGATGCATTCTGCTAGGGGTTTTAAAGTTGTTATAACAATATTGTTGTAAATCTGTTGTTTTATCCCAGTCATATACTCTGTGGTGCGTGATGTTTTTAAATTACCTCTTTTAACCATTTTTTTAATGTGAGGGCAAAAGTCAATACCCTTTCAGTAAGAAATGGTGAGTTCTATCAAAATACAAAAGAGTGTTTTCATTTTATTCCGATACTGAAAAAGAAATCTCATCTTTTTACACAGCAATTACCCTGTTATCCATTTTTTTAAATACTGAATTTATCTGTTCACTCCTTTTTGTGCCGAATCCTCGAGCTCTTCATCACAAAAACCAATCACAGAGAACAGAGACGGATGGAAGAATCCTGTGTACAAACAAGGTGATATCAGGAAACATGCAGACCAACTGCCCCCACTTCCCCACCTGCTTTCTCCATGCATGACGAACAATATTGCTACAGACAGAGATGAGGGTGAGTGGGCAACCTGGAATTTAATGAGATTTAATGAGCAGCTCTCTTCTGCCCAACAATTGCTTACAGAGCTGGCCGCTGTTCTTCTGTAAAAAATCTGCAGCAGATCTCAGATTAAATGCTATTACAGCTCTATTGAATTTTTTCACACCTGTTGCCTTACCTCACCCAGTGGAGTGTCTGCACTTGTATAATCCAGAGCCAGCCACTGCCTTGGCTTGTCGTTGCCTTTATGGAGTAAAGCTTCAATAAAAGAAAACGCTGCACCTGCTGCATAGCAACAAACTGACAAGGTCTGAGAAGCTGAGACAGCTGTCAGGGCAACATGCTGCTACCTGCACTTCCCATAGGCTTTTCTGTCCCAAAAGATCACCCTTTTCTGCTTTTCTCCACAATTCTGCTTTTCCTTCTTCTCCTTGCCAGTGATGAGAGATTATGATGTTGCCACGCTTCAGGGAGGAAAAAAATCCTTCTGTCACAGGCATTATTAAGCAGCAAACTGTGGTAAGCCCAAGATTTTTAATTCATTAGTTGTGGCAAACCTGAAATACAAACAGACTTGCTTCATAGGACAGGAATGTTTTCAGCATGACCCAATCAATGTCTGTGTCTATTCCAGCAAACTGGCAAAGATAGCATGACTCCAGTCAGCAAAAATGTCTGCAGCTCCAATCAGCTTGAGCTGACCCTGCCAACTTGGACAGGCTACAAGTGCACTCTCAAATGATAGCAGGGACTATCAAAGCTAACAACAACGGATGGGCTTGGCCTCTTAGGCTAGGTTCATGTTGACTTTTGCCAAGCCAGGCTTGTTTGATAGCAGCGGCTAGCCCTGCTCTTTTGAAGAGGCAATGGGCAAATCTCAGAATGTGTAGGCTGTAAAAGTAGATGTATTTATAGATCAGCTGGTGATGGCAGTGATAACTAAAGCTGACTCAATTAGATATTTGACTGAACTCAGAGGATTTCTTAGTGTGATTTTGGATAGCTTTTTTTTTAATTTTGAAACCACTGGCAGGCAATTAACAGATAAACCTTGAAATATCAAAATAGATTAATTTCTTCATCTTAAACTTTTATTTTCTATTGCCAGAAAATAAAAGTTTAATCCCTCTTATGCACATGTACTGTGTCATGCACATGGACTGCCTTCATGACTTTGATTGACTGCTACCACTGTCATTAGAACAAATGGAGAAAAATGGAGAACATTTACAAAATGATTATAGAGAATATCTTTATTGTTCTGTTCTTGAGAAGGGAGTTCTCCTTCTTTTGTAGTTCAAAATAAATTTCATATCTTTAAGTTCCAAATGGAAAGAGTTTCTCTAACCCAGATCTTTGTAGACACTTTCCTAGATTCTCTTGGCTCAGCTGAGATATAGAGAGGTTGCAGGATAAATAGAGACAGTCTGAAATCTTTCCTCACCCTCTCACCTTCTGGCCCTAGTCCAGGATTGATCTCATCAGGGCAGAACTCTGGAAGCCAGCAGTTGTCCTCGTGGCCTCAAAAGACCTTTTTTATACTTCAAAATTACTAAACTGCAAAAATATTCTACCCATACCACCTTTCCCCAGCAATGACCAGGGAGTTTATCACACAGCTACACCATTAGCTTGGTATCTCCTGAGGCTGTGTTTATCTGCAGTGTGATTTCAGAGCAGACTATGGGCCAAAATAGCTAGTGGAAAGTGGGACTGTGCCTCTGACGACACTGACCATTTTCTCTTCTCTTGATGCGTTTTTGAAAAGATTGAGGTTTCTTCCCTATATGCTGCTTTGGAAGGGGCAGAAGACAGATTTGCCTCTGATCACAACCATTATTGCAAATAACATTCTACAGCTCAATATAATCAGCAATTGGTACTGAACTCCAGCTCCACATCCAACTACTGTGAAAGTATTAGTTTGAAGATACAGAAAATCCTGGCTTCAGTGGAGTGACAAAAAGTATTCTGCCCCAGTTTACATGGAGCCAAGGTGTCCCCCAGATCATAAGATACTCTCCTGATTTTAGGGGACAGGTGGTATTTGGATGGTATGAGTGTCTTCATTACACACCATTACAGTAAAATCTAAGAAAGGCTCTCTATAAAATCTTAAAACAGATAAAATTTTCGATAGCCATGACAACAAGGGTCTTGAACAGAAATGATGCCTGAATAGCCTAGGGATGCTTTTTTCAGGTGGTTCTGACAGCCCGTGTTCCCAGACTGACACTTCATTGTACTCACTTTAAATAGCACGTGCATTTGCTAATTGAGTACACTGGTTTATGTTTTGTATCCACTGTATCCATGCTTTTAAAATCTCACTGTTTCTTGTTAAATCTGTAATATTCACAGAATCAGGGAATCACAGAATTGCTAGGGTTAGAAGGCATCTCTGGAGATCATCCAGTCCAACCTCCCTACAGCAGGTGACACAGGAATGTTTCCAGGTGAGTTTTGAATGTCTCCAGAGAGGAAGAATCCATGACCTCCCTGGGCACCCTCTTCCAGTGATCTGCCAATCTGAACCTAAAGTTGTTCCTCATGCTGAGATGGAACTTGTTGTGTTTTTGTTTATGGTCATTGCTCCTTGTCCTGTTGCTGGGTACCACTGAAAAGAGTCTGGTACCATCCTCTCAGTACCCACCTTTGAGATATTTACATGCATTATTGAGATCCCCTCGCAGTCTTCCCTTCCCTTCCCTTCCCTTCCCTTCCCTTCCCGACTAGAAGGGTCCAGCTCCTACAGTCTCCCCTTATAAGAGAGATCTCCAGACCCCTCATCATCTTTGTGATCTCTGCTAGACCTTCTCCCTAGCTCCTTGTCTTTTTTGTACTGAGGAGCCGAGAACTGACACAGTGACACTCTTCTATGGAGTTTGCTGCTTCTGAAAACTGTGAATTGTGGGCTAAGATCCAAAAGTGCACAAAAAAGGGCCCCTGATTTGCATTTACATATCAGTTCCTTGGTTTATTCAATGATCAGTCACCTGAAACTACTACTTTATGGGAGGTGGCATACTTTTAAAATGTGAGAATATTATAGTATTCTGCATACAGAACATCAAATTTGAAGCATCAGGATGAATAATTTGACTGTAATTTTCTAGCATCTATTTATTATTGGGATGATTGTGCTAAAACTCCTAAAAACATGGATTTAAACAGCCCATTTTAAAAGGTTGTTTAAATTACTTTATAAGAATAAACTATGGAAGATCTCACTTTTAAACAACGGGGAAATTTAAGTCTAGAATGGTTTACTTCCTTGACTTGCTCAAATAATAGTCAAAGGCGTTGTCAATTTTGGATAGAGATAAATCCTACTTCTCTTACTTACTAAATAGGTGATTAAAATAGGTACACCAAAAGAAATTATTCTCCCATTTCTTGCAACACAAAAAGTACTTCTTTCTGACAGGTTGCACATACACCTTAAGTCGTCTCTGTGAAAATTACAGAATGCTGATATCTTCAGTTGTGGTTTTTGTTTTGTTTTTTGTTTGGTTGGTTGGTTGGTTTGGTTTGGTTTGGTTTGGTTGTGTTTTTTTCCCCAGGAGCACAACCTGCCCTGTTTCCTTTTCAGTATACCCTTAGTCATCAGATGCCCAGTCTTCAAGAAAAATTCTTTTAATCCTGCATCACATTATGAAACTGGTGATGTGCTAGAAGAGGATATCATGCTTTATTAGTCAGAAACACCTTAAGGGAACATATCCTAAATTAGGAATACTGAGACTTACTTCAGTAGTGGAAACATACAAATTTGCAAGAAGTTTTAGGATGACATATAAGGCAGCAAGCAGTAGAACAAGAGGGCACCAAGGGAGGTTTAAGTTAGACATTAGGAAGAAGTTCTTTACAGAAAGAGTGATAGGGCATTGGAATGGGTTGCTCAGGGAGCTCATCAAGTCACTGTCCCTGGAGGTATTTAAGGAGATACTGGATGTGGCACTTAGTGCCATGGTCTAGTAGGCAGGGTGGTGTTAGGTCAAAGGTTGGACTTCATGATCTCAGAGGTCTTTTCCAACCTAGTTGATTCTATGATTGTATTCTGTGATTTTTATTCTACAGATGTTAAAAAAAGAAAATATCTGCAATCTAATAGAACACCTGTTGCCTTCACTTTTTTAGCTGTGCTACTTTCAATTCATCTCAGTTTCCTAGTATAAGTAGTATTTTAGTAGTGTATGAACTCATTCATGCTAAAATGGTGTTTCACAGATTGCCAATCACTATTTAAAATTACACTTTAAATATTCTAGCATATGGAAGATGTTCCAAGAAGCAATTTAAAAAAAATATCCTGCCTGAAACTGCACACAGAGCAAAATCACAACCCAAAATCCCAAGTCCTGACAACTGGAGCAACCAACAGTATTCTTAGGTATTACCTCCAGTCTCCTTGCCTAGGTAGCATTTTAACACAGGCAAAATAATGTACTTTCTCCCAAAGCTCTACTCTCATAAATGGCTGAATTTTATCAGCTCAAACTAAATCATTAACACCAGCATGAAATATACATAGAGCACCGACTTACAAAATAGGACTTAAGTAACTTTATAATTAATAGCATGTTGATATCCAATAGATGAATTCACTTATATAGGATCATACTGGTCTAATGAAGGAGATTGTTGCAGAGAAATTAAAGAATTGGCTCAGTTAAGGTAATGTGTGTTTAAAGAAGCTGACTCAACCATTTTTACACCTGCCTTAAGATCATCTGGAAGTAACTATATCTTTAATTGTTTGAAAAGTTGACTGGTGGAAAACTCGACTGGTGGAAAACTCCATCACTTCCACAGCAAACTCCAGACAGAAATTTTGAAAAGATAATTCTGCTGAGAGAAAGAAGATTTGAAGCCTTTGAGATATGATCCTGCCAAAGATCCTTGTGTAACTCTGCATGGAAAACAAGATGAAAGCCGAAGTTAGAGATACCACTGGAAAATCTTCCCTATTGCCAGAAATCAACATGTACAAACTTACACACTTCACTCACATCAGCATGGAGATGGAAATATCCTTTATAAACTAATTATGGGAAGAATGACAGTGGGTCATCTCAATAGGGAACAGTGAAGGACAGTACAGATAGATAGTGTTCAGCAGCCGAATGTTCAAAGCCAGCATTGGTTAGCACTGACTAACTGGAAACACCATCACTTAATCAAAAATTCATCAATTTTGCTCACCAATTGTGCCACTAAACCACATTCAGCTGTCCTAGAAGAGAAAGATGGTTCTCTCATATCCATATAAAAGTGGAGCAGTCACTCCTTTTCAACTGGACTTGCTGTGCCTTAAGGGAATGCTTAGCTTTCCTTACTTATGAACTCACCTGAAGAGGACTGTACAAGACATTACAGCCTCACCTGATGATGGCTGAGGTCATCATGCTTTCATGGATACATGCATAAGACTTTCATATCAATGCACTCTTTCATGAAGCTTTGCTGCTCTAAGGAAGAAATTGGTATACAGAGGAACGTAGCAAAATCCCACGGAGTAGCTGGTATTCTGGCAGTACTTGAAAACCTCACTACTGATTCAGCACTGAAACTGCCTTAGGTAATACTGCCAGCTACAAACATAGATGAGAAGTTTAGAAATATTAAATGCTAGAATATTTATTAGCAAAGAGAATTCATTAGTAAATGCATCTCATCATAGTCTAGTACTCACACCTCCTCTAGATATTTATCTGCATTTGCAGGCCAGAGAGCCAACTGTATGCTGGGCTACATCAAAATGGATGTGATTCTCCCCACCTGCTCTGCCCTCATGAAACCCCATCAGCGTCCAGCTCATGAACCCAAACACAAGAAGGACATAGACCTGCTGGAGTGAGTCCAGATGAGGTCATGCTATGAAGACAGGCTGAGAGAGCTGGGGTTGTTCAGTCTGGACAGCAGAAGGCTCCAGGGAAAGCTTAGAGCCCCTTCCAGTGCCTGAAGGAGCTCCAAGAGAGCTGGAGAGGGAATTTGGGGAAGACCATGGAATGATTGGACAAAGGGGAATGGCTTCACACTGAAAAAAGGTAGGTTTAGATTCAATATTAGGAAAAAAATTCTTCCCTGTGAGGGTGGTGATGCACCAGCACAGGTTGCCCAGGAAGCTGTGGATGCTCCATCCCTGGAAGTGTTCAAGTCCAGGTTGAATGGGGCTCTGAACAACCTGGTCTAGTCTAGTGGAAGGTGTCCCTGCCCCTGACATGCGACCCTATAAACAGCAAACGAAAGTGAGACCCCTCTATCTCTCAAATATAAGGGCATAATGCATACTAAAGCCCACTCTCTAATGACCCTCTAAACACTGGTCCAAAGTGAGACCCATTGAGCTCTTGATTCCCAGAATTTAAGGGGCTAATTTGTATGTGTCCAACAACAATAACTGCATGGCTGTAGAGTCAACCAAGGACTGTTAGAAATAACAGACAAGAATTGTTGGTAATAAGGACTATTGGTCCTTATTGCATGCCATAAGTAAGAACAAGTTTGGGCTGGGGAACTGGGCCCAGATGGAGACAGGGCAGCACTTTTCTGTGAGAAAGAACCACATACAGTATGGCTCAAGCACAAGAATGAGTGGCAGAAAGTGGCCATGGACTATAGGGTGGGATTAAGACCACCCCCAAAGCCCTCTGACCCATTTCCAGAGAGGCCTGAAAGAACAGACTGTGCATAAGTAATTTACAGAATTTATAGAATGCAAGGAACCTATAAAGGTACCCACTCAAGCCCAGGAAGTGCCCCCAGGACCCTGGACATCTCACAGGCTGAACTGATACAGCTGGATCACCACTTGCTCTCACACTGCTTATTGATGCTGGAACCACAACTGGTGATCCTTCCTTTCCTTCCTTTCCTTCCTTTCCTTCCCTCCCTCCCTCCCTCCCTCCCTCCCTCTTTAATTCCACTCCTCCTTTCCACCCTACACATTTATCCAAATCCTACTGCTATGCTCTTAAATATTAGGGACTAATATATCAATTTCCATGCCAAGATGTAATTCACTAATAAAACATTCTGATTGTGTGCAGACCCTCCGACTTTCCTAGTTCCTTCTGTCAAGGAATTTTAGGTGCTTCCTTCCCCTTAAGGGTGGGTTGTCACACCCACACAATACTGNTTTCCCTTCCTGCCTCCCTCCCTCCCTCCCTCCCTCTTTAATTCCACTCCTCCTTTCCACCCTACACATTTATCCAAATCCTACTGCTGTGCTCTTAAATATTGGGGACTAATATATCAATTTCCATGCCAAGATGTAATTCACCAATAAAACATTCTGATTGTGTGCAGACCCTCTGACTTTCCTAGTTCCTTCTGACAAGGAATTTTAGGTGCTTCCTTCCCCTTAAGGGTGGGTTGTCACACCCACACAATACTGTTTAAGTGCAATACTGACAGAAAAGAGACAGTATCTAATTATCATTAGTAAAGATGATATATTGCTTCTAGAGAGGATATGATATTGGTATTTCCCACAGTAAAGACATGCAAATAGGTTCTGCCATCAGTTTCTCGCCAAAAAACCTCCCTAAAATTAACAAAATGTCCATCTTTTTTTGTGTGATTTTGAGTACTCCACAGAGAAGAATTACAATAGTTTTATCATTTAAACTGAATCACGTCTGCTACAGGGGTTTTGACAGATTGGCAGTAATACACTCAAATATATGAGTTACCTTTGAAAATCAGTAACTCCAGACAACAGAGGATAAACACTAATTTGTTACTCCCTTCCTTACACCCACTCCACTGTATGACTAGAAGTAGCTGTTCACAGAGACCTGGTCTTCAATGCTGCCCCTCAGTGGTCACATTTGAGAAATTAATATAATCACAGAATGGCCTGGGTTGCAAGGGACTTCAAAGATCATCTGGTTTCAATCCAGGCCATGCACAAGAACACCATCCGCTAGACCAGGTTCCTCAGAGCTTCATCCAACCTGGTCTTGAACACTTCCAGGAATGGAGCATTCACAGCTTCTCCAGACAGCCTGTGCCTGTGCCTCACTACTCTCACAGTAAAGAATTTTCTCCTAATATTCAATCTAAACCTAATTTCTTCCAGGTTGAAGCCATTTCCCCTTGTTCTGTCACACCATTCCCTTGTAAATAGTCTCTCTCCATCTTCCTTGTAGGCTCCCTTCAAGTACTAGAAGGCTGAAATTAGGTCACACCTTAAGCAGGGGCTCTTAACAGTTTTAGTTCTCTGGATTGCAGCTAGGATGTTTGGTTTCACTGCTCATGCTAAGCTACGCCTCAAGGATAGTGCAGAGCTCCCCTTCAGCTCTGCCTCCCTGGCCCTCAGAAATATGGAAAGCCAAAGGGGTGAGGTGAACTCACGTAACGCAGTGGGTCTCAGTTCTTTCCAGGCCGGCAGAGTCTCAGTCTCCAGTGGTAGTTAGGCAGCATGTGGTGGCAGAGGAAAGGTGAGGGGAGGTGGGGAATAGATACTCAGCTGGAGCAACCAGTTTTCTCTTCCTTTCCTCTCTCATGAATTTCCAAAATTTGTCTTCAGTCTTTATAGTGTTCAAAGGAGAGTTGTGCATGGTTCCTTGGCAAATAGCCTTGTTCAGATGTTCGAAGAGATATGATAACCCCAGACGATAGCAGGATTTTCTGGCAGGATGTTTGTAGGAGGTTCTAGCAGAATACTCTAGCTGGAAGTTTTGTTTGTGAGAACCTTTTCTATCAGGATATCACTTAGTAGAGCTTTTCTGACACAGTTCTTTAAAGGATGTTAGGAATAATGGAGGAATATTATTTATTACACTTCTGTGTTATCTGTGCTACTCCATGGACACCCCCTTGTCAC
>VWZF01000801.1:0-72115 GCA_013396755.1 Sclerurus mexicanus
TTTTAGGTGAGGTGCAGTGTGCGTCGAACTGGCCCCACCCTTTACTGCTAAGGTTCATCTGCCAGGGCCAAGTGAGCAGTGAAGTCCTCAGGACGTAGGTTTGGTTTGAGTATCCTTCTCTTAGATGGATGGCCTTACAGGGCTAAGTGAGCTCCATCTGCCCGGGTTTGAAGTTAGAGTTGTCCTTCTCCTAGGATGGTTGCCGAGGGGCTAGCGAGCCCATCCTGCCCATGGAAACACTTTGTCTGACCCTTCAGTTGAGACCTGACTAGCATGGGAGACCCTACCAGAGACATGTACCATCACCAGCACAGCTCGCAACCTCATAAGGGCACACAAGCTTCTCCCCCGGGACAAGGGGTTGTCCATGGAGAAGAACAACCCACATACTAACAAAGAATTGTTCTATTGTAGAAACCACAGGCACAAGAAGATTGATTTGTGATTTGCTAATACTTGAATCCTTATATGCCATAAGTAAATTGTTCTCTGTGCTCTGTTCACTACTTCAGGCCTATAAATCTTGTGCCTATTCTTCTCTCACCAGCTTCTAGTTAGCTGATTTCAATACCACCTTCACCTTGCTGAAGAGCGTAGGGAAGGTAGTGTATATGTCATCTTATACAACAATTAATAACTTTCTGTGGTTGCTAAATAACAGCCTGGTTTTCTAACCCAGGGCTGTGTTAAGGTGTGCATTCATAATCCAGATCCCTCCTCTGCTACAGCAGCATTCTGAGACACCACAGTGTCTTTGAACTACTCCTCATGATGAGAAGGTCCTGACACTTGACTCTGTGAAGGAAGACCCATGTGATTCCTCTCCTGAAAGAGCAGGCATGTTTCTGTTGCACAAATAAACATCAACAAGCTTTCTGTCCATTTAAAAATGTCTTGCATTGTTCTAAGGGAGACCTATGCTTAAAATTACTTTGCTCATTTTTAAATGAAAGGTAAAAATCCTCCTACTGCTCCTATGTAAGTACACAACAGGCTTTATGGGTGCTAATGAACAGAAATCTTTTCTTGTTCTTTGAGCATTGTGATTTACACCAATGTAATTGATAATGGAATATTTTCCTAGTTCCCAGTTTAGATAAATCATTATAAGTACTAAAACATTTTTGAGATGTTGCTCCTGCTATCATAACTTTCAGTTTTGCTGTGAGAAAAAAAATCTATGTAAGTGTTTTAGAGCAGAGTTGATCGTCATATATTACTTGGGCAGTTATGATTAGTTTTGCATATGTTAAAATGCTGTAACATTATTTAATGTTGTGCTAAATGCAGGAATTGCTAGTGCCATCTATTGTTGGAAGATATAGACTTGTAAATGTTAATTTGCATATTCTATGGTAAAGGAGCATTAAAAATTTAATGTTTTACTGAGTTTTATTGCAAAATTAAATAGTTTATGTAATTGCATGTTTGGAATGTTTGTACTTTGCATTCTTTGAAATTTGTCAGTCTTCACAAAGAATATCTGTGGGTTTTATTTTCATTACAATCTTGGATCTGAAATCAAACTCTATTTTAGTTTTGGACCCTTAATAAAAGCTTGTAATGATTTACTATACAATGGGAGAGAAACCAGTTTTTCTTTTGCTGGACACAGTTAATTTTCAGTGGAAGATTCTTCAAAAGCACACAGCAAAAGGTGAGAGCTGTTTCCTAACCCCAGGGGAAGTACAGAAGTATTGCTACAGCACATCCAGAGCTCTGTGGTCTCTGGATGCCAAACCAAGTGACATTTGTCTTGGTAACTTTCGAGTGATGATGTCTCAGTGTTATTTTACTGTCTTTGTTTACTTTACTTTGTTCACTGTGGCTGCTGCGTTGCTACACTCCATAGAAGACCTCTTTGTCAAAAGATGGGCCAGTTATACTCCAGGAGTGTTAATCTGTGTCAGCAACACCTCCAACCCACGGTGGTGGTGTCTCTAATGACCTTAAATGTTCATTCACAACAGCCACACACCTTACTGGCGTTTTCGGGGTGCACTTGCTTTTTGGCTGCTGTTATTGTACAATAAATTGTAAAAAGATTTTTACTATGGGAAGACAACAGTGACTGTCTACAACAAGAGGTACATTTGAAGAATACTGACATCATCAGAAGGGATCCAGTCTACATCCCCCACAGCAATCCATTCCACATGGTCTAATCCCTCAGGCACTTAAATTTGGTGGTGGTATGTTCCTGCCTGTCACTTCATGTTCTGTTGCAATCCCTACATAGGCAGGCAATCTTTTGACTCAATCAAAATCCTTTAAATACACCCTGATTTTCAGACATGGTCAAGTCATGACTTATGCACCATTGTATATTTCAGCATACAAGGATCATGTGGAAAAGCAGAGAAGCAAAGCCTAAACAAAGGTTTGTCATTAAGGTAATCACTCAAGTGAGAAGAGATCTCTGATTTCCAGTCAAGGCTTTTCAGACAGGTGCACTTTACTTTAAACTACCTTTTTTAAAAAATACCAGCAATCTTCAGAGCAAGGACCAAAGATTCCTTCCCATGTTCTAGCAGAGTGCCCAGAATACTTCATGTTTTATCATTATGGTCTTGGGCAGCTTGTGTTTTTTCTTTTTTAACATGTTTTCGTGGTAAGAAAGGAAATGCAAACTTTTGACTTTTTACCACTGACAGGATTATTTTTTAAAGTTAAAAAATAATAATGTAAGAAGAAGTAGCTATATCATAGAATGATCAAGATAACACCAAATGAAAAATATCCCGTTTCTGCATGGCAAAATGGCTTTCTTATGACAAATCAGCATTGCTGTTTTGCGTGGGGTAAATCACTTCTTAAGAAAAATATAACATTTAAATATAGAATCATTTACTTTTAAATTACAAGCTGTATATTTTGGCTTTAAATGAATGTACAGTAATCTCTCACTGGCTCTCAAATATATTTTTGTTTTTCCTTTGGTTTGTAACACACAAACTATAACGTTTTGGAAATAACACTTCTTTTTTTCTTATAGTTCTATAGTAAGAAGAATAGCAAGATACAATTCCATAGAGTTATAGCTTGAGAGTTAAGCAGTTTGAGACCTTTCAGATTGTTTTATTTTCCCCTGAAATTGATTTTGCAATCAGGAATGTCTTTGTTGTAATCTTATTTATTTTTGAAAGATGTACATGAAATCCTATTTTTCTGAATATGGTGGAAAATAAGAAACAGGAGACATCTTTCACCTGCTAACATTTTTGAGTTCTCTGGTTTGGATTGCTCTCTGAACTTAATTCTCTTGCTGTTTCCTGTGTTTTCCTTCTGTTGTATACACATACATACATAGTAATTTCAACTCTGGTCATCAATTACCACATAATCTGAACTTCGAACACAAGTCCTGTGAGGACTGGCTGAGCACTTTAGGTTTTTCTTCTCTGGAATAAAGGAGACTGAGGGGCAACCTCATTGCTCTCTACAGCTTCCTGAGGAGGGGAAGTGGAGAGAGAGATCTGATCTCTTCTCCCTGGAACTCAGTGATACAACAGAAAGGAATGGTTCAAAGCTGCATCACAGGAGGTTCAAACTGGACTTTAGGGAGCATTTCTTTATGCAAGGGTGGTCAAACACTGAAGCTTCTTAGAGATGTGATCAATGTTCCAAGCCTAGCAGTGCTTAAAAGGTCAATCAATGGACAATCTCCTTAACAACCTGCTTTTACTTTTGGTCAGTTCTCAACTGGTTAGTCAGCTGGACTAGGCGACTGTTTTAGGTCCCTTCCCACTGAAATATTCTATTCTAAGA
This sequence comes from Sclerurus mexicanus, assembly GCA_013396755.1. Classification (NCBI taxonomy): domain Eukaryota; kingdom Metazoa; phylum Chordata; class Aves; order Passeriformes; family Furnariidae; genus Sclerurus; species Sclerurus mexicanus. Next base: position 3,769 of record VWZF01000801.1, read on the forward strand.
TTCCGTTGCTTTCTGCCATTAGTAAAACAATACGAAATTAAACTGTTTCCTTGTTCAGATTAAATGAAATTGCTGGTCTGGCTAGGCACATCAGCTTTTGAAAATCAGTGGTCCTATATCAGCTAAAGACTTAGCAATTATAAGCCATATGGCTTTCTGCATAAGAGCTGAATTGAGACAAGACATTTTTAAGCTTTTCAGTTGAGATATTTGCCTACCTTGAGTTTTTATGCTAGTTGGGGCAATGGAAAAGATTGAGACTTGAGTGTGTACAATGCAGATTAAGAATATCATAGTTATGTCAGGCCAAGTTTCAGAAAGAAAAGACTCTCACAGGTAAAAATGAATTATTAAACATGAAATAAAAAGCGATGGGAGTATTCTGACACAAAAATCAGAACCTTTTTGAAGAAAGTCAACTACAAACTATAACTTAATTTTTAGCATTATGTTGAACTTTTTGGCTTTGGTTTATAACAATAGATGAGCCACTGTCATAAATACAGAACTGCTATTTTTAAAAAGAAGTCTTATAAATAGCCGCAGGCAATTTCAAAAGTATAAATCACAACAGTTTTAGTAAAAATATGTTGGCAGATTTTCATTTGCCAGATTTGTTTCAATGCCTTTCTGAAATTGGATAAAAGTTTGATGAAGTTGATCATTCATTCGAGATGAATGAAGTTTATCTTCATTCAGGATAAAATTCAAAATCTATCAAGCACATTATAGATCTTGTAGCTGAAGTAATTAGGTGTCACTAGGAAAAACAAGGGTCAATTAGAATCTGAGTTTTATGGATCAGATCTGCTCAAGTGCAATCCACTAGACTGAACAGTGCATGTGCATCAGATCCATTAGAATCACTTGCAGATAACTAAATATTTTTCGAAGGTTTAAAGGTACTTAATAGAGATGATGTTGGAATGTCAATACCATTTGTGGTATTTCTTGTGTTATAGTGATGCAGCTTATATAAGTTCCAAAGTTCAACCCTGCTACCTCTTACATATTGATTCCCTAATCTAAGAGCACTGTTTAAATCTGTCACTGCCTGATGTCTGGAATTGTGAGAATGCCACGTGAAGCCCAAGATTTCTTTACCTTCCAGGAAAAATTGTCTTTGTTGCTTGACCATTCATTTCTTTACATAAGTGAGAGTGCCTCATGAAATCCATGCAATGGCCCTTGTGAAATTATCAGTATTATCCTGCCCTTCCTGGGTTTCAGAGTATGCAGCAATAATATTGCCCTCACAGAGCATGCAGCAATGGATATCTGCTATAGTTATATTCTACAAAAAAAAAGATGATTTTAAATTTGTAAGCTACCTGCCAGGTTGTAGAATTTAATTTGCAAGACCAAACTTCCACAATATTGTGTTTATATTGCAGTGCCATTTACTGTTTAATAGTAACATTCAGAATGCCTAGTTCCATCTGTTATAAATACTGAAGGCTGGTAAACACTCTGCAAACACAAGATGCAGCTTTCTGGCAAATTATGTTTAGTACAGTCCCCAAATATAAAGCAAGATTTATAATTTTTGCATTGCCTCCTTTTTTTTTTTTAATTTACTCTACAGTAGTTACTCTAGAACTTTGAGTAGATATATAAATAACTTTTAAAGTATTACGTTAAATTATTGTGTGAGAAGACTAGGCAAGTATACACACATACACGTTTCACACCTTCAGCAGTACTGCAAGTTACAAATCTTGTTATGGCTGCAGAATATTTGCTATAAATACTTGCAAATATATTTGATCAGATAAATACAGTTGAAAGGCAACTCCACACATTATTATGCATTGTGTGAACAAAAATCTCAGTTTTCAGTTAAGAAAATGGAGATGAACCAGATGAGTAGGAATAGACTTGCAAAGAGCTCTGAGATGAATAGCCAAAGATGAAGTTACTGCTGTTCCCTGCTCTCAGGAGAAAGGGAGAAACAGAATTAGTGAGTCACTGAACAAGACTGTTGGAAGTTGTGGGTGAACTGTCGTAGGAAAAGAAGGTTCCTGGTAATGCTGTTTGGGTGTGAACACTTCATTACCTGCCAAGACTGAAAACTAAATAATTCCATACAGTTAAACAAACTTACAATTTGCAACACCTGACACAGTCTACAAAAACACTTGAAAAGACAGAGTTTAAGTAAGTCTATTCTTCTTTTGCTCAAGCTGGATGCCAGCAGGTGACTCACATATCCACTCAAAAAGTGGAAGAAGGATTTTTTTTGTTCATTTTTGAAGCTGATTTAATTCAAAGAAATCAACTTGACAAACCTCACTGCAGTCACTGCAGACAGTCATTAAAGCTAGTGGATATTCCTTCCACTGCAAAAAATGTTTGTTTATTCTTTCAATTGAGTTGCCTGACTTTGACTTTGCTGTATCCTTTCTACAACATATTGACACCACTTAAAACTTCTGGCTGTGTGAGCAGATGATGCTATAGACTGGACCCTTTGAAAACTAAACTTAAAACACTTGCTTTTGGAAAGAGAAGGAATAAAAAGTTCTGAGATTAGTTTTACATCTCATTTATACTTGATCTTGGAGTAATTAGCAGAAGAGATATTCTTTACAGCAAAAGCTGTATTTCAGAAATCAACTGCTTCCCAGGCTGTCACCCTTGTGCAAGACATTCTTCATATCCACAGCCATAGCTGAGCAACCCACAGTGCACACACATCCACGGTTTCATCTTCTGTTTTCCCCAATGTTTTAAGTATTGACTTCTCACATCAATACAGGGACATGACTTTGATGTGAGCCTCAAACTGTAGAGGAAAACAGCAAGGAGGATGTATATATACAACACACTGGCCAATGTAGCTGTAGTTTAATCCACTAAAATGTTTATTTTTCACTTTTTGCTGCAATAGAGTATGTTTGGTTTCTGGAACAAAAGTGCAGCATTTTAGGTATATCAAGTCAGAACACACAACCAGACAGTGACCTTAATCTGGAATATAGTAAAGTCTCAAGTAAAAAGATTCTGTCAGAAAGACAGAAACTTACAGAAAAGACAGGTTCCTTACTCCTCTGGCCATTATTTCTTTAAATTCTGGAATTTTTAAATGTGCAGTCTTCTCATTCTTTGTGACCTTTTTTTATAAGGACAAGCATTTTCTTATCTTTTTCTTCCTGGAGTCAAGTTAATTTAATTTACTGATCATATCAAAGGCCTAATTCTTATGTACGTGTTTTTCACTGGATTAGTTTAGCTGGGTGTAAAAGAATGTTAAGTACAGATAATAGAATCATTCCTGTGAACACAACAGGTACAAACGAAGTTGTTAACTGTATTATATACCTTGCATTGCTTATCATATCTGATAAGAAAGCTCAATAACATTTAGCTTTGGCACAGCATGTAGCTTCATCAAGAACATGACTCTTTGGGCAATTTTTTAGATGCAATGAAAGCAAAAAAGAAGGCTCCTGATTCAGAAGTTGGTTTTGTCCAGGATTCCATTTCCTCTCAATCATCTGCCCTCCACCTGCCTTGGGGAGAAGTCAGTGTTTTATGCAGCAGCTACTACTACATTGCTGGAAATTATGGCATGGTCTAGTATAAGGAACTAAAACTTGTCTATTGAGTAGAACTGAAATTTATGCTAGTTTACCATACCAGGTTGTGCTGTTAAGTGAAGTAGTTTTAGCTCATGCAGGAGAGACAGGGATGTTCAAGAGAAGCATGATGGATGGAAGATGTGGACATCCAGCTCTTGTTCGCTGAGTAGCCTTTTGTTTGTAGGAATCAGCACCCTCATAAAAATCCCTGTTCCTGTCAAGCATCATGTAAGGTCTGTGGAGAAAGGTCTGCACTTCAAGCCTAAATTAAAGCATCACTTCAGTTATACCACTGAATTAGTCCACCAAAGCTAATTAATTAGTCACAGAGTCAAGGTCATTTAGACTGGAAGGAACCTTTTGCTGGAAGGGTTCTGGCGATCCACCACTCAGAGTAGGTCTGGCAAGTTGCTCAGACTGTTCAGTCAAGCTTTGAGTGGGTGAGTGGAGGTTCCTCAGGGTAGAGATAGCTGTGACTGCTTACCCTCAGTAGGAGTAATTTCTTTTTCTCTTAATATTTTACCAGAATTTCCTTTGCAGCAGCTTGCATGCAGTCCATCTCCTGCTTTCACTCTGCATCTTCAAGGAGAGTCCAGCTTCATCTTCCCAACATGCCCCAATAGGCATTTGTAGACAACAACTCCCGCAGCCTTCTCCAGACTAAGCAAACTCAGTTCTTTTAAGCTTCTCCTCGTAAGTCATGTACTTCAGGTTTTAATCACTCAGAGCAGATAAATGTTTTATCTAAACTTGTATGTCAAACATTGTAAAGTGTTCAGCTCTTGAAATTCAAGTCCTAGACATACAGCAAACTTACTTTGCATTCAGGAGGTAGAGGAGCGAAAACAAATTACAAGATTTATCCTAGATGCATGTAAATTGGCAGGATAACCTAATATCTAAAATGTCTGAATTAATTGCTGTGATCCTTAGATAAATAACAAAGGTGTATGTGTATGCTTATATATGGCACTATTGCAGAGATGAGTAAGGAGCAACATTATTTTCTTCTGCCTAGTCTTTAAAAATACACAGCAAATACTTGTAGCTTTCTTTGGAATCTTTTTTTAATTTGGAAAGGTTTGGAAATCTTACCTTAAAGCCAGAAGAAGTTAATAACTTTCATTTATTAAATTTAGCCAACAGGAAACCAGTGGTTATTTGATCATAGTCTGTCAGTTTGTACACTGGGATAAGAGTTAGATCAGAGAATTGTAAAATCAGTAAAACAACATATAAAAGTAGTTGGAAGACAAACATATCAACTCAAGCTAGAATAATATACATCATTTTATCATGATGGCAATTTACAATCAAAACAACTTACCTTTAGAATTAAGGAATTTGTCACTATGTGAAGCCTTTAAATTATGACTGTATATCTTTCTAAGAGATGTCCTCCAGCCTGGTCAGAAATTATAGGTCAGGAATTAGTGGGTGAAGTATTGTGACCTCTGTTGTATAAAAGCAGTTTTTAACTCTGTGGAGGTATAACGCAGACCCAGACTGATGTGCTACAAAGTTAATCCCCAATGGCTGCCTGGACTGGAAGAAACACTTTACTTCTGTGTCAGATACTGCTATCCTCTCAGTTTTTCAAATTTGTAATCACCTGCATTCATTATTGCAACATCTGTGCCAAAAGATGACAGGATGAAAATATGGCTGGGTATTTTGTGGGCTGGGGGTTTGACATAAATTAGATCATCTTCTTTTGATATTTCAGCTTGGGTTGTATCCCATATTGCAACTAGCTCAGTTTTTGAAAGGCAATTTCTGACCACTAAGAATAATAGAAATGAAAACCATTCAATAATCAAGGTGGACTATAATCTCTAATAATATTTCACTTTCAGGTCCTTTGAATTTGCATTATATTTCTTGAACCTACTAGGTATGAAAGTCTAAAAAAAAAAACCCAAACTCAAACAAACCTGATGCATATGACTTCAGAAGAAAACAGTGTTTCAAATCTAAGAAATAATTTGACTTTTGCCTTTTGGCTACATGTGGAAGGGAAACACTTAGATCACCCATAGAAAGCTCTAAGGACAATTGTGAGATAAAATCACTGCACTTCATCTTTTTGTGATGTTCCTAGTGAAAAAAGCATTAAGTTTCAATTTTCCAAGATTTCCTCTAAAAAGCCCTGTCTTCCTCACTGGGACTCCTTCTGCTTTGAAGGACTGGGCTCTTTGTCCCTGGAGCTGTTCCATCACTTCTGGAGTAGCATACCACGTGCATCCCTCAGCCTTCTTACACAACAGGTTGCAGTAAATCTTCAATTTAATATCCTAAAGCCTTTTTTTTTATGAGGCATAGAAATAAGCTTTCCTTCAGTAAGTGATCCTTCCTCAGCTTTCCAAAAGCACAAAGTAACTTGAGAAATCTAAAATAAATTGTATATATGTTCTATAGAAATCCTCTAAACAAATAAAACAGAGACATTTTATAGCAGTAATAATTTCTTACTTGCAAGTGTTTCAGAAGACTCCCACAGCAGCAGGTGTTAAGGAAGCATCCATCTGTTCTTGTTTCTCTGCACAGAAGTATCTTGAATAGATAAGAGTTTCTAAATGTTCAGGGTTGTCATTAAAATGGGTTAGCTGTGATCGTCACTTAAGGCATTCCTGATATTGAAATTAAAATGAAGACTATGTCTGGTTCTGTTGCAATTTGAGAATGTGATCAATGGTTCCCTGAAGAAACATCCTGTCAACTGGGTACTTTTAAAATTATCTTCTGAAAACCACTTCAATATTCCTACGACTGAACTGGAAATGCTGTATCAGCAACATTACTGTTCTCTGAAAATATGGATCAAACCCCAGCTGTTGCAGATATGTTAATTGATGAATAAAGTTAAGAGATCTGAAGCCTTTATACTACACATGAAACTTATGTTTCTATTTAAATATTGAAGGCTTTTCAGCTTTCTCCTCCAATGCAAAAAATTACTTGAGTCGCTTCTAAGGAAAGCTTCAGGGTCTATTAACTTGAATGCTACAGTATAAAGACCAGAGGACTGGAGCTTCATTAAGGCAGCAGCAAAATCAGCATGAGAAAGGGGAGATGGCACACAAGCTGTGAAAAACAACGCATCAGTTTTTTCGGAGGCAAGACAGAAGATATATGGATCAATAGTATGAATGAAACTACAAAACAGCTATAAACTTCTGCACACTCTGAGGGTTGTTTATATCTTAGGTATTTATATTTAAGCTACTACATTGTCATATATTCAGATCAGAAAATGGATTTTGGAAAGCAGCGTGAAAGTGTTAAGAATGAAAACTCCCTCTTTGCTCTTTTAGCATTGCACCCCACTCAACAGAAGGAAACAAAGGAAGGTTTTTGCATGTAGCACATATAACACTTATAATATATAATTAAAGCTAAAATAATACCAATCGAGGTATTAAAGTTTTGTATTAGTTTATGATTTGCAAAGTCTGGTAGTTTCCATCCAGGAAAATGCTAGCAGTACCTTGTTCACCAAAGTCTGATCTGTTCATTATGTTTTGGCTTTCTACATTCCTGATACTTTGTCCTTTCATGAAGGCACATTGCTTTAAGTCCTTTGGAACACTGTGCTATTTGTATGTGAATGACTTGGTCTGGATATCCAGTAGCCAAATATTCTCATAGCATGATGGAGCAATTCTGATATTGTCACCCACAGCTGTTTACAGCTGAATCTATCTGCAAAGCTTGAGGATCTCTGCTTCAAAACCATCAGTTGAAAAATAATAATACAGAGCTTTGCATCTTCCAAAGAATCCTCTCAAACAAGCAAAAGCTGGCCAGCCTCCAGCTGGTATGGGACCTTTCCAGATTTGAAGTCAAACTTTAAATGTAGTTATAAATACAAACCTCAGATTGGACATTTGTGGTTTATGGAATACTTGATTTTTAACTTGATTGTTAACTTTACTGAGAGTTTTAGATCTATAAAAATGTGAATAAACTGGGGATTTTTTAGACAATAGTTTGTTAGCAATTTTTTGTTGATAATTGGTAAAATTTAAAGAATAGCATTGTTACCCAGGAAAAACAACCCAACAAACAAAAAAGTAACCCACCCTATCATGATCTGGACAACCAAGCATGCAATATACTAATTTGTTTGATGGAAAAGTATAGATTGCGTGCTAGGATTGTTTTGGCACTAGGCATTTTGCTAAGCCACCTGCCAGGTTAAGCCACTCTAATCATGTAACCATGGTAATACTGCTGGCGTCAGCGTGAAAGACTGATTTGTGCACCCAGTAAGGACCGGGCACCTTAATGCATTAACTGGAGCTGTCAGGAAATGTTTGGAAATAAATATGCAAAATAGGTATAAAAGGTTCTTTTAGATTGTTAGTGTTTTGCTTCAGGCAATATTTGTTAACAGCAGGCTACCCTGTTTATCCAGATAAGTAAATGTGGTTGTGAGCACTGAAATAGATAAAAAACTGCTGGTAAGTAACTGGTTGATTCTGATCTTCTGCTTTGCTTTTCGTGCTTTGATGGGAAACAACTGTTTCATTTTCAGCTGTGTTAGCCCATGCTTGTGTTCTGATGAGGTAAACTGCAACTTACAGCAGTAATTGCAGAAAATCTGAAAATAGGACAAACCCAACAAAATCTGAAAGTTTTAATTAGGCTCTATAAAAATGGTCAGTGAGTTGGTCAAAATGTTGCCATCATATATTGTACCTCTTCTTCCTATTGCTGTGTTGTTTTCCAAATGCTTTCCCACACACACATTTTCTGTCTCTCTCACATTTGCCTTTCATATGCCCCTCAGTTATGTGTTTTCCTCACACCTTTAATTTGCAGTTACACTGCTCCACAAGTAATGGGTTTGTTTTTTTCCAGAGAGGCAATGATCTGATGATATACTGTCTCCAGCATCAATGCTGACTTAATTAATTTCTACCCCTATATCAACACAAGCAGTGCGGGACTGTAATGTGAATCAGACCAGAAAAGAGATACACTTCAAAGTAAAAACCTCAGCACCTCTTCTCTCCAACTTCCTTTTTTTTCAGCCAGGTGCCCAGTTCACACAGTAGCCCCACAAGAATAAGCATTTGTAAACATAATTAAAGGAATGCCTCAGTGAATTTTATAGAGGGTGGAACATAGTACTGTTTATTTCTGATTTTGTGGTCAGATGAGGGAAAAAAGATAACCTTCTAAAATCTGTATTTACCCTCCAAACCAAAAGGCCATTTGCATGAGAAGAAAAAAACCCAGTTCTTAATGACCTCCCTGTACATTTTTATGTTGTGTGTGCTTTGGTTTGCTTACTAGCAGCATTACTTGACATACAATTTTCATGATAAGAAATTATTTTCATTCATGGCATCTTATTTTAGTGATCTGAATTTCAGTTGACACAGGTAGCCCAAATTGCTGCACTATGCTGTGGCCCAATTGCTGCCCAGGTTTCTTTATTCTCTTAATTTTCTATGGTCTTCCTTCACAACTTTTTCTTCTGCTCTCTTGTTCCTCTCTTTTTTCCACTTTTGGTCATTTTTCATGGTGAGTGCCAATTCTCAGTGGTTCACTAATTTGCCAAACAGCACTGTTCTCTCTGGAGTGCATTTGTGTTCCCCAGACTGTCAGCTGTTGGATTCTGTATAGAATAGTTGCTGCATTAGCACATATATTTGCTTCTGTACTGAATCAGGACTTTTTGTAGGCTGTGGAAAAAATGCATTTATAATTTTGCACTGAAATAAAGGAATTAAAACTTTTAAAACATTTGTGGCAACAGGAGTCCACTTTAAAATGTGGGGGTTTGCATCTTTTTCCATCTCTGAAGCTCTTCCTTTTGCTATTATGCCCCATTGCTGTGTGGACTCCATATGAACTGTCTTAGGCAGTCAGGATAAATATCCAACCCATGGAAGTTCCAAGTGTATACTTGCAAATAATGAGAAGTTGTTCAGGGCTCTAGCATTTCTCTTTCTTCTCATTCTTCATCCTTGAGGACAGCAGAATTTAACCTAAAAGTTAGCTGAAACATATAGTTGGGAAAAGAATATGTTGCTTTTAATAACTTATAAATATCTAAGGCTTATTTAAGGATGATCCTGCAATTTCGTAATTCCCCTCATAATTCTGCAGTTACTCAGAAAATAGGGCCCAATTCTCTCTCGAAAGATGAAAAAGCTACTATGAAGATCAGATGATTCTTTCACATTCTTTTGGCTTCTTGTGTTTTGCTAACAGGCAGGAAAGAAAGAGCACAGAGGACAGAATAATAACAGAAGAGATACATAAATAAAAGCAGAAGCAGAAGAGAAAGGAATCATTCATAAGTGAAGGTCAGCAAACAGCATGCCCAGTTACTGCACTTGGTTATTAGAAGTGTTGATTTTGCTGCTTCTTGAAAGTTCTTAAGAAATGTAGATGTTTTTCCAAACTGCTTTGCACTGCTTTGGGTCTGCAGACTACAGGGGAAGAGCAGTGGTAGGCAAAAGGTGCCACATCTGAATAGGAAAGATACCTAACACAGTATATTTTCACTGCCAGGAAATAACATAAAAGCATTCTTGCCTGTTTAGTGTATATTAAATCACGGATAGAAAGTCAACTGCTTATCTGGAGTCTGGCATAGATTTCCAATAACTCGCTTTTCCTCAAGCACAAACATATGACAGCACTTGAGGAAAACCACAGAGTGAATCTTTTATAATCCAAAAATAATCTTTTTAGATTTCCATGAGAAAACAGTAATTATTTATTCAGTCGTTTTCTCTCACCTTGCAATTAAGTCAAGTGCTGACACAGATTGCCAGATCGTTTATGCCCCAAACTGTTCAATAGAGATGATGTCTTCTGGTATTGTGGATAAACAAAATTAAAACTTTATGGGTTTTAAGAGTAATAATGGCAAACCCCATATACACAGTAAGTACACAGCCACATATATTGCTGTGTAATAGGTAGTCACTGTTTTGCTGCACAGCTGTGCTCCCCAAGCTAATCTATATTTATAGTTAAGGGTCATATCCTGTTAGTGTACTGTGCAGGATGATAGTGTCTATGCCTATATGGCTCTGACAGCCTGATCTACAGGCTTCCATCACCTCAGTGTTTTGGGTGTTGCTGTCCTACCCTAGAGAATCTGGCTCAGTTTTAACAGGGATGTCCATGTGGCTGGACAGGCAACCCTAAGGTGTTCCATCCATACCCACCCTGGAGGTATTTTACATCATGCTGAAAGCTGACACAGTATGAGCTGTCTTCTTGCATGACACTTACTCCACAAGGCCTTTAGAACATCTGTGAAAGCCCTAAAAGTGCTTTCCCCAACTTGTTTGCTTATATATATATGCCACAATTTCAGCATGCAGCCCTTCATGAGCGGTTCTGCAGCATTCAATAATATTGACCTTAATTTCACCGAGACAAACCTATGACAAATTCAACTTGAAAGTCAGGAGAAGCATGAGGGAAGCAGAAGTCTGCATAGAGGACCAGGAATTCCCTACGTGCTTTCCTCCTATTTGAGGGCACTACTGCTGTCTTGTACATTGAGTGGCTGAGTTTTGTTTGGCTGCATTATGTATATTGATTTCAGACACCAAGTGATTGCCAGTGGAACACTGACTTCTCCATGTAACATACCACATTCATAGCTCTGGGATAGGAACTCTCAGGAAGCTCTAAGCATGGGCTGCCCCACAAGGGAAGGATGCCAGGAGCTGAGGACAATGGTCTCAACCAGGAGGGCACAATTCCACAGTATCTGAGCAGGTACCATGCAGGTGAGCAGGGTCAGCCACTATTCAAGTTTACAAGACATGTCTGCAGTGATGAAGCAGCAGCAAGGTCAAGCCAGCAAGTCAAATCAGTGGTTCTGGATCAACAAGGCACCTGGACAGGCACAGGCCTACCTACAGCAAGTCTCAAGGATGGAGGCCTGAGCTTCAATGCAGCTTCCAAACAAAGAGCAGGAGGCCCCCAAGAGGCTCCCACAGCTCTGTCCCCAGCAGTCTGATCCAAGGCTACAGCTGCACCATATCGGAGCTGCAATGGACCATGGGCAGCCAAACCTCAAGGAAGGGGGAAGAGGCTGCAGAGCCTCTTGGTGCACTCAGAGCCCTGACAGCAGCTTGCTTATTTCCAGATTTCCATCCAGTCCAGAAGGTATCAGTCTCTTAAAAGTAATCTCATTAAAGGCAAGACACAGCTGTTCAGGACTGCAATGTTTACTGCAGCCTGGTAAAATGTGCAAAGCCATATGCTGTTTGATCCTCTGCTCCCTGGCTATTTACCAATTCAGTGTCCAGAGGACCAGTAGGTTGAATTGTGCCAGAATCACTGACAAACACAAGCCCTTCTGCTGGCCCACAAGGGGCCCTGAAAGCATCATAATTATATGCGATTACATTCTGCAGTTCTTAGTGATCCATCATACCCTAGATCATTGCAGTGGTTCATCTGCACTTTCAGGTCAGAACTGTTGACATTTTGATAAACAGCTATGCACAGATCCAACAACAGCATCATCGTGCCATATATAAATACCTCCATCCTGACAACCACTGTGTCTCAGTGAATGTCCTGTCAGCCGTGATGCTGTCTTTTTCACTGACATAATGCCAGTGTGAACCATATCTTTAAGATCACCACAGCCTGTCAGGCACTTAGTGACTTGCAGGAGAAAGTGGGGAGTGTGGTCAAACTGAAGGGTTCCAGAACCAGGCACTTAGATGACAAAATCAATTAGAGCAGTCTGACAAAAATCTCAGCCTTGGCCTTAGTGGAAATTACTTCTCCTTGAAAAACCACCTTAACTACAGTCTGGCTATAGGTGGTGGTATTATGTCCAAGACTTCATAATCCTATGCAATTTTCAGGTTTGAAAATATGGCTCCTGTTTGTCTCTTTCCTTCATCTTGCTCCCTTCCAAGCCTCTCTCCTTCCTCTCCCCCATTAAAAAAAAAAATAAATCATTATTTCTGTAATTTTCACTCTCTTTACTCTATGAAAAGTCAATTCCTTCTCTGGTTGCCATAACAGACAATAGCCACTTGATTGCCATGAAACAGGACAGATCAGGCCTGCACCCTCTCCCGCCCCCCACTAGCAATCACCAGTGTGAAATGCTTAAAGTAATCAGCTGTCTTTGCTCTTTGTCTACCATTTAGGGAAGTTCATGACAGAAGGATGAGAAGAAAGGCTGAGTGCTGACTACTGTCCTCTTTCTTCAGATAACACATTCACAATATTTTGGCTAAAATATGACAATACATGTAGTAAAGCTGATTCTTCTGACTGCACTGAAATCAGTTCAGGGTCTAGCCCATCACAGGATACTGAGAGAGTGCCACTTTTGTTGAAACCCCAGCGCACACCTAGAAATACAGGGACCAGAAGGGAAGGCCCTTTACCTTCAGTACCCAGTTACTTTCAGCTACAGATCCAGGCTAAGGACCACCTGCTTTTGCATTCCCTTACCTGTTAGCTTCAGATAATGTAATGGAGAAAGAATATCCTACAGAAGACAAAAACTGAGATAAAAGCAGCATTTCTGGCATTGTGGGGACCTCTTGTTGAACTTGGTGTTCAGGGTCTTCATCCCACTGTTGTTGGTTTCAGCACACCAAGTTGGGGTGAATGATGCCATAACTCACAATGAACATTGCAGGTTTCTGCTCCTGCTCTTTGCTGGCAGGTGTGGTCAACAGTTTCAGCTCCCTGGTTTTGGGAGCACACTGCTAAACCAAGAGGATTGGGCCTGGAATTGGCAGGAGATGAAGGCAACCAGGATGAATCAATCCACAGGTGGGAACCTGTAGGGCTGCTTCAAAAACTTGCTTTTGCTGTCTTCTCCTGTGTAGTGGTTCTTCTGTTCTCTGCCTCACCAGTGCCCTGAGGTGCTCAGATACCAAGCCTTTTTGGTACTTAAAATTACAGAGCATGGTGAAATAACCTCTTAGTCATAGATTAAGTTGTCCCAGGTCGTACAGGCAGCAGCCAAGAACTGCATTTTAGGCAGTTTGGAGAGTCCAGGTGAATGTTGTGAACAGTGATGCACTGAGCAACGTGCACTTTTCAGAGAAGGCTATGGAGGCACTGAGCCCCTTACAGGTGTGTGGGAGTTTAGGCTGGTCCCTGTACGCTGATGCTCCTTAGCTTCAGCAATGTCATTTATTTTAAAGGTGATCAATACAGAAAATATGCTCTAAGAGTGTTTTATCATGAACAGTTGGTACAGAGGGTCTTATCCCTCCAATTTGTGGTTTTCTGACTGCCTGGCAGGCATTGTATCACCTTGTGTTTTACTGTGGAGCTAATTGTTCACCTCCCTGCAGCACAGCTGACAGCAGCTAGAAACAGTAAAGATCGGGCAGTGCCCTCCATGAGCAGAGAAAATACACACTAACAGGGACTTCTCATGTACAAAAGGATGCACATGTGTATGTATATATATATATAGATAAACAGATACATCGCAGCTTGCATATAATGTATTTGATAAACAGATGACTGCAGACCTCTAAGGACAACACATTTTCTTTAGAGGTGGCGTTCTGTGCCATGAGATGCAACAGCTGGCATAAATTGCTGGTATAATTGCCTGGTGATTTCAATGAAGATTTAAGTAAGCAAAAGTCTCCACGTCTTAAACTAATATAAGGTAACACAAAGTCTGTAATTCTCTTCTCCTAGGTCATATTCCATCCCTTACTAATTGGCTCTATGTGCACCCCATTTTGAGTTACAATAACGTTTACAACCATTTCTTGATAATCTAGAATGCAGACAGGTCAGACTACAAATGCAAGGTGCATTTATTCCCATTTCTTTTGCATAAGTGTCTGAACTGGAACTACACTCCCACTTACCTCCTAGTGCTTTTCCATAGCAGCTGCTACTGTTAAGTGTGCAACAAGGGTGTGACTTAGCCACTAATATTTCAGTGTGACTGTTCTGCTTAACTTTAAGGTATTCCTCATTCACTAATTTAGGTGTTTCTTTGGTACAGACACAGAGTAGGTCTATTTCAAGGCTCTTATGTTAGTTAGTTCTCCTTGACATAATTCCTTTGGAAGCTCATATTCACTAGGAGTCTTGATATGATATGGGACTGCATAACCTCTGAAAATCCAAACACATGATATGGATACTCACTCCATAAACTATATAGATAGCTGGGTTGGCTCAGTTTACTGAACTCTGCGAAGATGGCTCTGGTGATTGCTCTCTATGAACTGGCATCAAAAAGCATTGTTGCACTTTCCCAATTAATAATGTTTCCTCTGCTAATATTTTTTTTTTTTCATGGCCACCATGAGGATTGAAACTTCCCTGATTGCAATATTCATCATTTGAGATTTTGCTGGCAGAGATCACATATCTCAGTCTCCTTTTTCAGTTGAAATTATTATTATTTTTATTTTTTTTATTTTAGGGCTAGAGTACATTCTCTTTCTGTTAAGGCTCCTGACCAGGAAAGCTTCAGGCGTATGTGCAGTGTAAGACATTGCTCAGTTGAACCTGACTACTACTGTTTCTTTCTTCTATGACAAGTTTTTTATAATTATCAAAGATATATGTGCCTTCTGGAAAAATAGCAGCCACACAGGACACCATATGCACTGGTGACAAAATCTTTGTCCTAAAGTATACAATCTATAGATACAAAAGAGAATACCACAGATTATCATCCCAGGGTGTTCTATGTAAAAATCCTGAGTGATTTGTACTCAGTATAGCAAAAAGAGGGTTTCAGGTGGATTATTAAAAAAACAAACCCAAACAAAAAACCTCCCAACAAAACAAAAAAAACCAACCAAAATTCCATCTTTATAGACAAACAGTGGATAGCTAAGTTTTGAAACCTCAGTACAGTAGGAAAGAATTAACATTTGGCACTGATGTATTACAGAAGTAGCTGGACATGACTCATTAATGCAAATTGTCAGTGTTTTCCGGAGGGCAGCTGCCCTCAACTGCAGGCAGAAACTCTGAGTGCCAAGGCCTTGACAGCATTTTCTTAACTCCTGATGTGGTCCTGTTCGCGTTCCCCTGCTGGGGGTTTCTCTGAGTGTTGGAGCACAGAGCAAAGGGAAGGAGGACTCCACTTCCACCTTGCCCGTCACTGGCACTTACAACAGCAAGGATGTAATAGTGCTAGTCTTTTACAGTGCAATTCGCATTAAAAAGGCAGATTAAAGAACCCGTTTGTATCAGCGTCCAGCATTTTTAGGGCAAATCATTAAAGAAAAAAAAAATAAAGAAATCCCATAGGAACAGCCTTTCTCATTGAATCACTGTGGTTGAAAAAGACCACTAAGGTTGAGTCCAGCCATTAACCGAGCAGTGACAAGTCCAGCACTAAACCACGTCCCTCAGCACCATATCCACACGGTTTTTGCACGCTCCCAGGGACAGTGATTCCACGGCTTCCCTGGGCAGCCTGTCCCAATGCTTCATCCTTCCTCATGTCCAATCTGAACCTCCTCCGGCACGGCCTGAGGCCATTCCCTCTCGCCTCTTTCCCGGGGGAGAGGCCCATTCCCACCCCGCTTCCAGGCAGTGGCACAGGGCGATTCCGCCCCCTCAGGCCGCACGGCCCCAGCCCCTCCGCTCACTCGCGCTCCAGACTCTTCTACCGCCTAAAAATCCCTCCCGACCCGCAGCGCCGGTTCCGAGGGCACGGAGGAGAGCCCTTCCCGGCACAACACTACTGTCAGTAGTTTCTGTTTACAGACGAAACGCGCCTCAGGCCAATCCTCCCGGCCCCGCCTCGCTGCCCTCACTCCTGCCCTTCTCCGCCATGGCGGCGGCGGCTTCCCGGCAGGCGGCACAGGGCCCGCCGCCGGTCGCGGGCTTTGTTCGTCTCTGCCTGCGCCGCCCNCTGCCCCGCCGGGAGTCCGGGTGCTTGCCCGTGGTGCTGCTGTCAGTTATGCGGTACGCCCCTTCGGCGAGGAGGGGATGGAAAAAGTGGAGTTGAAGTAGGGCAAATGAGGCACACGTGAGGCTTGAGCTCGGATAGCTGTGTTTTCTATGAATTGTTGGGCACACGATATCCATTTTGGAACAACGCGTTTGTGGCGAGTCGTGCTTTTCAAGTAGCTACTGCAAACGCTTATTTGCCAGCCTGGAGGTGGCTTTGCACTGTAGGAACTTGTTTTGTTGCGGGTTTTTGTTTGTTTGTTTACTGGTTAAAGTAATTCGCTTATTAGTTGACACTGACTTTTTTCCCTAACTGCTTGGAAGTCTTTGACTAAAACAAAAGTTCAATACTAGCCAAAAGCACAGAGCGACAGACCTCGGATGTAATTGAGAGAAAAATGCTCGAATTACAAAAAGTTAACTTGATGCCAGTGGTATTTTGGGGATGTTTCTGTTTTGTTTTTGTTCAGGGTTCTTCTGTATCGTGATTTAATTTATGGCTAACGTGTAAAAGATTAAAGCAGATGTTATGTGGTTTAGAATAAAAAAGGTTGGTTCATTTGGAAGGGCTCTACAACAATCATCTAGTCCAATTACTTGGCCACTTCAGGGCTGACCGAATCTTCATGTGTTATTAAGGGCATTGTCCAAATGAGAGGCTTGGGGCATCAACCACCTCTCTAGGAAGAGAGACTTCTCTAGGAAGGTTTCTGTGTTTGACCATGCTCTCAGTAAAGAATGGCTTCCTAATGTCCAAAACCTTCCCTGACATAACTTTGAAGCATTCCTGTCTATCCTGTCACTGGATCAGGGAGAAGAGATCAGCACCTCCCTCTCCACTTCCCCTCCTCAGGAAGCTGTAGAGAGCAATGAGGTCACCCTTCAGCCTCCTTTTCTCCAAACTAGACAAGCCCAAAGTCTTCAGCTGGTCCTCATAGGACTTGGCAGTGGCTTTGTCGCCCTCCCTTGGAGACATTCAGGGACCTTCACATGATTTTCCAATTGTGCACACAGTACTCCAGGTGGGGCCACACCAATGCTGAATACAAGGATGATCACCTCCTTTACCCAGCTGGTGATGCTGTGTTTGTTGACTCAGCTTTTGCAGTGCTACCTTGTGATTATACTGTGTCTTTATATCTATTTCTTGAATAAGTGTATCAAGCTTCAATAATGCTGTTTTAAGTGGTTCTAGAATTCACAGTCCTGTGATTCCTGGCTATCGTGGAATTGAAAGACTCATTTCTGCTGCTTTTGATAACATTAGCTTATTTAATGGGAATTTTTAACTGTAACTTGAAACTCACCCCTCACCTTTTCTGTACTTACTTCTCTCTGAAAAAACAAGTTTTCCATAGAAATGGCTTTTATTTTCATAGTTTTCTTTCTTTCTATTGCCTCTTCAAAATTTTATCACAGAGTTTTCAACTCTTAGTTGTTTTACTGCCTTTTCAGTTGAACGAGTGCCATTGGTAAGTGGTTTTCAGGTTTTGACAGTATAAATATGAGGTGTCTCTGAAACAATCTGCTACTCCGAAGTGTTTGCCTCCCTCCTTGCGGGCATATACTGTTGAATGGCTGTAAAGACTTGTTATTCTTGGAATACTGTAAAATGTGAGCCAGAGGCTGAAAGGTGATTGGACAGGTAATGGGCTGATTATCAGGTCCACTGGAATTATGCCATGACCTACTTGCATTGGGAAGGGTAGTATGAAAGAGAGGGAAATTGATGCATATGCTTTTGAGGAATGTGTGGTGGAGTGAAAAAAGAAATAATGGTTCGAAAAATCTTGTTTAGCTAAATGTTTGTGCACTTTAAAAAAATAGTAACCTAGACATCTGTGCTTCTGTTTTGCTGTTCCTCTTATGCTTATGACTTTTCTTGTATTATTAGATCTTGAAGTTATTTAACACCTCTATGAGTAATCTCTTGGTGGTATTTAATGTAGTGTACTTCTGACTATGCTTGACTACACTGGTGGTTAAATCATGTTTTGTACCAAATTGGTTGTTACTGGTGCTGTCACCTGATGTCAGAACAATATATTTTCTAGAACAAAACCGAGTTTATATGTTAAAAACTGTCTCCATTTAAGCTGGGGAAGCACTGCATGGCACTTCAAGTGAAAAAACCCCACATTGTTCTTGCTTAGTTGCAAATTTACTGGCTTGTAAGATACTGCCTGTACTGACTGGATTTTACCGTAACTTTCTTAAATCTTTCAAGGTAAAAAGAGTTAACACAGACACTTGTTTATGTCAATTTCTGCAACTAGTGTTGAAGTAAAAATAAAGGTATTTTTCAAGTAAACCAGTAACATCATGTAGTTACTATAGAATAGTAATTATGTATTTATTTTCTCTGCTAACTAGGTAATGCAAGAGTCACCTGTTACAAATTTACAGGCAACTTTATAATGCTTATACTGGCCTTAGTATATCAGTTACATTTTTGTCAGCTTCTGAAGTAGCCCTACATAGTAAATGTAACAGTGGTAGCTAAAGCCCTTTTTTTGTTTTTTTTTTTTGTGGTGTTGGTGTTTCATGAAAATGGCTAAAAGACCCCTGTGGTTTTTCTGCAGAATTGTAGTTTTACTGAAGATATGTCCTTGCAGCTCTCTTTAAAAGTATGCATTTTTTGATGGTAGTTGTTTTAATTATCCACTACACTGTACCTTGGAATGAGATATTTGCTCCAACTTTAGGGGAGAGATAAGGTGTGTTTGTATTACGTGCCAGTGGAAGAGATATTCTGTCTTGGAACAGAAGTTCTGTATTAACTTTTTATTTAATTGTCAAACACTTATCAGAAGGAAGGCCAGAGGGCCGACTTACCTTTTGGTATTGTTATAGTTACATTCATGAATTCTGGAATGAATTTTTCAGGGTTGCCATTAAAATATAGAATTTAATGAAACATGTGTTAGGGAATCCAGTTTTGTTAGTAGGAATGAAGTCCAAAAAGACTGCAGAATACATTCCCTTATCTACACTATGAGTTGCAAAGCACTTCTTACTGGCTTGCAACAGAATTTTTTGTTAGCCTTTTTTTTTTTTTTGAAGTCTCCTGGGTGGCATTTCACAAAATAATATGACAACCCAAGACCTCTTCAGTGTTCCTAGATCTTTGCAGAACTTGGAAATTTATTGCATAGAAATGACAATATATTGTCAAAAGTAAACAATATGTCATGTCCTACAGCAGGTTTAGCCTGTGGTTCCACAGATCTTGGATCTGATGATTGATCTCTGTGGGAAAGCAAGATGTGCAAACTGGGTAACTAAATAATTTTTTAGTACAACTAAATGTGCGTGTGAGTTCCTTGTCAAATAGTACAGATTTTTTTTTTTTAATTGGAGTATATGATGCCGTAAAAATTAGGAACTGCGGCAAAAATATATAGTCTTAGAAAACTTCCCATATTTTGAAGAATGTAAACCACATTGTGACTATGAAAAAGTTATTCCCAAAGATGAAAAGGAAATGGAATTGTACTGTTTGTTTGGGAACAAAGGCATGCTGCTTAGTAATCCATGAGAAAACCCTTATGTCAATGTTATTAATGTAATTCTATACTTTGTAAGTGAAAAATACATAGTTGATGTATGACAAACTTTTAAACTGAATTTTTGGTATTTCAGCAAGTAATGTTCTGCGTACTGGGTAACATTAGATTTAAGATTTGTCTGTTCAAATGTGTTATCTTGTAGAACTGATCATCTGGTATGATCCAAGCTCTAAAGCAAAAGCAGGTGTATGCCTGAAAACATAGGGAAATGCTCACAAGGGTGAATCTAAGGTTGAACCTCTTCCTAAAAATACAGCAAGTAGTCGGCAAAGTAGTCAGTTCCAGGATCCTGCAAGATGATCTGCTTTTCCCTCATGTTCCACTGAAATGTCTTTGGAAACCTCAGATGAAACTGGCCCTTGCAAGTGGAGCAAGTCCACACAGGACACAAGATTTTCCTTAGACATGGGCATAACAGAGTGTTTCACAGGAGAGATGCCTCTGTTTAGAGATTCCTGATACTTTTTTTCATGATGCACATAATTTTGTGAAGTTTGGTTGGTACCATGAAATCTAAGTGCCAGCACAAAACAGAATGCCACATCATTCATTTTTTGTCTATTCAGGTCTGTTCCTTACTGGCTGGTCTATTCGGTTTGTATTCCTGCTGAATCACAAATAATGGGTAGTTAGAACCTGAATTCTTTGTCATTTTCACACTGGAGAAGCAGAAAAGGTCTAGCATTTTACAATTCATTTAAGGCAAACAACCCCAAGAAACTAATATAGATCTTAGGGGGTTTTTCCCTCTTCTTTTTAGAAAAGGTACTAGGTATTTGAAAAACAGCTGTTACTAGATGGAATTGTCACAACTTTTACAAGAAACAAATTGAGTTGTATAATTAATTGTTGAAAAGATGCAAAGAAGGATAGCTAAAATAAGGAGATAGAAAGATGTAGGGGACCAACATGTTTGAAATGCCTCAGTTTGCAGAAGAGAAAACTGAGGGGGGTGAACGTAGTGAAGTTTATGTAATTTGCAGGCAGTACATAAAATGAAAGTAGAACTCTTACCAAATCCTGTGTGATTATTGCTCACTGAATGCTGCAACTCTAGAATTGGAAAGCACTTAACCAAGGTTAGTAGCAGACTGGTTTAAAAGTGGGTAAAAGTCTTGGCCAAGGACTCAACCAAAGCTTATTTGTCGAAGGTAAATGGTTATCCTGTGGATTAGTACAGTTGGTTAAAAGAGGAGAAACTAGATAGAGGAATGATTGCTTCATGTTAGAACAATTTTAGCAAGTAGATTTCTGCTGGGACTTAGAGGTTCATTGTATTAATAAGTGTTCTTAAGGAATGAGAGTGTTGTGACACCATGGCAATTTGTTGATCTCTGGGGATTGGTAAAATCTGAACTGATTGGGTAGTTTGCGCAAACTCTTATGAAGGCAACGCTGTGTCCAGCACTTTGACATATAAATGCAGTTGAGTTCTGGTGAATGCCAAATGATGTTCATGCAGGGGAAAATAATGCAAACCTTTCTGCACAGTGATGGGCTCTGAATTTGCTTATGCTACTTACTCCAAGAAGTGCAGTGGTCAGACAGCTGTTGGGAATTGTTCAGAAAGAATTAAATAATTGTTAGGTGATTATGTGTATCAGTGGTGTGTGCAAATCATTAACAGTGTGCATTAATGTAGTCACCCCAGCACAGCAAAGGTTTCATAGACAGTGAAAAAGTGGATAAGAGGTGTGGAAGATCTTCTGTGCTGGGAAGGTGAAGAAGGTCTTTAGTCTGAAAAAGAGAACAATAGGGAGAGAGGTGATAGAGATGTATGAAATCTGTAGATCATACAGAAATGATGAATAGAAAGCAGAAGTAGCTGTTTTTCTTGGGACGAAAATTAGGCCACATAGTAAATTAAACTCTCTACCCAATGGAAAATTAAAGTGGCTTGTCAAGCAATGTGTAATTAAATTGTATAACTTAATTGCCACGTGATATTGTGAAACGGAAAATAATATAAGTGGGTTAAAATTGTAATTAGGCAAAGTCGGATAGGGGTAGGTGCACTGAATAGTGAACTCTACAGTGGAGTTGGACTACTAGCTGTAAAATGGCTGAAAGCTAGGAATTATTCCAGACACTTACTTCTAGATATTTGCTGTGGTTTGCATTCTTTATCTGAATAATCTGCTTCTGGTCACCCTTGAGAAAAGAGAACTGTATTGCATAGACCTAGACTGCGTAAGTAAAAGCACCATTTATGTTCTTACTTTTAGGTTGTTAGCTAAGTGTCTTCACACTGTAGTTCTGGTGAAGAAAGGATTCTCTCCTCGTGATTGGAGATGAGGGAAGAGGGAGTAAGAATTTGGAGAGAAGTGAACCGGACTGTTTTAAAAAGGACAGTGAGAAAAGACAAAGCACGTGTGATAGTCCCCATCTCAGTGCACTCCATCTCAGCTATGCCTTACTGCAACTCACTCTCCTGGTTTTCATTAGTGCTGCATCTTGTTATATGAGATCTCAAATCGATTTATGCATCATCGCTGGGGACACAGACTTCACCTGCTGGTTTCTCTGCTAGGAAGCTGAAGCAGTAGTATAAGATGTCCTTGATTTATAGAATTGTTGCAACTTAGAGTGAAGTTGTTGCTACTGTGAAACCTGTACTCAAGATAAAGAGGAAAGAAAAAAGCTTATTCAACTTGCACCACATCTAAAGTTGAAAGTACTTTAAACTGTTACAAACCTTTTTTAACACCCACCTTTTCAATGACCTTTTCTTGGTATAGTGTGTCTGATTCTTTCCAATCAATGATTTCTGTGGGAGCTTGTAGGTTTTCTGTAGCTAGCCTCCTTTTTGGCATCCTTGGAATTTTGAATGTAATTAAGTATTATTTCAACAGTTATTTACTTAGCCATGTAATTCTTAGGCATTGCTGTCTTTTTGGGATACAAATACTTTATTAGGACAAGTGTCACTTAATGGGTTTCACTCGGTGACAGTATTTTTCTTCCTTCTGCCTCTTTTCATGTGTGTGCTCTTTGACAAAGTTGTATTGAACAGTTCACATTATCTCCAATGTCTGCTGAGTTGCACAAAATTTTCTATCATTTTGTCTGTTAAAATAATTCATGTCAGCACTTTAAAAAGGTGATTGGGTGGAGCTTATTACACAGTTTTGATTGACTGTTTTGGGCTAATTTAACTCTGCCCTTGCAGAAATTTTTTTTCTCATTGCATGTCATTTTGGTAGGGATTTGAGGGAAGGGCTTGGGCAGGATAGAATAGCACCATGCTTGGTTATTATTTGCCTTTTCCTGCAAACTCAAATGAACTTCCCAAAGAAGAGTGAATTAATAAAAGCAGCACTGTGTTTAAGAAGTCCTTGAGCAGCAAGGTGGTGGAAGGATAGCTGGTGATTTTGGAGTACTGTTGTCATTCATACTGATAACACAGTGATATTCAGTAGGTTTCTCTATGTGCGTATTTCATGCGTTACTGCTGGATAAAATACAGCTTTATGTAAATAATACATGTAGGAGTATGTAGAAGTATGAAGCTGTCCTGAAGTTTTTCTTAGCTAGAGTTACACTTAGAAATGCTGGATATTATATATCCTATATACTGGTTATTTTTTTAAAGATTCCTTACTTTGTGATTGTAATAACCATATAATTAAATTTAAGACTGATGCTCCAAGATGTGCATATTGTTCATATTTTCAGGAGTAGTGCGTTTTCTACTTCCTTAGAGCAAAAGGAGCATATTTAATTCCAGTAATTCTAGCAGAGCTGACAGGAAAAAGGAAAGGCACTCTGGGAGATGAATGGTATGTGAATGCTTCTAATAATTTTTTATGTACTTTTTAATGTAATGCGTAGTTGTGAGGTGTCAGAATTTAGGAAGAGTGGACTGCTCTAGGACTGGTACACAACCTTTGAGCTTCTTTGCACATTTAAAGAAGAAGAAAGTTCCTGTTTTAAATAATCTCTGTAACACTGGTAATTAAAGCATGATGGACGTTCTTGTATTGGCATCATTTTGAGCCCTTCACTTTGGGAAATGTAGCATAGGTTTTGAAAATGAGAGTAATGGCATTAACTGACAGCAAGGAAATACTGTGAGTTGGAGAACAGACAGCTGAACTCACTCCTTTGTGAAGGAGTGCTGTCTGGGGACTGTGGTCAAGCCTGGCTTTTTCTTTTGTGTTGTTGGTCTCATGGTGCTCCAGGAATGTCTAAGAGTTTCTAATGCTGTGTCATATCTGAAAAAGAGCTGTTGAAGAAGGTCAGAGGAGAAAAAGCTATGTATGTTCAGACAGCTTCCAAATACTCTCAGTGGTGTGGCAGCTGTGTCTTTGGCACGGCCCCAGACTTAGAATATTTGTGTACAGTTTAATACTCTAGGGTTGCTGCCAGCATTTTCTTGGGAAAATGTGAGTGAGAAACGGCATTCACAGCTTGTATCTGAGAAAACAAAAAAAAAAAAGAATTTTGTTAGATGAACAAATAAAATCCTCATTGTTGTGACTTTTGGATGTCAAATTGCTGTGGATTGATGGCCTCTTATGAATCATGGAGTAGCAAATCTCAAGGAGCAAAGCATGAAAGAGCTCTTGTCAGGCGATTTCTGACGGCAGGGGCTGTTTCTAGCTTCTGCTATATTACAGCCATGATGCTTCCTGGAACCTTATCTAAGCAAAGTTTGGAGTTAGTGAGGTTATCTTGGGCACATCACTGTGTGTTACCTGAAAAAATTTGACATTTTTGCATCCAAGCTATTACTATTAGATAACAGTGTGAGTATGTTATCACTAAATCTCTTCTATTAAGTAGTTGTTAGAGACTTATGTTGTTTTTTCATTCTGCTGAAGTTTCAGTTTGTTATATTCTTCTACTGTTGCAAAATGCAGTATGTTGTGATCTCAGTGTTTAAATGCTTACAGATGTAAATCAGAAAACAGCAAAAAAGCATGGACCAAAAGTGTATGCTATCCTGTACCCCTATCAAGGGCATAATAATATTCTTCTCCTATTTAGTGGAGATGTGAAATCACTTAGTTCTGATACTGAATGGGTAAAATACCTCTTTCAGCAGGTAAATCATCGCTTTTCCATAGTATTGCATGTTAGAATGATAGAAATTATAACTTATTATGGAAGCACATTTACACTTATTTCTTCTGGTTGATGTTGCCATGATTACTGTTAGGGTCACTGTACACTTGGAGTGTGGGAGACTTTAGGTGGCATCAGGGCAGTTAAGTTTACTTGGAGCTTCCAAGTATATAGTTTTTTTACTTCTGTAACTGTCATCCTGTGTCCAAGATAGTTGTAAATACGAAGCAGAGGTGAATTTTTTTGAATTGTAATAGTAATGAAGCATTACATTTTTCAACTTTTTAGAACACTTTCTGGTTTATAGTCGAAGGTACTGGCAAGTGTGAAGTTTTCCATTGAACTTATTTGGAGGGCAGTGTGTGGGGGGGAATGTCAGTGAAGAAGCTGAAGAGAAGGTGGGTGATTTTCAAGGGTCTGGTTCTGACTGTGCAGAGTAGTGATTTCTGAATGAGGCATACTTCATGTTGAAGTAATGAGCTGCTAAGGAATGTTGAGGATCCTTATGTAAAAATATGATTCATCAAGCTGCTTTTCATTGAAAACAATGCATAATGAGCACAGTCATGATTCTTGGTTTTAAAAACTTACTCAAAGTGGTGGTTTTAAATTCAGATGTGAGGTATAATACACAGATAGACATCAGTGTAATATACAAATAGGTATCGATAGATTTGAGAGTTGCAGTTCAGCTAGAATAAGAAATAGCTTGGAGTTCTGCCTTTGGAGTACTTGCCAAATGCCACTGCAACTTTTTGCTTGAGTGCTATCCACAATTTTTGATATAAAAGAATATCAGATTTGTGTGTTTCTAACTGAAAATCAGAGGAAGCAAGGGAAGTGGTTGCATCATTGTTTATATTTAATATTTTAAGCTAAGCACATTTGAATTTGCATAATAGTTAAATCATTCTTGAATATGTAGCATATAATGCTTTCAGTCAATTTTTGTGTCATTAAATTATAAACTAAGTAACAGTTTTGGGTTAATTTTTTTCCTAATGGCGGATGAAATCTGTCACTGTGAAATTGGTCTGAAACATTTCCTGCATACATTTCAGAATTCTATTTCAAAGAATTGTCTAAAATGGAGAGAATCACTGTGGAATAAGCAAATGAGGAAACAGAAACTTGAAGCTGTTTTTATGCTTGAGATGTTGAGTTTTGTTAATCCACTAAGTTTTCAGTCTTGATCATAAATATTGCAGAAATTCACAATTGATGCTCATTATGAACTTGGACGCCTTGGCAAAATATTCTCTATTCTGTGGTTTTGAGATGGAAAAGATTTTCTTGGAGAATGCTGCTAATGATTTACTGGTCTGTTAAGTTGCTCTAGACTTGGGAATGGGGAATAGAAGGGAAGAGAATATCTTTCTGACCACTTCAGTACTCTATCTTCTGTTTTCTTAATTTGCATTTTAGTTCCTAACTGAACCATGCCACCATATGATAATAACATGAAGAAATGGAAAAAGCTTAATTTAGTCTAGAAGAGTAATTGCTGTTATGTTTTAGCTGTGATCATAGTTTCTTCCTGCTACTGCACTAGAGATGAACTTAGTGCTTTATGACTGAATAATTCCACTCTTAAATGTTTTCTAGTATTTTTTTCTCTGTTCAGAAGAATTACTCTTCAACTGTTGTTTGATGCTTAAATTAATAACATAATTTTTATCTTCTGGTAACGGTAATAATGGACTTCCTCCCCCAACTTACTGACTGAACAGAAAAAAGTAATTTTTCTTCAGATCAACCATTTCTGTGACTGACTGGGGAAGGAAAGGAAGTAAAGGCTTGTGTTAAAGGATCATTCAAAAAAGGCAGGGAGAATAAAGACTGTAGTTTGTTCTCCTGTTGCACATCATCAGCCTGGGAGGTTGGATGAATCTCTTGAGTGTTAAAGCCCTTAATCTAAATCCTTTCTCTTCCTGAGCCTGCCAAAATACGAAATTGAAACTTAATTAAATGAAAGAACATGAGAATAAATCCTAATAGTGAACTGCTTCAACACCTGATTTTTACCTGTTATTTCAAAGAACATTTAAGTATTTGGTGTCTTACCATGAGAGTTTTTTTGTGCTTTGTTTGTAGCAGTAGTAGTGAAGGGCAATGCAGATCTTTTCTTGTGCAAACTGGTGTTTTAATTTTTACTAAGTTTGAAAAAATGTTTGCTCTATTAAAGCTCTGGGTATAACGTATAACTCCTAGCATTTTACCCAAAGAATACTACCAGTTAGGAAAAGTATGCTCCTTGTTACATGTTTAGACTGCACTTATGGGTATTTAAACTTGGTTTTGCAGCAGTTTGGATTGTCACCCTCACATTTTCTACAGATTTGTAACACTTGGGTTTAGGATGAGAATACTGTGAAAACCAGCTGATGTTTTAGTTGTTGCCAAGCAATGTTTGTACTTTTCAGCTTCTCCCCCAACCCCACCAGCAAGGGGGCTTGTCATCACAAGAAGTTGGGATGGGATACAGCTAGGACAGCTGACCCCAGTTGTCCCAAGGAATATTCCATACCATATGGTATCATGTTCAC
Organism: Sclerurus mexicanus; assembly: GCA_013396755.1. Lineage (NCBI taxonomy): Eukaryota > Metazoa > Chordata > Aves > Passeriformes > Furnariidae > Sclerurus > Sclerurus mexicanus. The sequence continues at coordinate 31,438 of VWZF01000801.1, forward strand.
TGTGTACACTAGGGGAAAAGCTGACCAGGGGCCGCTGCTTGGGAAGCCTCAGTCTGTAAGAGGTGAGCAGTTGCACTGTGCATCCCTTTTTATGTATATTCTAATTCATTATAATTATTTTCCCTTCCTTTTGTGTCCTATTAAACTGTCTTTATCTCAACCTACAAATTTTATTTTTTTTCTTCCCAATTCTCTCCCCCATCCCACTGGAGATGGGAGGAGTGAGTGAGTGGCTGTGTGGTATTTAGCTACCTCCTGGGTTGAACGTCCTGGGTTGTTTTGACACCCAACATGGGGCATAAAGGTTTAAGATAGTGACAGGTCTGACTGGAGCATGTTAAAACAGATTTGTCATATTTGTAGAGTCATAGGGTGCTTTGGGTTGGAGGGACCTTAGTGATCACCTAGTTCCAACCTCCCTGCCATGGACAGCAACAGATTCCACTAGACTGGGTTCCTCAAACCTACATCCAACCTGGCCTTGACAATTCCAGGGATGAAGCGTCCACAGTTTCTCTGGGCAATCTGTTCCAGTGCCTCTCCACTCTCACAGTAAAAAAGTCTTATAATATTTGATCTAAATCTACCCTCTTACTTTGTAATGTTGATTTGTTTTCAGAGTTGTTGCAGAGTTGTGTAACAACACTTGCTTTATATATATGAGTGTATATATGTATATACTGTATAAGTAACAATAGTTGCTGTACATGTTCCATGTTGTGTTGTTACCAACCTCTGCGCTAAGTTTACAGTTTTGTTGTACTTTGTAGCACTGGCTTATGTTAAAATCGTGGTTTGAGATAGACATGCTGTGTATGCTCAGCACTGCCACCATCTCTGAGCTTCGGGAGCCATCTACGGGAAGCAGTAATAATTGCACCGTCTGCCTTTTCAGACAGCATTGGCTTTGGGGAAGAAGATACCTTCCTCCATCTTCCCCTTCTCCTCCAGGCTAATTACAGTAGCTCTTGAGAACTTATAATGTCTTCAGCATGTTCCAACCAGCATGTTCCTTTTGCTGTGTCTGCTCAGCGTATTTCAGGTCTTGTTCAAGGTTAAACAACTATTTAAGGATACCACCCAGAGATTTGCCACAAGGCTGGGTAGTTGTGAGAGGTAGGGTGTGGGGGGTGGTACAGGCAAGCACTTAGGACAGTGATTACCTCCAAATTCTGCAATTTCACCCCTTAAATAAAGCAGAATTCTGAAAAACTGGTAAAATATTTGGAAAAAGTATGCTGTCACCATGGTAATTCCAGAGACACAAACCAGTGCAGTGTGCCCTGGCCTGTGCTTACCAAGTCCTGTTCAACACTACTCAGTACCCTCAAGGAGACAAGAAGGTTTCTGGATCTGATGACAAAGTGAAATGGACTATGGCTACTCCAACCCGTACAACAGGCACTGCAGCTGAACAAAAGAACCAGCCTGTGCTGGTTTCAGTCATCCCTATGCACAAGGTGAAATATTAGAAGTGGAAATCAGCTTGTTTAGTACCAGATGAAGGTGTTTCTTCTAAGAGGGAGCAAGAGAAAGATGTGGACAAGGCAGACAACTCCAAAGCAGGACCATTACAAGAACAGGAGGAGGAAGAATGAAGGCAGCTGATGTTTGGAGAGGAGTAAGAGGAGGAATTCATAAATGAGGCAGTAACCTTCCGAGCCCTGACTGAGCTGTGAGATACATGAAAAGATTTTAGTTGTCACCCAGGTGAGCACATTGTCACCTGGCTGCTCTGATACTGGGATAGTAAGGCCACTAGCCTGGAATTAGGAGGTAGGGAAGCCAAGCAGCTGTGATTCCTTTCTAGGGAAGGGAGCATTGACAAAGCAGTTGGAAAAGGGGCATGAGTCCTCAGCTTCTGGAAGCAGTTCCTGTCAGGGGTGAAGGAAAGGTATCCTTTCAAGGAAGCTACTAGATGTAACCTGGCAAGTGGACTACCAGGGAGAGCTATCCAGTACCTGAGGGAACAAGATGATTTATGATGATTGGGACAACAAGCAACTACCGAAAGATCCAGGTGAAATCAAGTGCATGTGACTGATGTGCCAGAAGTTAGTATGGAGTGCACCATTGTTGTATGCCAGGTCACTGGCAGGAAGGACCTGGGAAGATGGAAAGGGGCAAAAAGTGAATTAATTAGCTGGTCAGTTCTGGCATACAAAGAAAGTCTGTCTCCCTCCATTGCCTCAGCTACAGAGAACCTGGTATTGCAATGCAAAGAGGTAGATCCTACTCCCCACCTCTGGTGTTAGGAGTAAGTATGCTCCTGATCAAGAGTGAGGATATAGTGGGTACACATTACAGCCCGCCGTGTGGTTTTACCTGCATGACCATATAGAAGACATGAGGAAGTGAGAGGGAAAAATCTGCCATGATCCTAGAGGCATGGGTATGTGATTTGCAAGAAAAACTATCACAAAAGGGGGGTTTTCCAGGAAAATTGCTGCTTCAGTCTTCAGTGGGCAGTTCCCCAGACAGAGAAGAATGGCTTGTCTTGCTCCTGATCTTGAAGGAACTTCTGATATGTATTTATGGAAATTGAGTAGCGAATACCATGACCAGGAGTGGTTCTGCTTCCAGCCAAGTGTAAGAAAGGGACAACTGGACTGGATGGATCCAGTGGCCTGCTGCATCAGACCTACAGGAGTATAAGGCTCTAGTGCATACCAGTGCACAGTGTACCTTAATGCCATCCAGCTGTAAAGCGACAGAACCCATCTGTACTTCTAGAGCAACAGGGTGATTCCCTGCTGACTGTAGCAGAGGCTGAAGTGAGCCTGACTAGGACTGAGTGGCAAAAGTACCCCATTGTGACTGATCCCAAGGCTCCATGCCTTGTAGACTGTCTCAGGAGAGAGCATTTCAGTGACCCAAAAAGGTACTGGTGGGCTTTCAGTACAGCTGCCTTGGAGATGGAGGATATTACACAACTGTCTACCTTGTCTTTTTACTTCTACTTTTTTAAATTTTACATTTTTCTTCCCAGTTCTCTCCCCCATCCTGCTGTGGGGGACAGAGTGAGCAAGCAGCTGTGTGATGTTTAGCTACCTGCTGGATTAAACCATGACACTGATGAACTGCAACTGGGATATAATCATCAGAAGCTGTTTAACAGATGCAGTAGTTATTTTTTAGTTTTAGGAATATATGAATCTCTGTAGCTGTAGAGCTTTTCAAATTAATTCTAAACATGTCTTTATGTGTGTTCTTTTACATTGCAAGAGTGCATACCTTCATGCTGCTTATTTTGAATGATATTTTGTAAATATGCTATAAATCTAGTCTTAAATGTCCATGGAAATGGCTATTTTAGCACAAAGTAAAATAAAAAGAAACGGGACACCTTTGCAGGATTGAAAATAACTTCTCTGTATGCAGAAAAAATTGCTGTGCTGAGTTAAAATTGTACAGTAATAGTAATAGGACTGTGTATTTTAAGCTTTGATGACCACAGCTTTAAAAGTAATTATTTTCTGCTTGGCATTTCAGTTTTAACCTGTTCATCTTTGTTTCAGTAGCGTGTATTCGTCTTTTATCCTTGTCTTCTGAGCAGATTGTAACTTCTTTTTTTTTGTTTGTTTGTGTCAGTTTTGATATGTAGGAGGGAGGAATGTGCCTTGGGTGTCTTGAAAAGTTAGGTTTTTTTACTTAAAGTACTTGAATCTCTTCTGTAAGAGCAGTACCTACTACAGCGGCTATTCTTGGTGACTTTGTGTTGGTGATAAGGTTCTGTTTTAAATGTTTCAAATAAAACGGAATGTTTTTGCTTAGCATCTTGCTTTTTGAGTCAACAAACACTGAGCATGTTAAGCTTTTATTATTTCTGAAATTAATATGAAGTGTCTTGAAGCAGAAGTAGTCCAGGTCTTTGACACTGATACAGAAGACATGCTTTAATAACAAAATGCCAATTAATAACATTTCCGAGTTTCATTTTGTAGTGTAATGGTTCAGTGCTGCTTCTGTGTGGTAATAAAATAAGATTTTACAGCTTGAATTGAGAAATATTAAGTCTCCTTCATGAGTACAGTTGATAAGCTAAATAAGGTGATTAAAAATGATCCAATTTATACTTGGTCTACTAAAGATAGAGCCTTTTGTTATTTATATGTGAGAATATTATGTTATGTATTCCAATCTAAATAAACCAACTTTTAAGTATCCTTACTGGGGAAAAAAAGCACAGAATGCTCCTTTGAGAAAGTGTTTTTGGGAGTTAATTCTTATAAAGATGCTGGGTTTTGCTTTGTTTAGAGATAATATATAATGAAAAAAAAACATTTACTTTGCCAAATTCTGAAGAGGCCATCGTAGTCCCAGCCCTTGCTCAGAGCAGGGCTAACTCAAGCTAGGTCACCTTGCTGAAGGTCTTGTCTAGTTGAGCTTTGAATATCTCCAGGGTGGCCTGCTGTAGTGCTTAGCCACTCTGGGAAAATTTTTCTCTCCCTTAGATCCAGTTGAGATTTCACATGTTTCAACCTGCGTTTCTTGCGCTTTATCATTTCACTCCACAGTGCTCAGAATCAGCTTCATCTTCTTAAACCTCCTTCAGATAGTGGGATGGGGGTGGGGAACTGCTCCCTTCTTTGGTCTAGTCCTCTTTGGGATGAACAAAATTTACAGGCCAAATGGTGCTCTCACTGTCTCTTCCTACAAACATGGGCTTCAGCCCCTAAAGCATCTTAGTGTGCTGTCTTCAATTTGTGGGTCTTCTTTCATAATGGGGACCCCTGAAACTGGACATGATACTTTAGACGTGGCTTTTGTGCTGCAAGTAGAGGAATAATAACATCTCTTGATTTTCTGGTTACAGTCTTGCTAATGCAGCCCCGTATGTCCTGCCTTCACCACTGTATGGGCACACTGGTTTGTGTTCAGTTTGTTTTACACCATGAACCCACAGAGCTGCTTTCTGTTCAGCCACTTCCCAGCTGCAGTGGTGCTTATCGTTGAACTCCATGATGTTCCTTTTGGCCAAGGAACTGCTATGGTGTATCTTGCATAGTTCAGTTTTTACTACCACGTCATCCTCTACACTCTCCCTCCCCTAAAAAAAAAAAAAAAAAAGTTGTTGGTTTTTTTTAATAGTGAGAAGTTGTGCATCTCTTTTAAACTGTAATGTTGTGTTAGTACAATTTTGACATGCTTTTGCTAGCAGAAGCTATGTTGATGTGTAGGGAAAAATGTAATATACTACTTGATTATGGAACAGGTATTACGTAGAAAGTAAGTACTTTATAAGACCCATGACTAGAATGCCTTTTTTTGGTCTGACATCTACTTCAATTTCGGATTTCTCAAATTTGTGAACTGGAGTGTGTGGAGAGCAGCACAAAAGATCTCTTCATTTTATGCAGAAGTAGTATTTTGAGTTGACTTTGCTGCAGATCCAAGAAGCTTAAATCGTTCTGTTCATGTATGTCTTTCCTTGTTTAGTCTCTACAGGGGATGATCTTGTGATGTCTTTTACTGTGCTGATCAAAGTTTCTGTCGCAGTATTGTCTCTAATCAATTGCAATAATTTATGTCAGTAGAGAAGCCAGAGAGTGTGACAAATGTGCAGAGATGATGTCTCAGAATCTTTCCTCACCTTCCAACTATTGTTTTTTTCAGCAATTTCCTCAGCTAGATGTTTCCTTTCTAGTAAACTTTTGATGAATTTCTTCTGCATTGATATGTGCAGTTGTTTCATGAATCTTTGTAAAATCTTAGCAGCTACAGAGTAGTGAATAGTAACTTCACATGCTGTATGAAGCACCCTCTTCCTAAGTTTGCTGAATTTCCCACTTGCTAATTTAGAGACACTGAGTAGCCAATCCCTTTTTATGTCCTTAATGTCACTTGCAACCATGTGGATATGTTAAATACTTTCTTCAACCTTTTTCTTGGTAAAGAGACTTGGGCTGTTCTATGCATTCAATCTGCTTTGTTACTGTCAAGTAGAGAAGGACAGGCAGGAGGGAGAATTTACGAAAAGAAGAAGATGAGGACAAGGAAAAAGAGGAAGATGAAGGGAGATACATATTGAATCTCTGTCATTATAGAGAAGAGTACCAAATGACTGAGAAAATGTGATGTGATGCAGATGCGGTATTATTCAACCTCCTATCTCTCAAAAAAAAAGAAAGTTAGCTTAATAAGCTGCTAATTAAATATAATGCATGGTAGATTACGTGAAAATTTCAAAATGGCAAATGTGTGGCCTTTGGGTGGTGCCTTTTAGCCCATTATGTACTTGTGATTTTGGATAGAAGACTGAGTGCGAGTGTGTCAATAGTCATTTGCAGTTGAGTCAGAATCACAGAATATTCTGAGCTGAAAGGGACCCACAAGGATCATCAAATCCAACTCTGTGAATGACGCATACAGGGATCAGACCCACAATCTTGGTTATTAGCACTTTGTTTTAACAAACTGAGCTAATCTCAGGATTTTACAAGAGGTACGACTTAGCTTGTACAGGCTTCTGTGAGAATTAGTGACTGGATGTGGGTATGTTTCTATGCAGAATAAAAAGGTTTAGCTTTATCATGCCATCTCTCTCTGTGAAGATGATATACCTGTTTTACTTCTTGGCAGATGGAGAGTGTCGTCAGTTCCTACTTGTCAGCCCTAGAGGTGGTTATTGCTTGAGATGTCTTACCTCTGCTGGTTCTTGCTTGCCTGCCCCCTTCATAAACTGTAAATTATATTTTTCTACAGGATGCAGATCTAAATTTCACTATGTACCTTGTAGCTTAGTATTGCTTAGTAAATGTTGTGGCACAGACTTGAGTTCACTGTTTCTTTGGAATATTAGAGCATAAGTTTTAAAACTCTTGTATTAAAGGAAGTATAAAGTCCAGTTTTGAGTCATAGCATCATATGGTTACTTGACTCCACTGATGAACTGAAAAAGAAACTGAAAACAAGCTTTTCAGAGCTGTGGAAATCTGAAAGTGTGGTTGTCTTTGAGCTTGTGCCCTTCACTCTTAAAACTAAACTAATTATTGTAAACTTTCCCCTTTGACTCCTGTGACTGACTGCTGCGATGCCTTGGTGCTCTCTAGCGCCTGTGCACTATCATGCCTTTATTTCCTTCTTGTGGTTTGTCCTGCCCCAGAACACATTTGGCTTCCTCTCACATCCCTTGCATTTGGCAAGCACCAGTCTGTGTTATGGCTGGTTTGGAGCTAGGCGAGTGCTTCAATTGACCGGTTGATTGCTGCTGCTCAAGATGGATGACAGCCAAGTTCTGTTTCCCTTTTCCACAATGTAACTGCTAATTTGTATGTCTTGCCTCTACCCAACAGCTGATTTCGGTGACACTTAAGGGTATCTTAGGTGTTTTTGAGACCTCTGTTTCCCTGTCAAATTTGGCTAAAGTTCAGTTGTGTGATTAGAATTCATCCATGTGACATGGTTGCTGGACAGACTAATGCATAATGTATAATTATTGTTTTCTAAGCGTAATTGAACTTCATTTTAAAAACTTTTGGATTTGGTCACTAAAACAAAAATGAAGAAACTAGACTTCAAGTGAAGTGGTTTATCTATTTAATCTGTGAAGTGTTTGCTTTTTCTATTGAGCACAAAAGGAGGGAAATGTGGCATAAGTGCCTGTCTCTGCCTTATGCCTATTAGTTCAGCAGTTGGAGTGTTTCAGTATGGTAAAATGCATACTGGTTCAGGCCTTGGGGATTTGAAACATTTATTCTGCTTCTTGTGCTTTGTGAATCTGCAATAAACACTGCTGTGAACAGTCTTTCTTCTTTGACGGCATTCCCCATTTTATATATAATCAAACTTTCATCAGAGTTACCTCAGGATCTCAGGCAAATTAACCCCTAGGCTTAGTGAGTGAGCCTGTGTGTGTGTTTTTTTTTTTCTGTTTGTTTGTTTTTTTCCTTGATGTGTATTTTAAAATTTAGAACAACTTCAGCAGAAGGAATTGACAAAGGCTCACTGAAATCATGGAGTGATGCTATGTTCATATAGTGCTATAATACAACAATGTTATTTGTTGTACAGTTATCCACTGCAGTTACTCTTTGCCAGGACAACATGCAGCTGTGGTAAAGTGTTTTTAATCCCTTCACGCTTTTAGAAGCAGAAGCTAAGCTCTTCAGTCAAGACAGGTTGGAAGTGACCATTTCCTGAAAGACTGAGGTAGATAAAATTTCAACAGGTGCAGAAAGGATTTTATCAGAATTTGTTCAAAACAAAAAAAAAATATCTCAGGGGGATCTTATGATTTAGTTTATAGGGCTTATATGTTTATTGTTGGATCATTATCTTGCAGATCAGAAGAGAATAATTTTTTAAGGGATTTTCTTCATAGCTTCAGTAGACCTTATCTTGATTTGAGGCAATGTCGTCAAAATAAGGAATATAATGGTCCTAAGCGTTAGTTTGCAAGTTTTACTTTTTCCCCACTCTTATGATGAGGCACCATAACTTGTCCTAACTTCAAGTTAGCCATGTTCTCTCTGGGAACCAGAAAGCAGAAGTTGTGAATTTAACTTATGTGTTTATTCTGATGCATTCGTTTTACTCTCTAACACCTCGTGTCCTACCTGTCAGAGATCAAGAGCAGATGCATATTAAGGTGTTTAGCTCTTAATACTTCAGATGGAAGTAGACTGGAATTTAACTGTCTGGAAAACTTGTCAGGAAAATAGAACCTGAAGTAGTTGAGTGGGGGTGGCAGAATTGCAGGTAATTATAACTTTCAGTTAATCAGCAATACACTGAATAGATAACAAGAACATGTGTGTCCTCTTACTGTGTTTCCACATGTGCTGACATATTAGCTCCAGTCAAATAACTCTAAAGTAAAAAGAGGAGAAAAGTGTTTTAAAAAATCAGCTAGTTATCTGACGAAAAGGCTGTCATACTAGTTTCCTGTTCACCACAATAGACAGACCTCATGTTGCTCCATTCTGTCTGCATATCCTTTCTGAATACTGCTGACAGAACATCAGACTGCAGAAAAATGAATGATCTTCTTTGAAGCAACGTTAAAAAAAAAGCAGAGACAAGTTTACTTATTTTGTCATTTTTTTCTAACTTTGTTTTTCTCCCTTACGTCACTTCTGTCACTGTTTTTTTTATCTGTGTCCTTTGCATTTTTGTATAACAAAGCTTGCAGTTTTCAGTCATTAGGAGCTTAAAGAGATGTTTTTGGTCAAGGGAATGCTGCTGTGTACATGCTGCTCATGGCTGGAGTTGAACATCTCAAGTCTTAGTCTCTGTACACCACCCCTCTGCATCCCATGGCTTGCTCCCAATATCCACATTTCACCTCACTGATAAAGTAGGTGGAGCTGAGAGTACGCTTCTACTTATTGTTATGTAAGTTTTGATGGTATATTGTCATATTGTCTATAGAAGATGGAGCTGGAGTTCAGTTAATTCAGACCCATTAGAATTTTCAGACTTTGGAGCAGAATGCATGAATTTAATTCATGTCAAGAATACTTTGATATGTGTTGTACAGTTTGTTGTGAGGTGGGACTATTCACAATAAATTTTTTGATTGCAGTTGTTAGCACAGAGATCAGGCATTGCATCTATCCATTAATCAAACTTCAGAGGAGACAGAGATGTATGTGATTACACATGTGAAGTTAAGCAAAACACATAGCAAAGGTTGTGGAAGACCTAGATGATACCTGGTTCAGGAAAAAGTCTGTGAGTAAAGAGGAAGTTCTCTGATCAAATTTGTATGGACAAAGCAAGTTTATGAGATCAGCACTGTGAGTTATATGGCTATTTGACCAATCTCCATGAAAGCCAGATTCTGGTTGGCTTTCTGATCTATGAGCACATGTTGGCAGCTCATGTCCAGCTTTTATCCATCAGTACCTCCAAGTCCTTCTCTGCAGGGCTGTTGTTAATCCCTTTATCCCCCAGCCTGTATTGATAGTGGGGTTTGCCCTGATCCAGGTGCAGGACCATGCACTAGGTTTTGTTGAACCTCATAAGGTTCCCATGGGCCCATTTCTAGAGCTCGTCCCTCTGGATGGTATCCTGTCCCTCAGGTATGCCAACCACACAGCTTAGGTTGGTGTTGCCAAAGAGAAGAATGGCAAGCCAGATGCCAAGTTGCTTGTCAGAGCACACGTACTGAAGTGCTCTTTGCCTGCCTCCCTCTACATGTTATTGAGTATCTCTGTGACAGCTTGCTGATGATCTTGTTTTTGGATGAGGAGTGAGAAAAGACTGCTTTGCATCACATAGAGGAGGCTTAGAAGTGAAAGGGTGGGAATTCTGACTAGGGATGAAAGCAGAGCACTGAGGAAAGATGGAGTCAGGATTTTCAGAAGTGGAATTCCACATTTAGTGCACACCTCTAAATTCGTATCAAAATGCTAACTATTCAGACAAAAAATAATGTACGTGTTTCAATGAGGCATTCAAAGTATTGCTTATCTTTTTGATGCTTTTAACTAAAATCTGACTGCGCTTATTACCTTCCTTTCACAAAATGGAATTGTCATCTCACCTTCCAGAAGCCCTTGGAGGCATGTTTAATTGTTTCCTATTGTTTATGTGGATTCTATGATGACAATATCCTTAGTAACAAAAAAAAAAGTCTTAAAGTTATAAGAGTGGCATAATGCTGTATTTAGTTTGGACTGCAAATACTAGCTATTGAAGATAAGAGTTACAGTGTATTATCGTATTGCCTATGCCTGGAGTGGTGTGACTAAATACACGTAAAAATACTCTTTGTGAAACCTCAGTCTCACCTTTAATGTCTGCATTTTCTCTGTCTTCTGATATTGTCTTTGTGTGTCTTTAATATAATTTCTGTGTAGCAATACATGGGTTTTGAAAACAACCTGTAGTTTTTCAATATATCCTATTGGAGAAGCTATTGAGAGCTTTATTTTTCAGTTCCTGAATTTTCTATCTAAATGTGAAATGATAGTTATAAAATGAACTTCAGGAAACTGCTAGAGGCACTGCAAGATGGAAGAATTTTTTGTGGTGCTCATAGGATGAACCAGTAGAGATTGTATGATTTTTGCATTATTGCTCTGTGAACTGTCTGCATAGCATTTGTGGCAATTTTGAGTTGCACAGAGTAGAAATTTATGGGGATGTCTGTTCACTGAAAATATTAAGAGCAATTTTTTTCTGAAAGCAGACACCTGAATTAGTGGACTTTCAGAGGTTTACAGTTACGTGTATTATTCGCTTCTCAGGGGTTTCTTTAATATTGAGGTATTCATTTACTTTCTGGTGGTAAAGTATTCTAGATTGGACTGTGCAAGCAGTTTATGGCTATAGCTCTGCTATTGGCTGTGAGAGTTGTGGTGCTGCATGTGTTCGGAGATGGTGATTTCCAGAAAGAGCATCATTCACTCATCTTGACTTGCACTGTCTCCCTTCTGCATATTTCAGGAATCCATGTCAGTCATTAGTGCTCTAAGTGTAAAAGTAATTTGGTGCTGGAAGTAGCACTTTCCCTGAAACCATCCAGATCAATCTGTATCATTTTTGTGAATCGACAAGTTCTGTCATCGGTGGAGGACTGTAAAATTATTTGCTAACTTCTTAGGCAAGTCCTGTACAAGACTGACTGTGTAGTAGCTGTTTCTGTCTTCCTATTAGAGGAAAGAGAAGGAAGCACAAGTTTAGTTCCTTCTAAGAAGAACTTTTTCTTTGGTATTCAGGACACTAAGTATTTTCTTAGGATTCTCAGCAGAGTTTGAATATGTATATACATATTTCTAATTGTTATTTCTGAGGACAGAATTTTCTTTTCCCTAGTATTATGATTCTGCTGATTTTGCAGAAGCTTTGTTTTTTCTGATGTGCTGAAAGCTCTTCTTGCAGTTGCATGCAAATAGTAGGTAAATATTAGCCTGTGCTTTGCAAAGTATAGCTTGTCTTGATGCCTGTTGTCAGGAATGTGTAGTCTTGGAGTTATGCTCCAACTGTAGACACAAGTTTAATTCTCTGTCTGAATTTAATTGTCTAAAATTTAGATGCCTATGTTGAGCTGATTACTCTTATGTCTCCATTAAATTTACAGAAATAATTACCTCCAGAAGGCCATTCATCTCATTCTAAGCTAGGTGTCCAAGATAAGAAAGATAAATTGCAAATGGGGCAGTGACTCATTCAGATTCAAATATCCAGCCTACCCTTTGCAGTGAGGGTCACTGAATCTCATCAGAACTGTTCAGATGGCACTAGTTAGTTGCAGATTGCTTTTTCCCATTTCTAGCTGGGTAGATTTTATTTATGTGTGTGTGTATATATATATCTACACACATGCTGGACTGTGTCCAAAGAAGAAGAAAGAGGCTGGTGAAGTGTGGGCTGAGGGAACTGGGTTTGTTTAGCCTGAAGAAAAGGAAGCTCCAGGGAGGCGTTATTCTCTGTACAACTGCCTGAAAGGAGGTTGTGGTGAGGTATGGGTCAGTCTCTTCTCCCCAGTAATGAGTTGTAGGATGAGAGGAAATGACATCAGTTTGTTCCAGGAGAGTTTTAGATTGGATATTAGGAGAAATTTCTTTATGGCAAGGATGCTCAAGCCTTGGAGCAAGGTGTCCAGGGAAGAGTTTGAATCTCCACTCTGCAGGTTTTTGAAAGACATGTACGTGTGGCACTTAGGGACATGGTTTAAGTGGTGGACCTGGCAGCGTTAGGCTTACAGTTGGACTCTGATCTTAAAGGTATTTTCCAACCAAAAATGATTCCATACTTTTTAAGTGTAAGGCCTTGCTTTGTGCATTTGAGGCTCTGGAATTATGGATGAGTGCCTGTTATTTGCTTCACCTTTTGGTTCTAGAGGCCCAGTTCAGAGGATACAGAGGGTCAGTGGTAGTTAATAAAATGTTTCTTTTCACCCAGATCATTTTTAAAGTAGTATTTGTTTTCTGTGTTGCTTAGCCATAGTTAAGATGGATGTATGATACAGTCCAAAGATTTAATTTTTTTTACCATGGTGGACAATATTAATTGGTTTTGCTTTTTAATTATGTTTTTAATTATAGAATCAAATGTAATATATCACTGTATATAAAATAAATGTGCTCTTTTTCTGTGGCATTTCCTTGGCGGATGTGGAGGAAGAAAACAGAAGAAGGAATGTGATTTTGTGTGTGTGATCTTTGCAATATTTTTGAATACAAGGTATAATAACCATGTTGCTTCAAATGTTCAGTTGTTGATTAAAAAGACTCCAAATTTGCTCATAAAAATACCCATTTTTTGTCTCTGAATGCTTCCCACCTCAAATTCAGTTTTCCCTGCAGTACTTTTGTGAGGCAGAGAGATGCTGTTATCGCTCTTTTATGGATGGCAGCTGTGGCAGAGGCTTTGCTTTCTCATTGTGAGCAGAGTGGGCAGCATGCCTGTGTGAGCCAAGTGCCAAGTCCTGTAGGCACGAGGGCTCTGCTGTGTTACCTGACAGGCAGGTGTCTAATGGTGGTAGAGACCAAGGGCTGGCAGGTGTGACACAGCTTACAGGAGTCTGGCGTGCATCTGAGCTGGAAGCTGATGATGTCTCACATAGCACTACTAGGCACCTTCATAGAAAGCTGTTTAAATTGAGCACATGAAGGTTTCAAGATCCTTGTTACTGGAGTACCTTAATTTTTGGCATGTTCCTGTAATGTCTGAATGCTTCAGTTCCCTGTGGAAGTTAAAATCTTCAGTTTGAACTGAAAATTTTTGCATGAATTGTTGATTACCGTTAGCTGGTAAATGAATTTCTTTCTGAGGTAGAAAACTTTGATAACTACAGCTATTTATACAATGAAAACATAACACTTTTTGTAAGCATAATGTTTTTCATTTGTGAAAAGCATATAATGTGCCCTTTTACAATTCTATTGTGTTTAGACTTAAAGTATGACAGCTTGTTTATTGGATTTGCCTGGCCAAGTTTTTTGGTAGCAGGGGCCTACAGGGGTGGCTTCTGTGAGAACCTGCCAGAAACTTCCCCATGTCTGGCAAGAGCCAGCACCAGCCGACTCCAGGATGGACCTGCTGCTGGCCAAGGCTGACCCATCAGCAACTGTGGGAGCACTTCTGGAATAGCTGTTAAGTAGGAGGGAGAGAGTTACTGTGCCAGAGCAAATACCAGCCAGAGAGAGGAGTAAGGATACATGTGCCCTGCAGACATGAAGGTCAGTGAAAAAGGAGGGGGAGAAGGTGCTCCAGGTTGCTGGAGCTGAGGTTCCCCTGCAGCACGTGGTGTAGACTGTGGTGAGGCAGCTGTGCCTATGCAGCCCATGGAGGTTCACAAGGATCCACCTGTAGACCTTGGGGGACCCAGTGCCAGAACAGGTGGATGCAAAAGGAGGCTGTGATCCCGTAGGAAGCTCAGTCTGGAACAGGCTCCTGGCAGGACCTGTGGACCTACAGAGAGAGGAACTTGCACTGGTACAGGTTGTCAAGAACTGAAACCTGTGAGGACTCCCGGTGGAGAAGTTCGTGTAGGACTTTTCTCTGTGCAACGGATCCCACACTGGAGCAGGGGAAGAGTATGAGGAGGAAGCAGCAGCAGAGGCAGCATGTGATAAACTGACCTTAATCCCCATTCCCCATCCTCCTGCGCTTCTGGGAAAAGGAAGGTAGAGAAAATCAAGAGTGAAGTTTAGGCCAGAAAGAAGGGAGGGGTAGGGAGAAGGTGTTTTATTAAGGTTTAGTTTAATTTATTACTCTGCAGTCATTTGATTGGTAATAAAGTAATTTTTCCCTGAGTCGACTCTATTTTGCCCATGATGGTAGTTGTTGAGTGATCTCTCTCTGTCATTATCTAGACCCACGAGCCTTTCATTATATTTTCTCTTCCCTTTCCAGCTGAGGAAGGGAATGATAGAACTGCTTTAGTGAGCATCTGGCGTCCAGCTGAGATCAACCCACCACAGCCTGGTGCCAAATTTTTTGTAGCTCACTGTGCTGTGAGTTTTCATGAATTCTGTTACACTGCTTATACAGTAGCAGATAGGTATGAATATTTTGTTGCAAATTAAGCAAATACTTGAGAAAACAGTAAGATTAAATGTGAAAGCTTAGTTTCTAAGTAAATGGGTATAATTGTACTGCTAAGCTTTCTTGGTGTGTTTACAGTAAGTTTGTAGAGAAAAGGTATGCTGTGGTTGTGACTACCTCAGAAGATGCTAATGATACTAGGAATAATGCTCCAAACCCTTCAGTTCATAAATCCTGCAAAATTGTAAGTCACCTGTATTGTATTATGGCAAGTACTTTGGTGTGGTTTGTATTTTTACCTCTATATGAGGCAATATAAAACTGCAATTCCAAAACTTAGGTTCTTACCTGAATTGTGGTTGTGATAGTTAGAAGTAAGGTCACAACAATGAGCAAAAAAATCTCTTATTTTTTGTCAGTTCTGTAATAGTTTTCAATCAGTCCTTGGAATTATCTCAGCTGTAACTGTATAAAAGTGAATTGTATTTCCTATTGAATACTGGATGAGAAGCTGAAAGTTACAGTTGACAGAATTAAAATGTCAGAAAAACATAAGAGTCTGAGAAATGTAGTTGTTTGGGGCTTTTGAAAGCTGCTCTGGTGCTGGGACACCCATTTGTGTCTTTCCCATACTGCAGAGTATTTCCAGGGGAACTCAGGTGCAGATAAGAGTTGGCTTTTATTAAATTTAAAAAAAAAAGTTTTGTTCTTTTGCTAAGAAATACCTAGGATTTTATAATCTCTGCTTTTTGTTGTATGCTGCACATCCCTTCCTAAAGAGGGGAAAACAAGGTTTATATGAAGAGGTAATGACTTTGGAAAAAGTGAACAAACTTTTGGTCTCAGAATTCTTTGTTTTTAACTAAGCAAAATGTAAGGTAGATGCAGGTCAACATACGCACAATTTTTCTTGTTCAGCAGCTAAGATTTACACTTCAGGTCTCTTGGAAGAGTGTGGGGAGTTGGCAGAGAAGGCAGTTTAGCAAGGCAAGGGGAGGAAAAGGAAGCAGGGACATTGTGTCCTTAAAGATCATGTCTGAGATTTTGAGGTGTGTTGTTTGATTTGTGGAAAAGGTTTTTCTTGGTGTCTGGGAGTTTTGCTTATTTATTGTTTGAATTCCTTCTGTGGTGTACGAGCTTACTTTTGTCTAGAAAGTTTTTCTCTATACATTGAACCTCTCAAATGTGAACACACCTGTGCTTAGTGTGTCTTGGCTTTACGAATTGGTAGACATTCATGAATGCTATATCCGTGTGTAAACCAGGAATATTGTGTTCCAAAGTGTTTTGCCATAGCATGATATTATCTTATACTTAGAAGAAGATGAATATCAGTATACAGCTGCATATCACCAGTAATGCAAAGCTGTTGGAGTGTGCTAAAATGAACTTGCTTTTAGTGTACTCCCTTCATGTTCTAGTAGGTTTAGAATCAAAATAGCCCTTTGCTCTAACACAGCTCGGGCTAACCAAGTGAGCAGTTTTCTTCATGGGCTGCAAGAGGGCAGATTATAACTGGCAAATTTCATAAATTTTGATAAAAAAGACTGACAAATGTGCTTAAGAAGGTTGTGGAGCCCTTGTGTTTCCAGTTGAAAGCAGTAACCTCCTAAGAGTTTTTAGGAACTGGGATTGGGGAAATGTGCTGAATTGCCCAACAAGCTTACAGAAGTGTTTTTACAAGCTAAGATATTTTTATGGCACAAATACACTGCTTTGTTAAATGAAGGAAAGGAATGGATTTACCTTTTGTAGCTAAAGGTGGTTGTAGCTGCTTGAACTACCTGCAAGCTGCTCTTTTCATTGCAAAAAAATACCAAGTCTCTATAGAAAGGATTGGGGCTGCCACTGAGAGGTTCCAGATAATCTTTGCCCTGAATTTCACTACTATGGATAGGCATAGTTTCCTTTTTTTTTTTTTTCCTTTCCTGGGAAAGATATATTCATTCTTCGCTATTGTACTGGTACAGTCACCTGAATTAGTCATAGCAAAAATTTTGCTGTAAGATGCTGCCAGCAGCTACTTGGCTGCCATCCCACAACAAGCATAGACTGCATCCAAGTTCTGATGCCAAATCATGTGTACGTTAACCTTTGTAACCCATCTCAAATCAACACACGCTGTCTCTGGGGAATAAATCTGGTCTATTTATAGGAATACTCTGCCTGCATTCGATAGCTTGCATGAAAACTGTGCAATTAAAGCCTCTAGCAGTTGTTGCTGAGTGGCTTCCCCACTGTGAGGCAATGTCTGTGAGAAACTGTCCTTGTAAAAAGTAAATACTTTTTTCACCTTAAGATTCCACATGACTGAGTCATTGAGTGTGGAAGTATCAGTAAGGTGTGTGTCACTGAAATAGTGTCATGTGCAGAAACAAGTTACAGTTCATGTCTATTCACTTTCATCTGACATATGACATGAGTGGTAACTATCAACATTTAAGTGAAAGATGTTGTGACCTGTGATCTGGGATGCTATGCAAAGACTGTAGACACCACAAGGCATACTGTAAGCTGACATCAGTTAAGTTTGACATGCCATATTTGAATGCTAGCACATAACATAGAGCCCAGCCATTATTAGCATTTAACAAGAGGGAAAGTTTAAATGACCAGCTTTCTCCAAAAGCTGAACAGTAGGGCAAATATTTTTGAGGCAAAAAATGTTTTGTGTTGTGGGTTTTTTATTTCTTTACACTTACATTAATTAGAAGTGAAAAATAGGCTTTTGTTTCCAGAAGATAATTCTTTATGTCCTCTTATATTAAAGTATCATGGGGAGCAGGTTATGACAGGGGTCTTACTCTGTGAAGTATTCTTCCTTTCTCATTTTATGTCTTTGATCTATTCATCTGCATTATCTTCATCCAGGATTAGGTTGTGTGCCTATAGTTGGCTAACAAGATTACTTCCAAAATGCCTGCTTTTCACTTTATGTAAAATTGAATGATTCACACTTCACACTTCTGTAAATGTGGCAGCAGAAGAACATTGGGAGAAAAGATTCATGAGTTTTAGCTATTGTTACTGCTCCTTTTTCCCTGTAAATATGAGAATCTTAAAAGACTCAGGCTAACATGGTGTTCTGTAAACAGTTTAATAATTTTCAGTGTTTTTATAGACAAACATAATAGGATGACAAGCAACCACAAACAAATTTAAGAAACAAGACATGACAAGTTTTGACAAGGGAAAAGCAGTACTGTCTTGTTTCTTTAATGAAGCTTTTGGAGTTTTTTAGATACTTAAGAGAAAATGTAGTTTATATACAGCAGACACAGTTCCTTGTAAGATGGGAGATTACTTACAGTATGAGACAATGTCTAACCTGAAGGGTTGCAAGCACTTCAGCAGCAAGTCTTTAGAATTTAAAATTAACTTTGAAAAGCATATGGAATGGAAAGGAAACAAAAGCAATGTATTTCAATAGGTTTAATGCAGCTGATTTTGTGGATGCAGCTAGGATTAGCCATCTGCATATCATATGAGATATGAATGAAAAGCAATTATGCAGGAAAATATTTTGAGGGTTCTTTTATTATATTTTGTTGTGTACCATACAGAGTATGATGCAGTATCATGCTGTTGAGTGGAGTATAGAAAGCAGGTGTTCTGGTTATCAGTTATGATGTTTGTAAGATACCTGAAAAGGTTCTTTCACCTTGGTCAGTGCTGTAAGGCTTTAGCTGGAGTTGGCATCCAGGTTGGGTACAGCACTGCATGAAAGAAGGAAAGAGAGAAAAGGGAGTCTTAAGTAGAGAACTAGAAAACGACATGACCTCTTAGGGAAAGGCTAAAAGAGTTGAGGTAGTTTAGCTTAAAATGAGAAGCCTAGAAAATTCAAGTCTTCAACTATTTAAAAACTATTAATATTTTCTCATACTTTCCGTAATACTTCAAGAGCAGTAATGATCAAGGTGTGGCCAAGGAATGTACACCTGATTTCTGCACCTACTTCTACATTTTCCTTTACAAACTATATTCGGGCAAATTTATTTTGCTTGTATGATTAATGTGTGTCCAGTACTGAAAATGAAAATAGCATTGAGTAGGTAAGTTACTATATGACTTACAGGCTAGAACATAAGTCCTGTATGTACGAATGTAATAATACTGCAGTGACATGGAGAGCGGTGTACTTTCAAGGAAATGTATTTATATTGTGGATCTTTGAGAATGTTGTGAACTACCCATGTGAAAGCCATCATGTCATATCTTGGTATAAAGCCTTGGTATTTTACATGCCTTCTTGTGTATTATTATATATAAAGATCAGCATACTTTTTTCTTGCAATCCTTCAGGTCAATAATAAGAACTGTTTAGATCCGTGAGGAAGAGGAAGATAGGGAAAGGAAAGAAATAGAAATTAACCCTTCCACTATTAAAAGTACTATGTATGTTTATTTGGATAACTGAGGAAAGACATCATCCTCGTGATAATGAAATATGTTGAAATATAATGGCCTTATGTATAACATCACTACTTGAAGACAAAATGAACAAAACAGAGGCAGACTAGAGAGAAAAGCATTTACAGAGATCCTTGCCTTTGTAGCTGTTATTGGTAAGGTGAAATCTCAAAATATGAAATTAGTTTTTGCAAAAGTTTTAACCTGGGGTTGATCATAGACTCAATTATTTTTCCCTGTATTAGCCTTTGAGGTTTAGAAGACTGAAATAAAAATGTTGATTTTGATGATTAGGAAGTATTTCTAAAAACAATTTATGGACTTTTGCAGTAACAAATTCATTAATGATTATTTTATGAGGAGAAAAAATCGTGACTAACTCATGGATTTGTTTATGTTGGAGCTGCTTTGTTTTGTCTGAATTTTGAGTTGGTTAATGGAATTAACTTTTTCCTGTCATGCTTCATGTTTCAAATTTTTAAGTCTTTCCTTTTGTTTTGGCAGAGAACTAGTTGTTTGATAGTAGACTTGACTTTTCTATGCAGTGGAATGCCAGAAGCATCACAGCCTCACTCTGTACCTTGTAATAATAATTTAGCATAAGCACTATAATTGCTGTATTTACCTTCATTTTATAAGCTGGAAAAACATAGTTATAAATTACATGAATTTAGAAGGCAGTAACATCAGTTTGAGTGCAGGAGAAGAGAAACAGTACTAAATTAATTAAAAAAATAAATAACCGAGGTGATTCTGGAACTACATATTGACAAATATGTGCTTATGAAGATGCAACCTAGAATTTGACAGCAAAATAACTACTAAAAATTTATATGGTTTTATGCCCAATCAAGAGGGGTTGTTTAGTAATTTTTATGTCATCAGGCTACTGCTGGTAGTACATAATTACTCGATAACCTTACTATCATCTTTCTCTGCATCCTAATTCTAATCTTGCCGTTTTGTTGGCATCTGTCTTGAATAAGAGAATGGTTTCTGTGAATGAAGGACTTGTGTCTGGGCAAGTTTTTCAGTGCTGACATCAAATCAGAAACATCACAAATAGTTAGAGTCCAGGTGCTGTGTGTCATCAAACACCAGACTTTTATTGTTTAGTCAACTAAATAGCAGTGGGATCTGAGCTTTGGATGACTGATGGTGTTGGTGGACTGAAATGAGTTACTGTGTTCCAGCCAGATATTGAGCAAAGCGACCTTAAAAGATCCAGCAAAATAAAATCTCTAAATATGAGTTGCAAAATTGTGTTTGAATTCTTAAAAGTGGTTTATATAACACTTAGAACTTGTAATTGTGACTGTTTTGGGGGAGAGGGGAACAAGTCAATATTGGTAACACAAAGACTCAATTACCTACGTTTATCTTTGTGATAATTTCTTACACATCTGTTTTAGTATTGGAGACATTACTAATTCTCAACTCCCTCCCAATTAATTAGTTGATCAAAATATGTACTAAACCGTTGTACAGTAAATTAGCACTTCATTAGTTATGTTGTGTACCCTGAGAGCTGGTCGTGGTTAATTTTTGTCTGGCTTTTTATAAAAAGCTGAGGACTGTAATCTGTCACGTAATCAGCTTGATTACACAGAGGCCACACAGGTATCAACTGTTTGCTCTATGTCTTATAAATGCTAGTAAACTAGGACATTACATTATAAGAGAATTGTAACATTTGAAGGCATATGCCTTGAACCTACTCTGAGGCAGCAGTACAAACTCAACATTTCATGTTCTCAGAAAGATGGGAAGCCTACGACATAGAGTACTAAATACATTCTGCGCTGGGATTTGGTATCTTTATCTCTCTTTACTAGTATTAGCAACAGACTTTATGTTTCTCTTGTAATTAAATGTAAAATGTATATGTTAATTATTTGTAAAGAATTGCCAAATCAGTGTATAGAAGCTAAATAGCTTTTGCTCTAAGGTATGAAAAAAGCAAACAAAAAAAATACTGACCTGAAGGGCTGACAACAACATCTGTGAAATTGTTCTGTTGATTTTAAAACTGTGGAAATAAAAACAAATGTATGTATGTATGTATATAAACCCAACATGGAAATATGAGTAAAATGTATTAAGTGAGGGCAGCATAACCTTAGGTTTTTTAAAACTAAGCCTCTGTTTTTGCATATTAAAATGTAATGTTCAGGAACAGTTGCAAATTGCACTGAATTCTTGAAATAACTCAGAAAGGCTGATTCTAAGACATCTCTGAAAGTCATCTTAATTAAAACTTTTGCTCCAAGGACTTGAGATCAAATCAACTGTAACTTTGCCTTGCTGTGCTTTGAAGAAGTCCATGGATGGATGCTCTGCAGCTAGTCAGGAGAATGCATTTCTTTGCTGCACAGTGCAACCTGTGGTGGAAGTCTGTGTTAAAAATTAAACAATTTGAAATCTTCAGCTTTTAAAACCATAAGTTGCATAAAGCAACACTACTGCTTAGTAATTTTGATTCAGTTTGCTTTGTTTTATAGCGTGTCTTGTCTTTTTTTCCAAACAGATCCTAATATTCTTTGCCATTTGGACTGCTGCTAAGCCACCTGTTAGCATCCAGAGAATAACCACACGACTGCATATTTTTCATTAATGATAAGTTAGAGCTCAGGACTGTGCACATTGGGTGAGGGTTGTTTTCTTCTCCTTGTGCCATGCTTTGTGTTTCTTAATGTTGAAATTCACCTGATGTGAATATCCTATCCTATGATCACAGAGAGAAGTGAGCTATAGACTTCGGTGTCATCTAGAACTATATAATCATCACCTTACTATCCAGTCCTTTGCCTTAAAATTTGTGGTAGGCAGTGCAAACTAATATCCAGTGTTAACTAATCCGTTAGAAGAGGGACCATTGTATTCATACCTTTACTTCATGTTTTAGTACGTCAGAAAGGATTCTTCTTTCTTCTTGTGCCTTAACAATTCCATTACTTTAAGGAATTTCAACAAGTCTTTCTACCCCCTTCTCCTTGCCTCCTTTCACCCTCACTTATTTTCTTCATCTTTCAGAGAAGTCTAATAGCTGTGAGTGGGGCATCTTTTATGTGCCAGAAGTATAGTCTTCAGCTGGTGATTCCCATTGTTTTTCTGAGGCTGCAAATTCTAGTCTTTGTTACAGCTTATGTGAGCTTGCTCATAAGGGTCTGTATAACTCCTAGGGCTTCATATGATTGCTTGTTTTAAAAATACTGTGTGATGTTTTATTGTTTTCCATTCTTCTGGTAGAGGTATTAATTTAGAACATGACAGCAGTTCTGGATTTTGGCTGTTGTAGTGAATACTTGTTGATCCCAGTGGGTTTCGTTGTCACTGCTGTATTTATTCTAAGGTCTTTTATATTATAATATCAGTTTGAGAAACTTGCTTAGATATGTATTTGAACAAGAACTTTAGTTTGGAGAACCTCCAAATGCCTGCGGTAGAGATTTAGTTTAGAAACAATTGGGAAAAAAAACCAAAACCAAAACCAAACCAGGTTACATAGTATAACTGTTTTTTAATCAATCGTTTTGCATCTCAGTGTTTTGGTGTCCTTGTCACCAGTCAGGATTCTTCCATGTGCTTTGAAATGTCTTTATTATTAGCTTTTATCAAATTAATCCTCCAGAATATTTTGTTCAGTCTGTCTTTTGACTTCTTTCTTTCTTTAGTTGGTATAGTTAACCTCCCTTTTCCTTTTGAAAAATGTCCATTAATTTTTTGGTTTTAAATATAAAATTCACTAGCTCTTTGCTGTTTTCTCTAAGCCATCAGTAATAACGGCCATGGAATAAAGTTCTATGGGACGTCACAAAAGCATGAAACCACCTTTATTTAATTATGAAATAATAATTCCTCACAGTTTAAATATATTTTTATTATATCTTAACTTTCTGATTTGTCCTGAGCTTTTGACTGTTTTCTTGAACTTGTTTACTAACTCATTCTCTCACCGATTTTGTATGTAACTACATGGTGAAGTGAGAGCTAGATACCTTTAAAATCTTCACATTAAAAGGATAGTGTGGAGCCACTGAAGCAGAATAGCATTCTCAGTTTGACTCAGACACTCCTTGTCTTACATACATGGTGTTGAAACACGTGATTTCTTTGTCTGCTTTTTGGTGGGATTGATGGTTATCACTGCATTACCGAACTTGGTTGGTTACTTTCAGTAAAGAAAGTTAATACTCTGTGTCTCCTAAAGAAGTGGAAATACAGTCATAAGTGAGATGGGCAAAAGTTCCTTCAAGATTGATGCTAAGCAGCTGGTGATTTCAATGTTTTATTTGGGGAAAATTCTTTTTGCTTTCATCCTTTCAATCTACTTCATTCTCTACTTCCTAACAAGCGCTTCAGATTTTGCCATCTTTAATATGAAAAATTTATACTTCATTAGATGATTTTTGAATGCAAACCACCTGTCAAAGAATTTATCAGTAGGTTTTGCAATTGTTTTAAAGTTAAAATTTAATGTCTATTTACTTACATAAGCCTTGAGGTTAGTCACCTTTGCATATACTCACAGTGCTGCCAATAGTATTTAAAACTATATCATGAATAAGACCGTAGAAGTGTAGCTGTGTAATTTTTAAAATTTTATCCTGTCCTTCAGTGATTTTTCACCGTGTTTAGACATGAACATTAGAGCATTCAATGAAGGCCATGTAACGTGAGCTTTTTGAAACCATAAGGAAATAAATTCAACAGCTGCGCAGCCCTTTCAGAGAGTGCCCTGCTTAGAGTTTGTCAGTTCAAGTGAGGCTTTTCCACATGTATTTCTTCCCTTTCCAGTCACTTGCTTGGAAGAGGTGTCCTGAAAACAGCCTCTTGTAGAACTGTATGATGGGACATTTTCCAGCTTCTAGGATTTCTGACTCTGGTTGAGGGCTTTGAAAGTGATTATTTTGTGTTCTTCTGTTGGGAACTGGAATTATAAAGGAAGGTTAGTTTTGGTTATTAGTTTTTTTTAAAACAGTTTAGATAAAGCATTTGGTGAATGAAGTATATTGTATTTGGGAAAGAGCAAGTGGAGAGTGTGAGGTTTTTGATGGTGGCATTATTGGAAATGTGTAATGTGGCTGTAATGCTGCTCTAAGTTTTATGTTTGATACAAGAACAAAGTTTTCCCTCTTTTTTTCTGTTGGGAAGTGCTTGTGAAAGATGTGCTGCCAGTCTCATAGTTTTAAAACTTTCTGTGTTAAAAAAAATATATTCACAGCAGTAGGAATTTTATAGAAGAAAATAGACATAAAAAGAGCACACATCACACTATGCATCACACTCTGGGAGGTGCTATTGTAAAGACTACTCTAATGCAACTGTTAAAATGTTTTAAAATTCATGTTCTGTGTGCAAGAACTTGATGAAGAGTATGCTGAAAAGTCGCTTCTGATACTTAATGTTTGGAACAGTAATTTCAGAGAGACTGGAGGGGAAAAAAAACTCCAATATAATACATGTGCTGGTAATTAAAGACAAGTGGGGTGTGTGGGTCCAGGGTGGTGTGAGAGTGATGGATTGTCCGGCTAACCTAATAATAGACTTACAGTTCTCTTTGTGTGTCAAATGTATGAAAGATTAATTCTAAACTTATTACTGTGTACTCAAGCTTTTGTATGAAAATAGTCCTTGCCTTTTATAAATGAATGAGAGACTGGGTTGGTAAAGGCAACTAAGAAGTCATGAGAGGAATACAGACTTTGAAGCCCGTGAAGCATTGTGGGGAGTGCTGCGATGTGTTCTGCCTCTGACCCCTAGCAGGAACCTCTTTACCACCAAATCCTGTCTCAGGAGCTATTGACCCAGGGATAAGGCAGGTGTCCTCTCCCACGTTGTTGTGGATGATGCTGAAAAGGCTGCTTGTTAGGGAGAGCAGTTCCACCCAGGCCCCTTGCCTGTGTAGTGTTGGTAGGAGGGGAAGAAACTGACTCTGCAGCAAGATCAGGTACGCTCGGTAGGGAGCAGGAGCTTCCTGAGGGAGAAGCTCACTGGGTGCTTGCATTGGGCCTCACGTCAGCTGCTGGACTAGTATTGCTTATGCACTGAAATAATATTTGTAGTGGTTTTTTTTTTTGCATATGTGTGGGACTGCAGCACCCCTAAAGTATTGCAAGTTTCAGGTAGAAGTAACCCAGGAAGAAGCTAATGCATTGGTATTGTTTAAAGCAGTGAACTTTTCGATTTTATTTTTATTTTGCTTTTTTTCCTTCTCCCTGGCTCTGTTTGCTGTGCTTTCCTTATGTTGTGATTTTACTAACAAAATAGATTTTACTGCTAGATAATTAACTTGGTTTTGCTTCTTCGCATTTAAAAAAAAGATGGGGAGGCAGCAATGAGGGTCATTCTGCTTTTTTATGTAATGTAAAAAAAAAACCCAACTTTTTTTTGTTTGTTTTGTTCTGAAAATGCATTGGTTTTCTTAGCTCGTGTTGTCATTGGAAGTCAAGTGTCACAGCCATCTGAGAGAGGTTTAGGCCTTAAATTTTGTCAGCTAAACATCTGAGAACATGAGCTTGAGAATGCATATTTTATGAGTTCCTTTCTGGGGTTTCAGCTTGACCTGGGTTGGAGACTACACTTAAGGAAGTGGTGTGCTCCCAGGAGTGAAAAGTTAGGTAGCTGGGGATGCAAGTTTAACTGCCTGGGGAACTGGGGTGATGTAGTGGCTGTGCACCAGCTTTAGAAATGTCAGTAATAATTTAAAGATAGACTTGTATCTTGGTGTCTGTTCATTTAAATGCTTACTTAGTTGTAACCAAAATTTTGTATTTCTCAGTGGGCTTTCTGGATGGTCAAATAGCTTTTTGCTTGCATAAGTCCACTTAAAACTTAATGGTTTTTCAACATTGGTATAATCCAGTACATTCTGTTATTTAAACATTTTTGGTTTTCATCTTTAAGGAGTGAAATAGGGAAACAGATTAAGTTCCTGTAAGGCAATTATAAAACTAGTTTGACCATACTAGAAGGAATGGCTGTGGGTGGTTCACTGTCAAAATCTGAGGCTAGGTGACAACATCATCTAGGTCATATTTGATTTGATACTGTCATTAAACACCTGGATGATGGGGCATGAAGTACTAAGCTCAAACACAAGATAAAGCTTCTTAGAACTGCAAAGCTGTGAGTGCTCAGGTCAGAGTTAAAAGTGTTAACAAATTGGAAAAGTGATAGGAATACAAAAATACAGTATACAGCAATAATCATAAGTATAAAATACAGAGGAAGATATACCGAATGTACAAAATAAGAACAAGATGTAGGAAGTAAGTCTTAAAATGGGATTTCCAAAAAAAAAAAAAAAAGGTATTCCTTGGTGTGAGAGTATTAATAGTAAAATTGCCAAGAATATCACTTGAATGTACGTTTGTCATTCCCTACAGACTTTTGCCAAGTGGATAAAGGAGCAGTTGGCCCTAATTTTTGCCATTTAGTTCTTTAAACTAAAATCTCTGGAGCTAAAGGGAAGAACAATGCCAGTTGCTTTTCCAGTATTGTTATGCAGGTTAAAAGATGTGGAAAAACCTTGAAAATCTGATTTTTCATGTTTAGCATAATAATGTCTTAAAATGGGGGATGTTTTTCTTCTATAAACATCTCCAATGATAGCCTCTTAGTAAAATTTGTAACATTGCATTGTAATTCCTTTATACAACTGAAATTCAGCAAAACGTTTTGAAATCCTATCAAGAGAATGCCCAAGTTTTTAAAATAGCTGGTATAGGAGATACGATTCTTCTGTTATGGAACAACAGTGGCACCCAGTGGTGGTCTCGTACTAGTGCAGTCTTGTAAGTTGCCCGTTGCTTTATTGTTTAAATTCTCTCTTTTATTGTGGTTCTACCAACTCTCAGAAATTTGAAAACTTTCGATGACTTTTTTTTTTTTTGCTTGAAAACCTTACCTTACCTTTTTTATGATTGTATAAATCTGCTTCTATAGCAAAGTAATGGGAGGAACATTCTGGGTTTTGCATACATACATTGAAAATAGGTTATAAAATTTACTATAAAACTCTAGCACTGTTTTGTGTGGCTGACACTGCATTAAAAGTGGTGGTTAGTGCAGTTTGTGTTTGTTGCTAATATAATGATTCTGTGAAGAGCTGTGAATCTGGAATGCATAAATTTTATAGGGCATATTTATTAATATTAATTTCCCTTATTCTTTCCTTAAATAAAGCTTCTGCTCAATAAAATGCCAATTCTAGAGATGATAGAAGAAAATAATGGAGGGTTTATAAAAAAATTTAATATGGGATAGGAAAAGGAAGATTAAAGATTTGTGTTTGGGCATTAACTGTTAATTATAACTAGAAAAAACATGCTTTTCAAGAAAGCTGCTCATGAAAAATAAGTATTATTAGGACAGTTGTTTACCTGGTGGATTTAATTATACAAAAATGCTCATTTTAAACCTTTTCAAGTGTGCGTGTGTATACAGGTGAATGTTTGTCTGCAGATCAAGTGTTTGATCCAGCAGTATAGAACAGATTAAAAAATGCATCTTCCTTTGATACTGCTGGTTTCTTCAGTGTCTCAGACATAGATGGTAATAGAGTAGAAGTACAGAAATCTGTCTGTTTAGGTCATCTCAGGTGTAATTTGTTCTTTATGAAGTAAAGCAGAACATAAAGTGAGATAAATAGAGGCACAGCTGAGATTGGTACTACAGTTATATCCATCAGCAATGGGAAATACCAAAAAGGAGAATGTGCATATCTATAATGTACAAAAGTGGGTTATTAAATTGATATCATACTTGATATGAAGGAGCTGTGGGAAAACAGCTCTGCCCATCACTGTTGTAATATGTTTTTCTGTGTATTACGAAGGAAGAATTACCAAAATCTGTTTTTTGTAGAAGCTTATTGAGATCATTTTTACAGAAAAAATTTAGATTTGTATTTAAATGTGAATGGTTTGCATAGAGAATGCTGATTCATTACCAGTGGCTTTGTTTTAATGTTTCTTTTGAACATAAGAATGCAGGTACTTTCTAGTAGATGTTTTTCTGACAAAAGCTGTTGCTAAGACGCTTGTACTGCTACGTGTCTCAGATGAGTGGAACTGGATGGAGGGGGAGGAATAGGTGAAACATCCTTCAGGTTTCTGCAAGCATAATGCAAAGGAATTGCAGTAGAAACATTTATTTTCCTCTCTTCTGATTTCCTTTCTCTCGAGAATGCTCCACAAATAACCATCTCAACCACTCGTGGCAGCTTTATGCCCATTTGGTTGTAAACTGTGATTTTATTTCTTTTTTCTTTTAATTTGTATTAATGTTCCAAGGCTACAGAATCCCTGTGTGATTCATGCAGCACTGCTTACTAAAATTCCCTTGAAATCAATACAATTTTCTTCATGACTTCAATATGTAACTTTTAAGATTGCTTTAAAATGTGCATGAAAGAAGTCTAGTGAGTACTTTATTTCTTGGAAACTAAAGGTTCTTGTGGTGTAGCTAGTTACCAATCCTCATAGTGGAAAGTTCAGTATGAGTGGGGGATGACTGTGTGGGGTTTTTTATTGTTTGGTTGATTGATTTTTTTTTCTTGTGGTTGTTTTGAACTTTTCTAAAAAAATCTGTTTATTTCCTCGAAAACATAAACATCTCTTTAGGATACTTAAGATTTTGGTGGATAAAGCAAAAAATTAATCTGCATGTTTGGACACAGTTGCCTCCATTTAAGTCTTTCAGGCTCATTTTCCTGGGTAGTATTATCTGCATTGTATGTTAAGGAAATAATTTGTGTCTTTGCTGTCAGTGTAAGATGTCAGTGGTCAGCCACTGGCTCGCCTTCGACTTCTTGGAGAGCTTTGTGGAGCTTGGCTGCTGCTCACTCTATGCTTCTCACCCATTTATTTTACCTTTTATTTATTTGCTCCTTTAAGTGAAAGTGCATAATTCTGAAATGTTTGTTTGTGGAAGGACAAAGGGAAGTTTGTTGATTGCGGAAGGAGCATTTGTGTGCCAGGTTATCCTCAGTGCCCCTTTGCTTTATAAGGAAAAGGTGGGGACAGCTTGGGATGGAGGTGCAGAGAGCAAGAATTGGCAAAGACACTGCTTGTATAGCACTGCCAGATACATCCTGGGAACTGGGAACTTGTGAGCTCTTCCAGCAGTGTGATCTGATTCATGTATGGTTTAGGATTGCTTCCTACCCCTTGGCAACAGGAAATGTGTTGGATTAGTGTAATAGGATCACACTCTACTTCACCTTTTGTTATCTGGGGTTGTGATAGGTCATGATATTTTTAAAAATGGGCAGAACAGGTAACACAGATGTGATGCACTTGAATGAGTGTAGTAGAGACACAAAGCTGCAGGGCTGGTTTCTTTGACTCCAGAGCAGGTTTTTACTGTCCTTGGTTTGTTTGGGGTCAGATTTTCTTTTTCCTTGATCTAATATGGAGGAGAAAACATTGAGTGGCCTTATGCTGTAAAGGTCCTCCTTGAGCATATCACATGCCCTTATTAAGAGCAGATAGAAAAGGGGACTCTTGTTTCCTTCAGAGCCTGGAAAAAGAAATTCAGACTTAATAATCCTTATGTTTGTAGGGGGAAGGTTTATGCCATTTGAAGAGATAGCTTTGTCTGTTGTAACTCCCTTTTCACACTTGAGAGAGATAGTTGTATGTTTTTTGTATCAATACATTTATTTTTAAATAAATTTTATAAAAATACTGATTTTTATTTTCTGAAATCATTTGTGGGCCTGTTGCAGGAAATACTCAAAACTGAAACCTAGGTAGCTATTGTAGGAGACTGTACAAACAATGAGGAGAAAATAAATTTATTTTAAATAAGAACTTTCTGTAAGGTTGTAAAGAAAAATCTAAATATGTTTGGAGTACTTGTTGCTGTATGAAGTTGTCTATATAAGAATGTTATTAGGGCAAGGTGGAAAAGAATGATTTGACATACACTTGTTCCAAGCTTCTGTTAAAAAAGAAGAAATCTGTGCTTTGGATAATTCTGGTGTACAATGTTTTCTGGCTGCGGTTTGTTCCCTGGCCAATTTCTGATCATTTCTTATAAATCAGTGGTTTTGCATCCCCACAATCCACATTACTGGAAAGCTCTCTTTTATTCTATTGAATTTCTTCAGCAGAACTTTGCTGACAGAGTTGTTGATTCTTTTTTTCCTTGAAAGTAATTTTGATCCTGATCTTTTGCATTTAAGTAATTTATGCTTTCATGTGACATGCATCTTTAAAAACCAAACCAACCAACCTCAAACTATTAAACATCCCCCCTACATTGATGTTCACTGGTTTTGCTTTTTTGAAAACTTTTAATAACCAAGTCAATCAGTTTTTTATCAAAAAGTTTTGATGTTTGCTTAAATGAAACAAACAGATGTCCCAAGTGGTATTTCACGATTTGTGCCTCAGTGAGGTTGGCAGAGATTTCGGTCAGGTGGGCAATGTTTTTGCTAACTGTTATTGCTTAAGTTAGCACAAGTCAAAATTAGTGGTCTTCTCCAGTGAGTTTCTCCTTATCCTTCTGTGTCAGAAACTCTCCAAAGTAATGAGACAAACTAAACTGAAAATTCATATGTAAATTTATATATAAAAAGTTATAAACTGAAAATGTTGACTAAAGCAGAGTGGAATTTTGACAGCTGTGATTCACTCTTCACTTTGAGGTGAGAAAGTGAAACATGACTCAGCAGTGAATTTTGTAGTAGCAGAATTAATTTTGTCCTATATAGAGAAAGTTTAATTCTAGGTCAGATTATTGTTTATTCATTCTTTAAAAACCCTTTTTTCCTGGTGGAAAATGGTAGTTCTTAAGTTGAAGTACTGAGCTAAGTAACTCTGGAAGAGAAGTGCAGTTCTGCTAACTTTAGTAGAACAAAGAATGACTTCATTTACATTTGGAGCAGAAGAGGAGGAATCCTTCCACAATGTAGGCACTAGTCTAAAACTCAGTTTATGGATTTTGTACTCCTCCTAACCTCTGCTGTATTAAAGTTGTATTTGGTTTTATGCTGAAGATGACAGAAGGTAAATTTGTAGAGTTTATGATACTGCTCTTTTTAGGAAGTCTGTTGGTGTAATTAAGCCACGGTTGAAGCCTCGAGAGCAGGACAGTCTGTTGGATGTATCTGTTTCCTCTGGCACAGAGTGGGAATGCTGTTCCACTTTACCTTTTGACTCCAGTTGATGAGATCTGTTAATTTACAGTAGTCACATAAATCTTCACAGATTATAGTACTCAAGCTCAGAGTTGCTCAGCTGGGAAGTCCTGTATTGCCATACAAGCCACCAAGTCTCATCACCTTATTCCTCTCAAGCATCTGCCTTTTATATGAAAAACAGCAGTGTTTCTTCTTATGCTTTTTAAGTGCATTTTTTCACCTTTCAGTGCACCTGGGTTGTTTGGATTTTTTTTTTTCTTTTTGGTGTTGGTAGGCTAGTGACTCAGGATTTGCTAGATGCCAGTGTCCAACTTGAACAGTTGCATCCCAGCAATGGTCTGGGTTAGAGCACAATTGGGATCATTACTTAGTATGGGAACACTGAGAGTACTGGAGGTGATAAAGTTAACTGGTCTAGAATCAAAAGGATCTGCCAAGTGTACTTTCCTTCAAGTGTTTTGCCTTGTTTAGGTGTTATTTTCTTGAAACACCCAGGAATATTTATTTTTAGTATTTTTTAATGTATATTACTCTTTGTTTCTCAAATCATTCTTTTATTATCTAGGAAAGGGTGATTTCTTGGTAGGTAGTTATTTAAATATTGCTTGAGGAAGTACTGTGTTTCAGACTGAGTATCTAGCATATATCAATTATTTAATGGTTGCTGTGATGTGTTTACAGAAAATGAAGAGCTGTGCAGAGAAGGCAGGTTGCCAGCTACATAAAAATGAAAACTGGAACTGCAAATAGGTTATATTAGGCAAAATGAACAACAAATGTCACAATTTCTGACCACTTCAGTTAAAATTATCCTTTTTGAAGTCTTTTTTAGAGGTTAGAATAGGTCAGCCCTTTTAAATTGATTCAGGTAATCACTTCCAAAATTGCTTAGTTTTCAGATGAGAGAAGTTATTGTATAGTTACACAATTTTTGCAGAAAGATACTGATTCTGGAGTATCACCATCAGGGTCACAAACAGCCTTTCCAAATATGGTTGTGGAGGAGATTTTTTATTCTTATTTCATCTTTTTTGCCGTATTTGACTAGTCATACACTGTAATGCACTTCCATTTTTACCAGTTTCTTTGTAGCCCAGGCAAGCCAAAAACATTTTCTAGGATAGCAGTGTTGTGTGCCCCAGCCCTTGAGGCATTAACCGTACAGCCTTGCCCTTTACAAACAGATGTGATTGTGTTTTGAGTGGGGTGGGAGTTGTCTATTTTTTATTGTTTTGCTATGTTTTTCCTTGCAAATGCATGAGGAAAAGAAAGTATGCCACTTACATCAAGTAAAGGTCAAATGATAGAATTTGAAACCAAGTTCCTATAATTTGGGAGCATGGGCATGAGTAGCATAGTGTTACCCTGTTCATGATGGCTGTTGGTACTTTTTAAGTACCACTTGTTTTTCTTGTTTGCATTTTTTGTTTTAATTTTCTTTTGTTTAGATATATGGAAGAAGAAATCTCTTTCTTAATCTCATCTCAGTGTAAGGAAATTGATTACATTGTCATTTTTCAAGTATTTTTACATCTATGGTTCACCAGCACAAAAGATAGGAACTAAATAACAATCTCATATACCAAAAAAGGTTTATCTAATGGATACATCTTGTGATATTCTAATTTTTTTCTTTTCTCTGACAGGTATCTTTCAGATGAAGGAATTGAAGCTTGCTTAAGTTCATCTGAAAAAGTTAATACAAATGATATTATCCTAGTTGCCCTTAATGTAAGTTATTATCTTTTTTTTCTGACAAATCATGCTGAAGTGATATAACTAATGGCTTGAGTATAGGTTTATGTGTCTAATTAAGTGCACCATTGTCTATGTGATTTATGTAAAGGACAGAGTACCTGTCTCTTTCCTTGCCTATATGAATTTTAAGTTTTATTTTCAAACTGTGAAACTTGTAGCAGAAAAATTGAACAGATTTTGCAGTAGGAAAATACTTTTTTGTTTTATGAAATGTAAAGCTGAAGTCAAAGTACAAGCAGTAATACAATTGGAAGTGCTGTGTACTGACATGAGTATGTAGTCCAAAACATGTTTGTTGGGATGAATAAACAACCCTTACTTAGTTTGACTTCTGGACAAGATAGTCCTTAAAGCACATTCAAACTATACATCTTGTTGTTTACATATTTATGTAACTAGGAACAGGTTTTTTGCTTTACTGTAGAAATCTGAATTAGTAGTCATTATTCCTGCCACCATATTAGCACAGGAATATACAAGATAGAGAAACATCTTTGGAGCAATAAACCTTTTTATCAAATCCATTTTTATCAAATGTTTTAAAGCTTGTATGCACTATGTATGGTTTAATGTAAACTTTGTCCTTTGTAATAACTACATAGAGTTTCATGGGGAAAAAATCAATGTAGCAGAGTGCTTAAGAAAAAAGTGATCTTTCTTAATGAAACATGTGAGAGGGGATTATTTTATCCATTCTCAAGATTCAAACACCAGTTGGTTTAAGGTGATACTCTGAAAGGGGGTCCCCTCATCTCCTTTCACTTATTCTTTAGAACATATGTTCAATCACTCATATGTGTGCGGGCACCAATTCATGGAAGGAATTTGAAAATACTGAAAGCAAAATTATAATGCAAAGATGCAAAGAATGTAACACAAAACACGCAGAGGGTAAGCAATTGGTTTCTGGACCCTAGTAGCATGATTGTATATATGAGAATGCATTACTGCTTTATAAAAAACCCAAATAAAATACTTGTGAGTTGCTGGGTATTATTACCCTGCATGTAATCATCTGCTGGAACAAGTACCAACATGATAATTTGTGACTGTGTTGTTAGTTCTGGCTTGTTTGATAGATAATAAAAATAAAATAAACTGGAAATGTTACACAAGTACTCCAAAACCTGATTTAATTCCTTATCACTGTTTTTGTCATTAAGTCTGTTGTTTTTATACCCAGAAGATTAACTGGTCTGTTAGGTAAGTACGGAGTAGCAGTGTGTCTTTAATGACAAGATAACAGTGAATTTATATTTGAATTCTTAGAAATTCACAAATCCTTCCTTGACTGCTAGAGGCACATTTCAGGCAAAAGAAATCATGAAGTTGGATAAACTTTTTTACCTTCTTTTTTTTTTTTTTTGTCTCTGTGTGTGTGAATTGCTTAAATAAGTATGAAATAGCAATGTACCTTCAGTTCTTCAAATGTTTTTATTTTGTGTAACATCTTACAAAGAGTTTGTAGAAGTTGTGTCCCTGTCCTGGTGCTCTGATTGCAAAATACCTTACTGGAGACTTGACCAAGGGCTGATCCTGCCTGACCAACCCAGTGGATTCGGTCATGGAGTGACTACATCAGTGAACAAATGAAGGGCTGCAGAAGTCTGGATATCTGGACTTTTGTAAAGCTTTTGACAGTCCCTTTGAACATCCTTCTCTGTAAATTGGAGAGAGATGGATTTGATGAGCGAACTGTGAGATGCATAAGAAATTGGTTGAACTGTCATATCCAGAGGTAGTGGTCAATGACTCAGAGTGCCGATGGACATCAGTGACAAGTGGTGTTGCTCAGGGGTCCGTATTGGGGCCAGTGTTATGTAATATCTTCATCAATGACATAGAGAGGGATTAAGTGCACTCTCAGCAAATTTGCAGATGACACCAAGCTGAGTAGTACAGTTGTGACACACCTGAAGGATGGGATGCCATCCAGAGGGGCCTGGACAAGTTCAACAAGTGGACCTCTGGGAATGTCATGAGGTTTAACAAGACCAAATGCAAGGTGCTGCGCTGGGGTCAGGGCAACCCCAGGTATCGATAGAGGCTGGGGGGATGAACAGATGGAGAGCAGCCCTGCCGAGAGGGACTTGGGGAATGCTGGTGGATGAGAGGCTGGACATGACCTCACAATGTGCACTTGCAGACCCAAAAGCCAATTGTATCCTGATCTGCATCAAAAGCACCATGGCCAGCAGGTTGAGGAAAGTGATTCCAGCCCTCTACTCCACTCTGGTGAGACCCCACCTGGAATACTGCATCCAGCTCTGAGGTCCCCAGCACAGAAAGGACATCGATCTTTTGGAGCAAGTCCGGAGGAGGCCACCAAAATGATCAGAGGGATGAAGCAGCTTTCCTGTGAAAAAAGACTGAGAGAATTGAGATTGTTCAGCGTGGAAGAGAGAAGGCTTTGGGGTCACCTAGTTATGACTTTCCAGTACCTGAAAGGAGCCTAGAAGAAAGAGACTTTTTGCAAGGATGTGTAATGACAGGACAAGGAGGAATGGCTTAAAACTCAGAGGAGGTCTAGATTGGATATTAGGAAGAAATTCTTTACTGAGAGGGTGAGCACCAGAACAGGTTTCCCACAGAATTGTGGGTGTCCCATCTGTGGAAGTGTTTAAGGCCAAGTTGCATGGGGTTTTGAGCCATCTGTTCTGGTGGAAAGTGTTCTTGCCAGAATAAGAGAGTTAGAGCCTATATATCTTTAAAGTTCCTTTCAACCTAAGTCATTCTATGATGCTATGATGATTCCATGATATGCATATGGGCCACACAGAAACAGTTTATAGGAGCCTGTGTTCTATTCAGACATATATAACTGGCAGATCAATTTCCTTGGGTGGGCTCAGATTTAAAATTGAATGTGTTTTCTTAAGACTGTCTGTCTTGTGCAACAGAAATTGGGTTGCACATTTGTCCACATTTGCACATTTGTAGTAAATACACTAAAAGAGATTTTCTACAGTTAGTTTTTTATTGTAGGGTATCAGTATTTCTACTGAAAACCAGAATAAACCAATTGTTTACAATGTTTCAGATATTAAAATACAGCCCTGCTCAGTTTTAGATCAGGATGCCAGAACAGTAGTCCATTGGCATATATTAATGGCAAGTTAGTGTTCAAGTTCTTGTAGTAATTACCTCGCTCATCTTCTTTTGGAAGTGTTGTTTATGATCAAAATAAATGAGGCTTTTCAGCTTCACTGCAGCGATCTGAATCAGTGTGTTCCATTTAAAACAGGCTTATTTCAGGTATTGGAGTTTAAAAAACACAGGTGGTGTAGGTTGTATTGCTGTGCTTTATACATGTCAATATGCTAAAACCTAAAACCTAATATGTAAAGTTATTCCATTTCCTATTTTCACATGCTACACCTTTTAGCTCATATCACCCTGACTGATGTGCTTGTCCAAACAGTGTTAGGTGAGGAAAGGGCAATTTGTTCCTTTGATCATATGAATTCTTTTGTTTAATGTTGTCAGTGGCCATGTAGCACAGTTGCAGAATGGTGTCATGCAGCTATCTCACTTCCAAAAGAAATAATCAGACATTTAAGTTAAGAAACATTTAATGAAAATACAATGTAAGCTTTTACTCCAGGTGTAGTTGCAAAAATCATCCCAACTTTTTATGAAGGATTTGTGCATGTCAAAAATTAGAAACTAAAAATGCTTTTCTCTAAGTGCCAGATAGGAGACCAGAGAAAGATGTTTACTTCTATCAAACCTCACAGTTCTCACAATTATGTTTAATAATGAAACAGTACTTAGTAATCTTGTTTCATCTATTAAAAGAATTTTAATCAACATTGAAAATGTGCTTAAAAATATAATTTAAACAGCAAAAGGATTTCTTTTGTAACCTCTTGAGTTGAAATTTTTTTCATCATACAGGGATAAAGGAGTGGATTTTTGTAATAGTTATTATGGAAAGAGTACCCTTCTTTTCCCTATTTTACGATTTTTTATTTTTTTGAAACAGGATATTTTAGGTTAATATTCTCTTGTCTTCTCTAATAATTTCAGACAGATTTAAGAACGATTGGCAAGAAATTCCTACCCAGTGACATCAATGGTGGAAAGGTGGAAAAGGTAGACAATATTTTTACTTCACTTTTCTATGGTCTGTGATTTCTGTGTGATGACAGCCTTCTATGGTTCGTTAGCCTGGTTTTGTCATTATTCCACGTAATGCGATGTTTGAGTATATTATAGTATAAATATTTGAACATAAACTTCATAAAAAGAGAACTCTTTCTTATTTATTTCACAACTTTTAAGTGCTTAAATAAAAATACAAACAATCCTAGCAACTTCATTCATCACTGAAAAGTCACTTAACCTCTTTGGTCTTGACCTGGTATAAGAAATTCTTTTTTTCCCTTCCATTATTCTGCAAGGGCAGCAAAGCAACGTATGATTATGATGCATAGTGATACATGGTAATGCTGTATTACTTGGTGTACCGATATTAATTATTATAACTATATGCTTCACGTAATGTTCCTGTGACTCTATCTTATAAGTTACAGGGTTAAACCATGTTAGATGGTGTAACATTTTGTGCTAGAGTATTACACTTGAAACTTGGGTGTGCTAAATTTTTATTGTATGTTGTGTGTTTAGATAAAAATTAAATTTGTCCTCTTCAGTATACGTTTCTTGATTTGTTCCTTACATGCAATTAAGAGAGTGGATAAATGAAGTAATTTTATGTTAAATAGAGCAGTACTTCTCACTTCAGTTCATTATCTCTAACTTCCAAATATTGACAGTCTATATCACTGATGTGAAAGTTCTGGGGAAATGTATTTCTTTACTGTTGAAATTCAAATAGTGGTAAGTTAAGGTAGATCCATTTTAAGAAAGCAAGACTGATGAGAGAGGCTATTAAGAGCTGCTTGGATTTGTTTTTTCTGCTGCTGTCTTAATGGAGTGGTGACTGCTGTAAGCACAGACTTCTACAAGAACAACAGCAGGAACATTACTGCTTTGTATGAAAAGCACATTTGAGAGATAGTCTATTGCAGGATCATAGTTTTCAGCTAGGCAGCAGTCTGTGCATGCAGCATATTACTTAGTAAACTAACTTTATGGGAGAAGTTTTATTATCTTTATTTCTTACAATGTAGAGCTATGTTCTTTGCAGGTATTACTTAAAAAAAAACAACAAAAAAACACAACAAACCAAGATGATATTTTATGAAACTGATTGTGTACCTGTTTAGATTTCTGGATAACATGCTCTTCAGGATACTTCAGTGCTTCAAGAATTTTTTTTCGACCTAAAGGAATTTGATTTCGTGGTTTGTTATATCTGTGATTCTAGTATTTTTTTTCTCTTCAGTATCCTGTATTTGAAATGTGGAAAACAAGCAAAATAGTTGTTTTTAATGTCATCTGGGTTTGCACTTTTCGTTTCTCAGTTGCTTAATTATTTAGTATTCCCAAGGTCCAAATGTATTTGGTTAAATATAATTCTCCATAGGCTGTATATGCAGTAATGTTTGCCTTATGTAGTGTTACTGTTGAAATATGATTTCAGTTCAAAGTGACTTTAATGGTACTGCTTTTTCAGAGTTCTGTTGCATGATGGTAGGATTTCTTTAGAGGTAGTTGTCAAGTTTTCATTCATCACTTGAGAATGTTCCTAGTAACTTGTCCATTTCCTTTAAAAAGAATGTTGTCTCAATTTCTGTTGTCGTTAGGTAGCTCAGGAGGTCCGTTAAAGGTAAAAGTGTAATTATTTTCCTCAAAGCTTAGATGAGCATAATATGTGAGAAACTACTTACATGCTTTAAAATGTTTTCCAGTTTTAGCTGCTCAAATCACCACTTGGGTTTTTCAAAGTTCTCAGCTTAAAGTGGGGAAGATGCAATTGTGCCATTTGTTTCCTTGAAATCCAAAACCTCTGCACAAAAATGAGGGATCTGTTATTGAAAACTGGTGGTTAGTACTTTGAAATACATGTGAAATAACAGCAATCCTTTAGTTATAAATGTTAGTGCAGGCTATTGCATACTGCACTGAATTCTTGCTGTCTTAACTGTAGTGTTTCCTTTTCTTTGAGTAACATAAAGGAAATATTACTACTTAATGCTGCTGTTTAGCTTGCAGTATATGCAAATACTTTGTTGCAGAGCTAGGTGTTTATAAAGAAGAATATTTGCTTTATGGGACAGGAATGGCTTCTTAATATAATCTCTCAGTAGAAACTAGTAATTTGCAGTTCAGAAATGCTTCATAAGATAGCAGAAATTATGTGCTGCTATTGTTCTTCTCATCCAAGACTAAGATGAGTATTACCTACATCTTGGGAACATATGATGTATTTCCATCTTGCATGGAAAATAACTTTATTCTGTAGTATTATTATAATAGTAAAATAGTTGCATAAAAGCCAGCATAGGGCCCTTGTATGAAACAACATGGATATCTATAAACTTTAGTCATTAATACAAAGAAATGTTTATTCACTCATTAATATCTGTGTTTTGTATGGATTTTAAAGAAGTCAACATTACCAGCATTAACCACAAGATGGCCACATTTGCATAGGATTTGGAAAAGCTGAACGAACCCATTTCTATGTAGATGGCCATATACCATAAATACATGTTAAGTATTTTTATGGAAGAAAAAGGTGAAGAGGACTATAAAGTTATAATATATAATTTAACAGTTATGTTACATTTAAGATATTACTGGCTTTCTTTTGAGAACTAATTTCCATTGCAATGGAAACATTGATTCCAGAAGAAGCATTCAGAAAGGACTTAATTTGTGAGCTCAGAGTCTTTTTCTGAGTACAGACAAATTATTGGTAAGCAGTTAAAAACATAACTTGTCAGCAATTTAATTGCTTTGTAAGTTTACTCACGTTTCCCAATTTCTGTTTCATTATTTTTTATTGTGGATTTTGGTTTCCTACACCCTTTTTTATTTTTATTTTTTTCCAAAATGTTGATCAGATTTGTTGTTCCAGTTCAGACTGATCTACCCCTTCCAGTGAGAGTGATTGCTACATCAGACCCTCTGTTGCTGTCATAGTAAAGCTGCTGTGCTTCTGTTCTTTTATTAATTTCTCTCTTTTTTTTTTTTTTTAATATATTTGCCTCCTGGTTATCTGCTCTCATTTTATGTTCTTCTGGGCTAGCTATTCTGTTTCTCCAGTATTAAAACCTGATGAAATGTACACTTTTTTTGTAATTTCTGCTCTTATGAGCTAAAGATCAGTTAAGCAGCAACAGACAATTAATTTTTATTTTTCAGGCAAATCGAAATGACTCAGTTATAGCTGAAATAGGATAAAGTTTTTTGATTAGTTGGTTTGAGTTTGGGAGTTTCTGGGTGGGTTTATTTTGGTGTTTTCTGTTTGTGGTGGGTTGGTTGGTTGTTTCCCTTTTTTTTTTTTTT
>VWZF01000801.1:72152-99039 GCA_013396755.1 Sclerurus mexicanus
GGTGACAGATTGTGGTGTGTATCAGAAGATACGCTGCATTTCTAGGTAAGCAACAGTTAAGTGATGTCCCTTGAGGTTACTGTGTTTTGATTGGACTACTGTTCAAAGAAGCTTTGTTTCTAGTTAGTGTTTACAAAGTAGTTGTACTTGAAATCTGCTCTTCATCCAAATCAATACTCTTCTAAGCTTTTTTTTTTTTCTTTCTTTAGAAGACTCTTATCTGGAATCCACACTGAGTTGGAAGTGACAGTATTTGTATTTGTATTTGTTTGCCTCCTCAACTGTTTTCATTCACTTTTTTTTAATAATTGCTATCTCAGAGATATATGAAGCAGCACAACTGTTTCTCCGAAAAAGCCATTTTTATCAGGCTTTAAAACATGCAGTATGTGAGTGATAGAAATTGAACATGACTGCCTGATAAAATGACACTTTTCTTTGCCTAAGGGCATCTGTTAGTGTGTCTAGATATTACAATGTATTTGCTTAACAGTGTTAAGAGTCTTGTCTTGTCTGTTTCACATATCTAGCTGGAAGGGCCGTGTGTTCTGCAAATACAGAAAATTCGCAATGTTGCTGCACCAAAGGATAATGAAGAATCTCAGGCTGCTCCCAGAATGTTACGTTTACAGATGACGGATGGACATACAACCTGCACAGCTATAGAATACAGTAGCATGTCAAAAATAAGGTGAACAACTTTCTTGTCCAAGTTTTGCTATGGTACTTAAATGTCCTTAAAGTAATGGAAGTGTTCTTAGTAATGTATGAAAAAAATTGCTTGACAAAACAGACTTCCTTCTTGAATTTTGCATATAAAGGAGAAACCTAAATTCAGCATGCAAAGTTATATATGAATGTACTTTACAGTAGAGTTTATGCTGAAGTACATAATGGAAGAAAGTGGATTTATGCAGCCATCTACTGAGTTGTAGTTTCACCACACACATGTTTTGTGTGTGTGTGTGTGTGTGTGTGTGTAAACTTGAGCCAAATTCCCTGATTTTTAGTAGTAGCAGATCTTTTGCCTGACCTTTATAGCAGGAAGGTCAGAGTCTTGAAACACCTAAGCTAATGGAACTAATGCTGCTTAACCATGGGCAGGCCTTTAACTTGGATATTTCATCAGTTAAAAATGAAGGGTAAGAAAGCTAATTACTGTTGAACATGGGGATTTTTTGTGTGTTCAGTTACGAAGATGCCAAAAATCATCTCTAGTGTTTAGAGTCATGGTGTGCTCTGCATTTTTCTTGTTCAGATTACTTTGATTAAAAAAATATTCCTGTCTTTCTCTGCTAGCTGCAACAGATATAGATATATACTTAGTTTTTGAATGTCATCTTTTACTGTTAAACTGCTCCTTCTGAGCGGGAGCCAGCTTGCAGTTTAGAGTGGTGCTGTCAGAACATTTAATGATATTTTAATTTTAGCTTGAGCCAGCAGAACTTGGAATATCATATTCCAATGCGAATATAAAGAGAGCAGTAAAGGAAGGCAAACAGACTCCTATGTAAGTAGAATTTAGATCACAAAATATTTAAAGTTGAACACAGTGCAAGACATAGTTTGAAACTTTTTGATAAAAATTCAAGAATGTTAGCGAACTCATCACTTTAGTAATGTTGTGAGCTCTTATTTTTGAGTTACACGTGAAAATTTAATTTGTGTTAAATGTAGTTGTTGCAGGTTTGAAATTGGACTATTATCCTGGAATAATATGCTGTTTCAGTACATAGCATTTCTTTAAATAAGTAAAATCACGGTTTTTCTTTTAAATTATAGATTTTTCATGACTATGGTTTCCATTTCCCCCCCTCTACATAATTTAAATTTTTTTTCTGTATTTCTTTCATGTTTGTTTGTTTGATCTCATTTTGTCTTTGCTTTTGTCAGAACAATACAGAAAATCACTAAGACTGCTAAGGTTAAATGCCACTGGTGCTGTAATTGGCTGACTCCACTATGAATGTACCTCACCATGTGGTATGAGCCTGTGATTGCAACAGTAGCTTCAGCATA
The DNA here is from genome assembly GCA_013396755.1 of Sclerurus mexicanus. Taxonomy (NCBI): domain Eukaryota; kingdom Metazoa; phylum Chordata; class Aves; order Passeriformes; family Furnariidae; genus Sclerurus; species Sclerurus mexicanus. The sequence goes on from VWZF01000801.1 coordinate 74,172, forward strand.
TTCTAAAGATATGATTGCCTCTTAGTTGAAAGGTTATGGCTATGTCCTATTTCTCACAAGAAAAAGCAGCTTCCGGATTGTTTTGCGTGTCATATCTTTCAATTGCACTTTGGAGATGCATGATTCTGTTACACTTCTGCTGTTGCTTTTCATAGGGTAGATTCACAGGAGAAGAAGATAAGGTACCTCTTTGTGGAAGCTGATGACAGAAAGTATTCATATGGTTTTAAATTACAGAGCAATGAGAGAAGAAACACTATGATGTTCATGTTTTTTATATTTATTCTAGTATGTTCCTGCCTGTTAGCAGTGTATATAAAGCTTCCTTTCTAACCGCTCTTTTTTTTTCTCCTAATTTAAATGTCTAAAAAAAAGAGGTGATTAACCATCTGGAGATCTTCTATTAGCTATAAATACATACTAGGATGAGGAACTTGTCTCAAAGTCAGTTGTCTAAGAATATCTTCTCTTAGTCTAAACAAATCACATCTTTAGTTTGGTATTGTGAAATTGGATTTTAACCAAACAGACAATTTGCAAACATTCATCTCTGTTAGAGTCTAATTTGCAGTATGACATTTTTGTGTAATGAGTTGGAAGTGTTCCAATAAAGCTATTGGAAAGTACTGTGCATACCCAAGGAATTACTGCAAAGGTTTTTGATGCTAATTTTTTATTATGGCATATGAAATGTTGGAAGTATAAGAAAAGTACTCTTATATGTTTCTTTATGGTGGAATAGTAATAGAAGTATTTGAAATATTTGGCTTTGTTTCTACCTCTAGCCTGAACACTCCACCTGGAACAAAAATTAAGCTTTCAGGAATTGTTGAAGTGAGAAATGGATTCTTGCTGCTGGATGACAGTAACACAGCAGTTCTTGGAGGTGAAGTGGAGCATCTTATAGAAAAGTGGGAGTTACAAAGGGTGAGGTAACACCACTGCAAATGCTTGTCTTACATGATGCATATTACATATAATGTCATCAAGTTCAATGTGTTGACTGTGAACTTTTTTTATGATAAGCTGTTAGGACTGTGCTGTCTCAATAGTTTTAGGGCTGCAGCCAAATTTATGTAAGTGGGTCTTTGTATAATGCTGCAAATTAAGAAATTAAAAGGGATCTTTGTGTGGGAACTGATTCCTTTTCATATTCTGCAGGGTTTGAAAACATTAATCAAGAATATTAAATTAATATTGGTACAGTCATGGGTGGTTGCTTTCCTAAACAGTGTGTTTGGTACCAGAACGTTATAAAATGCTGCTTTTTACAATTACCATCTGCAGACTGTGTATTTTTGAGGCAAAAATAATAGAAAAAACGTATAAAAAGCACATTTGAAGTTTGTAACCATTAGTATGAACCCTGTATTGCAGATTTCATCAGTTCTTTAGATAAATTTGTTGTTACAAAGACAATTTGGAAGTTTTAAATTCTTTCAGCAAGCCATAGATACCCGTAAGATCCTTTACTCTGGTTTCTGTCCCAGTAGAAGAAAAGTGGCTGCAGGAATATTTTTTCATACACTTTCTCACAAGTGGGTTTAAGTTCTTAAGGCAGGAAGGTGTGACCCTACTACCATTAGTCCCAAATAATTGCCAGATCAGTTATCGCTATTACTACCACACACATCTCTGTATTTTTATGTCCACATCTCTGATGCATGAAATGGAGTATCTGCTTATGAACATGATGGTAATTTCTGGATGAAGTACTTCTTTTATTGTTGCTGATGTTAAATGGAGCTCAGTAGTTTTTGTTGCAGCTAGCCTTCTTTGGCATCAGTTTGGTTGCACGTCATAGATTTCAGCAAACTGGGCCAAAATTTATTTGAATGTTTGAGTTACACAGTGTCCATTCTCATAGATTCTATTTGGCATCCTTTTTATGCTTTTGTAGTTGAAAATTGATTGTTTTTGTTTGTTTGTTTATTGTTGTTTTGGTTTTTTTTTAAAGCCATTCCTGGTTTTAAATGAAGCTCTGGGACCAACAGCAGAAATATCCCACTTTATATTTATTCTTGTTTAATATAAAGTCTTGTGAGTTTTAATATTGGTGGGGACAGAAGAGAGACACATAGAGCCAACATGTTAGGAATGCCATCTAATTTGTAAGACAAAGGTCAATAGAATTGTTTTTTTGGAGAGATTTTAGGCAGTCTGTTTTCATATATTTCTTCTATCTGGACTTCAACAAATAAATCTTGCTTTATAATTGTTATTTTGTTTTTTAAGTGAATATCAAGAAATAACTTAGAACACATTCCATTTACAAGAAGGCAAACTATTAAATAACCATCGTTGTGCTGCTGACTGCAACTTTTGGCACTTGCTGTTAGCCAGTTCTGTTGGCTTTATGTGATAGGTTTAACAGCGTGGTAGCTGTCACTCATTTGCTCTGCTAAGATACAGAAAGTGAACTATTACCTGTTGCTATCCCTTCAACTCTCTGGTTCCATCTTGGAGTTTGTCAGAGTATCGTTTTCTTTTTCGCCAGCTCAGAGCACGTGAATATGGCCATGTCAAAAGCTGTGGGTGACAAGAAATCAGTTTGGACAGGTGAACCATGACCACTGGAAATTGTAGTTCCAGTTCTATATCCAGACTGACAGCTAGACAGATAGGGCTCAAACAAGTCTGTAGAAGCCAGATGCCACATGATAGCTTTTTCCTGATGAACTCAATGTTTCTGTCCTTTTCAGAAAGCTTTGCAGAAGAGAACGGTGGACAAATAAGCATGATTGCTAAAATATCTGAGAGGTGACAAGGACATTGCCACTCCTTGTCTAATCTTGCCACTGAAGCTTAAATAAAATGCTGAACTGTGTTTGCATGAAAAGACAGAAAACTTTTATTCGTATGACTCTTTAAAATTACTTGTTTTGAAGCCAGTTTTTTATTTTTGAATCCAGTTTTTTATTTTCTTTCCACTGGAATGTCTGAGGTATGTTAATGCCGCTTCTCATGTAGATAGTGAAGTAAGGGGTCAAGTTAATGCTATTAAGCCAAATAATATTCTGAAACTCTAGAATTAAAGTAGTTTATTCAGTCTTAAGTTATTGCCCTTTCACCTACCTGTCAGCTTCCAGTTCTTTAGTTGCATTACTGTTTTGCTCCATTGAGAACATTGAAATCGCTTTCAGGAGGAATCAAGTTTTAGGAACAAGAGACTCACACTACAAATGTAGCATATGTGGAGTGAATGCAGTATTATCACACTGAATGAGGAATAAATGTGCTATTCCTTGTAGCATTCAATTTTACAATAAATTAAATTCCTGTCTTGAAATTTCAATTTTTTTTCTAGACTATTTGGAGATCTTTTTTTCTAGACTATTTGGAAATATGAAGTGTCATGGACATCCTTAGGGGAAAGTACAGTTTCAAATAACTATTGCTTCATGGAGTTTCTTGTGGTCTGGTGGTGAGTGATATTTCAAATATGAAGGATCAGTATCTGCAAGGTATTGCTGGTACCCTTCTTATGAAGGAAGAGTACTTTGTATTGCCATTAATCAAAATATCAGACAATATGTAAGTGAAGTCTGAAGCAAATTTTGTTGAGATCATTGGTGAAACTGTGGGTAGGCTCTTACATTTTTAAAACATAGGATCTGTTGAATTACAGATGACCTAAAAGTAAAGTTGTCTAGTATACTTAATGATTCTTTTGTTTTGGGGAAGGTGAGGCTAAATATTGAGGCTACCTGAGGAGAAAAGGGAGTAATTTTACACATACTTTGAAATGCACATTAGAAAGAAGTGTGAGGGTACAGTAGTACATATTATCTAGTTCAATCTCGTGTTGTAAATGCTTGTTTCTTAAGAGATTCCCTCAGAAATAGGTTTTTAATGTAACAATGCAAATACAGCAAAAAGGATAAAAAAGCATACTAAATGTATTTGTAACAAAGTTTATTGTAAATGATAGTTACTGCTGTGCTATGAGCAAACTTAATTGTAAGTTAAGGAATAACTGTTCTTGTTGCCAGGTTGCTTTGTATTTGATGCAATATGAAATGTCATTTCCAAAGCAGCTGCTCTCACTTCTCAGCAGACAGTACGACTTGGGAAGAAAGTGTCAGGGCTCTTATTTACCATTAGATCAAATTCTTTCATTATGCTTAACAATTTTATGCAGTGAATGGTTGTGATTCAAAATCCATGTAACTAAATGTTAGTAAATAGGCAGTCAATTTTAAGTGCATTTTTCTGTTTGACCAGTTGCATGTTTGAGTGTTAGTTTGGAACAGTCTCTTTCTTCTATATGTTTTTGTGATTCTGATTTGGGAAAGAAATAAAAAAAAATATGACCTTGAACTTCAGTGTATGCTTCCTGATCATAGGACATGAGGAATTAACTATGATCTGATGCTTGAGTTCTTAGGCTAGCACATAATATTTTTTTTTTATTTATAAATTAATTCAGTGTGGGAGTTCATTCCAAAATTGCCTGCATTTCTCTAGGTACAAACAAACAAGCCAACAAATAAAAACCCCAGAGCAGTGTTTATTGGACCTAGACTGCCTGCCCTGGGGAAGTGAAGCAGCTTGGCCGTGAAATCACTGTTGTACTGTGGTGCTTCAGTTAATAGATACAGGAAGGTGTGAACATGCTACAGTGATCAGCCCTTGGTTAGCTTGTAATTCTAAGGCAGCACTTTAAGTGAACTGATTGAAACTAAGCAGAAAAATTTTATGATTTTTGCACTTCTAAGTGCTTTGTTTTGAATAATTTATTGAATACTTTATCAGTGTTTTTTGCTCCAAGGCATGAAGAAAAGGATTATTACTTTTTTTCAGCCTTGAAAGGAATTAATAACTAAATGATTCAGAAAATGGTCTTTGGCTCCTGAATGAAAGGAGTGGACCAAAAATTTTAATTTGGGTATGTATTAGCTGAATTGATCCATTACTTAGTTTAAGAAATTTTCTGATAATATAGTGGCTTAAAGCATGTTCATGTTTATACTACAGTTCTCACATGATGGATTTAAATCAATTTTACATTAGGGTGATAAATATATAGGTAAATGCCATATATAGCTTTAAGTAATTAGTACTGTCTCTGCCAAATAACGTATGTAATCATGCATGACTGTCCAGTGAGGGAAAAAGGACAATAAGAAATGAAGATGATAAAACAGGTACATTATAGGAAATGCAATTTTGGAGCATTTTAACAGCCTTAAGGACCTGTTGTTCTTCCTTTTTCGACTTCTGAAATCAAATGTTTCTGTGTAATGCACCATAACACATAACCAAATGTCAGTAAGAGTGAATTTCATTCTCTTCCAGGTTGCTGCTGTTCTCGTAATTTGTAGAGAAAGAGAAAAACTTTATCAACATATGAACAGATATTTTAATGCAATGTTTTACAAATCCATCTTTTTGCTGTTGTTGGCAACAAGTAATTGTGTTATTGCAGAATGCTGTGTTTTCAGGCCTAGGTCACTGATTGCCTGATTGTACCTAAGAGTTTAGAGCACTTGTTCTATCAATATTGTATATTAGTAATTGTTATGCTTACTGTTACGGTCTTTGTGATCCAAAGACCTCCTGATCAATTTAGCATATATACCATACTTCTTATAAGGTTATTGGGGAGATGTCCTGGTAGCATGGTATTTTGTTTCCAGCAGTGGCAAAAAGGAGATTTTTTTAGGCAGAGGGCACAGCCTGAGCTCTTCTATAGCCTTCGCATCCAGAATTGCTGTCAAATGTTTTATCAGGAGATGCAATTCTAACTAATCCTTTCTGTGTTTGCTTATGCATGGGATCATGAATTTCAGAGAATTGTTGAGGCTGGAGGTCATCTGTCTCCATCAGGGACATCTAGAGCCAGTTGTCCAGGACAGTGTCCTGGCAGCTTTTGAGTATCTCCAAGGATGGGGACTGCGCAACCACCCTGGGCAACCTGTGCTAGTGCTCAGTCACCCTCAGTAAAAAAAAAGTGGTTTCTGATGTTCAGAGGGAACCCCTGTGTTTCAGTTTCCACTCCTTGTCTCACTGGGCACCACTGAAAAGAGCCTGGTTCTATTTTCTTTACATTCTCCCTTCAGGTATTTATGTAGATTGATAAGGTCCAATCCCTTTTTAAACATGCTACATCTGTGTGCCTTTACAATCTCTAGTGACAGCAAGTTCACTGGGCACTATGCAAAGAAACGTCTGCTGCCTATTTGTGCTGCTTTGTTCTATCAGTGTAGATTTTGGTATATAACTGAATTTTCTATATTTGCTCTATGATTATGCAGAATTCCATCATTTTCTTAATTTCTCTGTGCCTTATCCAGCCTTCTTAAGTACCCCAAGATTTTAGTAAAATCGTTATTTTTTTCTGCTTAAAATGTCCACCTTGAAAGTTTCATATACTTTCCAAAACAGAGGCATTTAACGTGATCTGTTTTCTATTTCCAATTTATTAATAATCAATTTTCTTTTCCAGAGTTTGGCAAAACACAGTAGGAGTAACATTGGAACAGAAGGTGGTCCTCCTCCTTTTGTACCTTTTGGGCAGGTATAATGTACTTCTCTTCATAATTTCATGGAAAAAAACCTGTATTATGATATCTAGAGTATACCTGGTTCCAGTTAGATAAAGGCTATCAAAACACCTTAGATCATGATGACTTGGATATAAAAAAAATTTTATATAACACTTTGTTACACCATTTTCTGTTTGACACTTTTCTTCTCAATTTCAAGCTTAATTTTATTTAGTGCGTGAAGCCTTTGATTGTTTGGTCAGATCATGTAGGCACTAATGTAGTCCCTTCTTAAATGACAAAGGTATTTCCAAGAATCTTACCAGCTACCTCATGAACTAAACTTGAAATTTAACAGTCTTTTTTGGCCTTTCTGGCGGACGAGGGGTGCATGCTTTTAGCAAAGACAGATCTAGATGTCCTAAGTGTACATTTTTGTAATAATATTCTTTATCTTAAGTTGTGCTGCTCTAATGGAATAATACTTTGGTCTTCTTTAAAATTCAGTAGTAGGAAGAAGAGCTAATTAAAAATTCCTTTTGCATTTTCAGAAGTGTGCATCTCATGTGCAAGTGGATAGCAGAGACCTTGATCGCAGAAAGACTCTGCAAATGACAAATACTGTAAAAACTGTTGTGGACAATGATGAATTTGAAAAGCAGAGAACAGCTGCTATTGCTGAAGTAGCAAAGAGCAAGGAGGTTAGAATGCATGTGTTGCAGCATTTTATTTACTGTGATTGATCTTTTCTTATTATTTTGAGTATTTCTCTTGTAAATGACAAATGCTTTCTGATATTTGGCTGCTTATAATTGTATTCCTGTATCCTTAAAAAGATGAATCAGAAATAGTCCTTTTGGACTGATGGCTATGTTCTTATTTTAATAAAGCTAATAAATTATCATAATGTTTTTTTGTAGATATGATTTTGATACCTCTATTTAAAAATGTGGGGTTTACATTTTAACTAATAAGATTTAAGTAGTAAATGCAGGTTATCAATTTTGTCCTGTTGTTTGTTTTGTTTTTTTTCAATTGTCAAAACCCCCATGATTCTTTACACTCAGTCTGAAAAAATAGCTAGGAAATTTAGTGCTAATGTGTCAGGTTTTTATGTCCTCATTTGGTTTTCTTTTAGTGTATTTTTCAAATTTTCTTTGCAAGTAATAAAAACTAAAATTATATACCCTTTTTACAGCCTCCTTTGGGCACAGGGATAAAAATACCTACCTAATACATTAATCTTTTTGTGTGTATGTAAATTAGTGCTTTATTTGTTGATGCAAGGCATACTCATAAAAAATATCACTGCAACAAATTTACTGCCCTTCTTCTACTAGCTAGATATTGAGATTTATTTGTGTATCTTCTGTTTGCTGAAATATTATTTTTGTGCTTATCTAAAGACCAAGACGTTTGGAGGAGGTGGTGGTAGTAGCAGAAGTAATCTCAGTGTGAGTGCTGGAGGGAATCGAAACAGGGAACTGTTCCAGAAAGAGAAGACAGCAAAACCTGAGGGGAAGAATGAAGGTGTCTACCGAGAACTGGTAAAGTGGAAGACTTAAACGGAACCTTAAATGTGTACTGCTAAAAAAACCCAAAAACAAATAGAACAAAATAAAGTCAGAATACCTTGAAGAATAATTCCTTTCCTTTCAATTCATTTTAAAGTCTGCTTAGAATACTTAAGGTGCATTTGTACCTTACTGAGATAGTTAGGAGTTTCAGTGTGATTTGTGGGGAAAAAAGTTATCCAGGGAAATTTAATGTAAATGTTAGAGGTTAGATTTGTTTAGGTTTGGAGTTTTTCTGGAGGGTCATGATATGGCTCTTTTGGAACCTGCAGACACAAGGTTATATTCATGGAATTCCAGTTAAGAATGTTTTTGGTTACAGCTGTTCCAGTAGCTGGGTAACTGGTGTCATTTCAGGTGGGTGTGGGATGATGAAGGACAGAGGGCTTAGTCCCATTTCATGTTGTTGCATGTAAGTCTGTCTGCACTGGAAGAGGCAGTTTTCAATTGAGTGCTTTAAAGCACAGTGCAGATGTAAGGCTATTTTCTGTACCTAACACTTTGTGGTTCATGCCTTGCCTTTTTGTCATCATACTATATACAATTTAGAATAACAATGCTTGCATTTCTGCACAAGTAAATTGTTTGTATTTCTTTGCTTTCTTCTACAAAACCTCTAGCCAATTATATTTTCTCCATGTTTTAAGAAGTGTGTAACTGGGTTTTTTATTGCCCGTAAAAGCTGTGAAAGGGTTCAAATTGGAGCAAATGGTAGCTAGTTTTGGTACCAGTATTATTTTGAGATACTCCTTTTAGTTTTCATCTAGACTAGGAGAATTTGTTCTTGAAAGCACATAATAGTAGAACTGAAAAAGAATGAATTAAAAATCATAATAATATTTAAAAAACACCCTTTGTTAACTGGGTTTTTTGGACCTAAGAGAGATTGTATGTGAGGATTTTATATAAAATTGAAATATTTATCATCAATTAAATGAGAAATAGTGTTTTAATTAAAAATTAAAGAAAATTTAATGTAAAATCTGGGGTTTATAGAATCTTTGTATTTATTAGTTGTGTGTGCACCTTTTATTTCAGGTTGATGAAAAGGCTCTGAAACACATAACAGAAATGGGTTTCAGCAAAGAAGCAGCAAGACAGGCACTTATGGATAACAGTAACAGCCTAGAGGCAGCATTAAATTTTCTTCTGAACAACAGTAAACAGAAACCCATTCAGGGACCACCACCTAGAGGTAAAACTTGCAAAGAGATACTTTAAAACAGTGTTTACAAGCAAAGGACTTTGTGTATGGTGGATTACTAATGTAGTTATAGAAGGGCATATCTGCATGTTTTTTTGCTTCAAGTTAGAATGCAGTGCAAATACCTAAGAAAGGCCTCTGTGTATTACATTCATGTCAAAATGTTTGAATTGAAAGTAACAGATTTGAATATCCTTAAGTGGGAAATACGTGTATCCTAGAATCACAGAAAGACATGGGTTGGAAGGGACCTTAAAGATCAACTTGTTCCACCCCCCACCATGGGCAGGGATGCCACCTACTAGACCAGGTTGCCCAGGGACCCATCAGCCTGGCTGTGAACACTTCCAGGGATGGGGTATCCACAGCTTCTCTGGACAACCTGTTCCAGTGCCTCAGCACCCTCCCAGTAAAGAATTTCTTTATCATCGAATCTAAATCTCTGCTATGTTATTTAAAATATGTTCTCCCTTGCTCTATCTATTTTGTCCATGACAAATTTTCTTAAAGACCGAAAATACAGGTATTTCATAAATCAAATGAAAAAGTGTATACTTTTTTATTTATTCTCTGTTAACAAAGAACTTTTGCTTATAGGTAAAGGGAAGGGCCGAGGCCGAATAAGACCTGAAGATGATGAAGAGCTAGGAAATGCCAGACCATCTGCACCAAGCACACTGTTTGATTTCTTGGAATCCAAAATGGGTACTCTAACAGTAGAGGGTAAGTTACTGAAATTAATGTATCTGGAACAAATGTGGGACAGTGTTGGTGGAATTCTTTTGCCTGTGTCATCTAAAAGGTGATTCCTAGAACTTGCTTCACACTTAGTCATGGTAAAAAATAGAGTGCTTGAAGAGCTGTTCCTCTCCTTTGAAAAAAGGTCAAATAAATTGCACTGTGGTGTTTAGATGTCTAAAAGCCAGTAATTTGAAATGAAGTGACATAATTCAGTGTTTGTTAATCTGATTGGATTCTTCCTGAATCATGACTTTTCACTCACAATGGAGTGACAAAGACAAATACAGCAAAGACAAAGGAGTCTTTGCTGTATTTGTCAGAAATCTAAAATATTCAAAGAAAATACCTTTCAAATGCACAAGCATTCTGCATTAGCTGATAAAATTTAGTAAGCTATTCAGGTAATGAATATAATCACGTTTTCAGAAGGCAGATGTAGGGAATGATGCTTGAGATATATCTTGGCAACTCATTTCAGTTACCAAAAATTAGTTAAATTTTTATAGTGAACAGAAGCAAAAGCAGTGGTAGTGGGTTTTGTTTACATTGTGAACATTGATTTTTCTTTGGATACATTTTGTGTGTATATTGGGAGGTTAGGGAAGGCTTTTTTGTCTTACTTAAGGACATTTCAATGAAAATAATAGAAATAGTCCCTGTGGGTTATATAACTTTCTTGTTGTCAATAATTTTATAGTAAGTAAATAACAGTAGTTTACCAAGACTCGTGAAATAAATTAATTGCTTCTTTTAAAATGGTATTGCTCATTGCTATGGGCGACTTTTATGATCCTTGGGATTTAGTAGGCAATAAAGCATAGTGTTATGTCAGTAAAGAAATGGTTAAACTGGTTATATTTATTTCAGTTTATAATCTTCAGTGTTGTGTTTTAAAGATAAATACACTTGGGTTTTGTATGTTTTTCCCCTTCATAAAAATAAAAAGATTCCATAAATAAACATAAGAAGAAAAATATAATTCTATTAAAATTTTGTAAAGGTTTTGTACTCCTTTAATTGCAAAGGTTCTAGCATGTTTCCTAGCATGACATAGGGTTTTTTGTTTCGTGTTTTTTTAGCACTGTGTTGGGGTATTTTTAGCTTTATCTGAGTGATCAGTATGCAATATACTATTCCTGAATCATGCTTTTCTGAAAAATAAAACCAAACCCAACTTGTTGGCATTTTTGAAGAGTACGGAAGGTGTTCTAATTATTTTGTAGTTTGTTTTTTTTTTTAAATATTTCTGCTCTTTTTTTCTTCTGGAAAAGGAAAGATGTTGTTTTACTTGTAATTTGTAAAGCATTGAAGTGGTTGTTTAGTTTTGTGGTGTTAGTTTTTGTTTTCCTTACTGAACGTGTATAAGCCCACAGGATTGTGTCTGTTTCTCTGCCAGGTTTTAGTTCTGTCTTTCAGAGTCTATTTTAAATGGATTTGTTCAAGAAACACGTAGGCATATGTATTTTGTATTTTCAAAAGTGCTTTTTTCCTTGCCAAATTTGAGAAAAATATTGCAGTCTGATGAATTCAAACACATCTTTGAAATCATAAATTGAAAGTAAATTTTCTGCCACTTTTCTGTGGTTTTTTTCTGCCTCTGTGGTTGAAAATCATCTCAGTTAAATTCTTAATTTTTAGTTGTCTTAGGTTCTGCTCAAACTGAGATGATAGAAATGTTAAAGTGTTTGCAGAGTGATGTATGTGCAGTGACCATACTTATCACTTTGAACTCTTTCACCGTGAAGTCTGCATCCAAGTGTCTGCAGAAAACAGGAGAGATATATATATATTACTAGTACCTTCTTAATTTCACTTGATCCTGTCAGCTATTAGCAGTAGACACATGTAGTTTCACTTGGAATTAGAAAATTATTGTTCAGAAAGGCATGTTGAGGAAATAGATCAAAACAACTCAATTGTGTAATGTTACACAGCCAAAAATAAGGTCTCTTTATGATTTTCCTGCACAATAATACACTAAGGAGGGCCCAGGCTGGCAGGCTTTTCTCCATTTATATTCACCAAAGACTGTACTTTGCTATGTATAAAAGAAGATTGTTCTGCATCTTCTGTGTTCTGCAGCATTTCTGCCACCTCACTGTCCTGTATGGTCTCTAAAATCCCGTATTGTTTTTCAAGTGTTCAGAGAGATGGCCCTTGTATGGGGATAGTGGTCTTGAATAAATGAGTACGCCTCTGTTATTACGTGAATGCACACAATCAAGAGGATATGATTACCTGAAGTGGCTATCTTTGTCATTATTGCAAACATTAAACTTCTATACACTTCAGACAGATTGTAATTTCTTCTAAATGACCAAGAATCTATGTAGAAGCCAAATAAAGGCAGTTTGGCTGAACTGAGCTAAATATTTTTAAATTCTGTGCTGTGTCTCATTTTCTTGAAAATCTGCCTGTGTGATCTGGGGAGAGAAAGTGTCTGAAAAGAAGAATTGTTTCTTTTCAAGTACACAGAGAATTAATTTGCTTTTCTCTGTGCATCACTCCTTATTTTTTTTTTTTATGTAACATTCCTAATTGCACCTAAAACCTCAGTACTGTGGAGAAGTTCTAAATTCTCTTCTGGGTTTGTAATAACGAGACTGGGTGGTTCCTTTTGTGAACAGAAACTGCAGAACAGTTTTTGATTTTTTTCTCTTTGCTTTGGTACTCTTTCATACTTGGATTTAGACCAAGTAGAAAAACATTTATGAATGGAAATACCTTTGTGATTTTTTAGGAGGTACTTCTATTCCTTTTTAGAGAGAGGATAGCACATTCAATTTTTGTTTGATGTTTGTGTTTTCAGGGGTTTTTTTTTGGTTTTTTTTAGAAGTAGTACAAATTATTTATAAGAAAGCAAGTTGTTAGTCCTTAGCCTCCTAAGTGGTGTCTTGTGATATTTTTTTTATGTTTACCTTCTTTTTGACAGTTAATGAAATAGTGTTTGAAGTAATTACAGCTGTTGAAAGTATTAAATACCTGACTCCATGATCTGCTAGCTCTTTAAATGTAAAGCATAGCATACAGTAAACATACTTTGTTTAAATCAAATGCAAAGAATTAAAACAAATATATCCATTGTTTTATACTGCATGTTTGTTTCTTTATTTGTTTATTTTTAACTGAGAATGGTTGGCAGCACCTCTGAAAATGTTTCGGCAAGAGAATCCTCCTGACTGCAAGAGATAACAGAAATAGTAGACAAAATTGCTGTCAACTAACTGCCTTTGCTTGCACTTGGATTATTTCTGCTACTGAACACAAAAGATTTTTTCATTAATCTCCTTCCTATTTTTTTTCTTTTGTTATGAGGAACAATTCTTCCCTCTGTGCCAGCTTAAATAAGTAAACACACGATTTATCAGACAGAACAAAACAGTGCCAAGAGCTCTGACTGTAGTATTAAGGAATAATGGGTAATATGCTTTATATATTCCCAAATAAGTTAGGGTTTGAAATAAATCAGTAATGCAATACAATGCAGTTAAAAGATATTTATTTCATTTTGTGGTCACACAATTTCTTTGAATATCTGGGAGCAAGGGCACTTGGAAGGGAAAAATAGAGTCTGACTTCTTGGAGTTAGAGGAAATGTATAACCTTTGGAATTTACCATTTAGTAGACATGTTTTCAACAAACATGGTATCCTATGACAAGAGATCTAAATTGAATAAGTCTTGTTTATTATTCAGCTTTACTTTTAAAATTAAACTTCAATCAGTGTTAATCGTGAATTTCAAGAAAATCACATATTCGTTGCAGTAATATGTTAACATCGGTGACATATGTTAAGAGGCTTGTATTTTTATTTTATCTATAAATATAAAAGAGAAAAATATAGTAAATTGCATACATTTTAAAGAGTAATAAAAAAAAATTATCTCCTTTTGTTCCAGTCCTTTAATCCTGTACGTTAAAGTTTGCAGTGAATGCAACAGCAGAATGTTTTGAATTTTTTTTTTCCAATTCTTTATTATCACCCTGCTCCTCATCTTGTATTTGTTTTGTTTCAACAGAAACATGAACTCAGGTTCCAGTTCCTCAGTGTTACTACATTTGAGGAAGGCTTATGTTGATATTTATCTAACTTGACAAAGCTATTGACTAATGGAAATTTCACTCCATGGCATGAAATGTATTGTTAATTTTCTTCTAATTCTTTAATCTGTTGTCCAGTACAAGATAAAACATGCCCTAGAGGTAGCTGTCTCTTCTGTACAATTACATAAAAATATTACTCAGTTTGAAAGGAGAAACTCAAATCATTGCCACTGGTGTGGGAAGGGCCACAGTCTTTGAATTTAATCACATTATTAAACATGATAAAATCCACAGGAGAGAACCGCAGGAAACTGTACGCTTTAAATTCCATTGTGCACAGAGCAGTGCTTTATGGATTGTGTTGGCTGGGATTTCCAAGTGCAGCAGGTCCTGCTGGTTTCTTGTAATCATGAGAATGTGATTGGTTCTGTACAGTCTTCTTGCGTCATCGCATATGAAGGCTGAAATTAGGAAAATAACTGAGTGAGGGTTTCAAACTGAGAAACGCTACTTGTCATCTTAAAGCTTCCCAGTAGCTGACAAAAGGCTTGTCTTTAATTTTGAAATTTTTTTGCAAACTTTGTTCCCAAACCTCTGATTAAAATGATGATGACAGGGTTAACACATCTTGCTGTTTGAAAGAAGCTTACCAAATCTTCTTGTTAAATGACAAATTAATATTTGTTTGTTACTGCCCTGTAGGAAACATTACTTTCTTGGGAACATCAGCTAATGGTTTGTTGAAGTTGAGGCAGGAAATAGAAGGAAGGAATAGCAGTTGAAATAGATAATCTGTGAACAGCATCCTTTGTTACTTAACTTCTTCTTTGTTGCTTAACTTCTTACCTTCAATCATAAAGAAACTTTAGAATTCCTTCAGTTTTTGGTGATCAGGCCAGACAGCACAAATACATGAAGAACCAGAACTATATCTCCAGGCTTTTCCTATTAGCTATGGTTGCCAAAGTAACATTTATTGTTATTTGGCAGTTTGGGAATGGTTTGTGGTTGAACGTTAATGGGTTAACATGTCCTGCTCCATCAAGGCTGTCACATCTGAGATAGTCCCCAGGGAAACTTTTAGCACAATGACTGCATCTCTGTAGGAAACATAAGTTTATTGGATTTTACTTATCTTAAGCTTAGATTAGAAAAATTTTAGGTGTTTAGTGAGCAGCCTTTGCATGTCACAGTAAAGAGACCTAGAAAGAAGATGCTCCTGTTCACTGTTTTGCAGTTCTCTAGTCACTTTGCTTTCTGTCTAACATGTATTATTTTAACTTTCCACTGCGACACAAAATAAATCTGTGACAGAAAGATCCAACACAATTTTAAGTCAGCTTGTTTCTTTTGTATTATGATCACATTATGTAGGGCAGACAATAGGTAAAATTACTTATTTTGTGCTATGAAATTGAATAGAAATTTCAGTAAACTTTTCCCGGTTATCGAAGAATATGTTTTGGTTTTCTTTCAAAGCTTTAACTAAAGTGTAACTGCTGTGCACGTTTTTGTGTTGCAGTTGTAGAGTCCTTGTATGTACTAGATGCTGCCTAGGTGACTACCCATCTCACCTCAGGAAATGTTTATTCATTCAAACAAAGGGAAAGAACAGCCTCAACAGGAAATTTGTAGTCTAAGACAAACCTAAAATCCTGCCACCTAGCCAAGTATTATCATGCCCCATCTAGTCATAAACCAATTTCTGCTTTTTTTTTTCTGTTGGAACAGTGACTTTTTTTAATGCATTTCATGTTACAAAATATTTAATAAGCTGATTTATAATGAAGCATTTTAGAGTATTATACACATTTTTCTTTAATCGTGTATACAAGGGAGTAAACACTCAGGAGTCTTCAAACAGTTCAGTCATTTCATGTATAATTAACATTAGGAACAGACATAAGAGCTTAGGTTGGGAATAGGAAGAGTGGAAGCCTGAGCACTTTACCACCAGAGGAGAAGAGGTATAAATTAAGAATGTCATGAACAAAGACTGTTCATTAATTAGGAAGTTAAATCTTTCTAGACCATAAGACATCTAGAAGATTTGTGGGTATTATACAGAAGTGGAAAAGTGTAATGAAGATACTTACTGAAAAGTTACAGAAGAAAACCAGTATTTTCATGTGCTGTTTGTAAAGAAGAAAGAAAGAGGTACTTTTAAAGTTAAAGGTCTTAGTTTAACAGAAAATAAAATTTTAAATGATACAAGATTTAAAATAATCTTTTCATTTTTAAAAAGGAAATGCATATTTATGATACTTGTTTCTTTCTGAGTAGTATATATTTACATATTAATGCATTAAAAACATGATGGATTGCAAAGTAATAAATTATGCAGTAAGATGTATTTTTACCAAGATCATGTTCATGCTAAGCCTTATGTATGCTTATGTCACTTTAAAAAATAAAAACACTAGAACACTGTAGTCAAAGATTCTGACTGCTAGAAGTTATGCTACATCAGGTATATGTAAAAATAGAGATGGATACTTACTAGCTAGTTTACTAAATTAAATTGATAAAAATTCTGTGAACTGTCAATAAGATATTTGGAAGTATTTTCTAAAAAAAACCCCAAAAATAAACCAGGTGAAATTTGCATTTTAATTTTAACTCTTACCATGTAGTGAATAAATTTTCATAATTAGATATTTGCTGTCAAGGATCAACCTTCATTGTTTCTAGTGGTAACATGTGAACGGAAGTTCTTAGTTTTTCTTTTCCACAGGGTTGTATGAGAACCTGAGTGCACAGTCCCACCAGACTTGGGCATGCATACTGGGCTCATGCACACAATATATCCATGGCCAGATGCCGTGGATGGGCACAGGCAAGAGAATGACACCTCTGCAGCCACCCACATGACACAAAATTGTTCATATAAACATGAATCACTCTAATTGGTTTGTTTTCCATCAGGTTTAAAGTGTGCTGGTGGATCTCATACCCAACCACCATCATGCATGCATTCACATGGGTCTCTCCTGGTCCTGAGACCCTTAACCTGTGGCACTTCAGATTCTCTTGTCCAGCTTGTTGGGTAGTACAACCTGAAGTTTGTAGGCGAGGTACTTTTATAGGTCTGGCCAGTATGTTAGCCCAGACCTCTGGTCTCTCTGGTAGATGGCCTTCAAGACCCCTGGTCTCTCCAGTATTCAGCTGCCAAGTTTTCCTTGTCCCAGTTGTCAGCTTACCCTGTCTCAAATTTGCCAGTAGCTTTAAAAATGTATCCCTTCATACACAAAATAGAGAACTTTGAAACCAAATTTAATAGGGAAAAGAGACAGGTTACAGTGATCACATGCAGGAGTGTATTAACCAGGAGCCTACTTACTTGCAGCTATTATCTTTAATCTCATTTCTTCTTTATTTTTCTTATGCATGTTTTTCCTAGGTTCATCTTTATCTCTCCCTTCCTTCATCTCTTCACCTGAACAACCCATTAAAAATTGCATGTTTGCCTATAAACCTTGTAATTCCATAAAAAATTTCAGAGATACCCACAGTTCCCCTCCTCTCTTGCAGGCCATAGCAAGTTCCCTCTTTTTTGTGAGATTCATGATAATCTTGTCTTCATTCTCATCAGTTAAGAGTTATGGTTGAATCTCTTGAAGATAATCCTTGAGCGGTTCCTGTTATGGCTCATTGATCGGAGTCTCCAGAGTCCTAGGCTTGTTATCTGCGTTTTGTCAGTTGTGTTCATTTTATCACTTCTGTTTCTTGCCTTTTATGCTGAATAGCTGTTAGCAAGTTATTTTTGCAGAAAGTTTCAATTCAGATTTGAAGTATTCCTTTTTTCTGCTCATTGTCCTCCCTTTCTGTGTGTTGGAATTCTCTTTTTCTGTCTTAAATGACTACTATTCAATTGAGTTGTTGATGTCTATGGGGAGGAATGAGTAACCTCCTGGAGATTTATGCCTGGCATTTCTCATACTGGTAAGTGGTTTGGTTCTAAATACAGCCAAGACTAGTGTATAATTTCCGATGACTAGGAATTACAGTTCAGGTGTGTCAGCTAAATTTCTGTGTACTATTTAATTTCTGTGTCACAAAGGTAAATACTGCATACATTTCTAATGAATACTGTCGCTTCATCAGAGTCTGAAACACTGCTCCTAAAACATATTTGTGTGGAATATATTAATAACGGAAATAATTTTTTTCTTTCTAGAACCAAAATTGCAATTTCAGCCACCACATCAAATACAGCATAAAGTTATGAATACAGAGCAGAATGGCATCAAAGAGAATCATTCAAGACACATTTCTCGCAATGACGTGAGACAACCGAGGAATGAAAAACCCCCCCGTTTTCAAAGGGATTTTCAGAATTCAAGACAGGCTTTGGAAAGTAGTGGGTTACCAAGGAACCGAGGTCCTGAAAGGCACAGCTCTTTAGAACATTGGACAGATGAAAAAAATAAAAGCGACAGACATTATCCTAGAAATGATAGGCCAAAGGATTTGAGTTATCCCATAGCTACTCACCAGAGCGATATTACTTTCAAAAAAAGGGATAACAATATGCAAAATAGAATAGGAAAAGGAGTGTCTTTCACAGAATTCAAGGAAAACTCTGCTGTTCAAGATACTACAGACAACAATAACCAGAAACGTGGGAAAAGGGAAAACCAAACACACAATTCTGAAAATTTTTGTGATAGGAAGGCACGAACAATAATAAGTAGTGAAGCCTTTATGGTCAAAAGTGAGCAACATTTTAATGTTAATAATGATTACCAAAATCCAGGCAGAACTGATAATTTTAATGCTGTACCAAATGGAGATACTGAGCATCATCAGAAAGGAAGGCGAGTAGGACCTATCAAATCATCAGGACCCACTACAATCCCATCTTTTGATGATAAAATGTTGTATTACAACACTGGTCCCAAAAGGAGAACTGGGCCCATCAAACCAGAGAAAATATTAGAACCATCTATTCACATGGAGTATGGAAAAAGTTGGAGGCCAGGGGATGAATGTTTTGCTCTTTATTGGGAAGATAACAAGGTATGCTTTTGCCAAATGAGAAACACCCCAAATTTTACTTCTAATGTTTTCTTATGCACATATGGGAGATATTTAGCATGCTACTACACAGACATGGATTTTGTTCATAGGTGTGTAGTGTGCTTCTTGGGTAGCTTCAGGCTCTATTGTTTTATATTTATGAGATATGTCACTTATATTCATTGCATGAAACTTTTATGTGCTTAAATCAAGTCCTTGTTTCTCTCATTTAGGTGGAGTTTAGGATGATTAAGCTCCTCATTGAAGCATTTGACTTAAGTGCCAAAAATTTGAAGAGATGAATATGGATATAGGTGCCCATATTATTTGCCAAGGATCAAAAACAGGATGCTATGAATAGTCTGTAGAATAGTCTATAGAATATAGACTGTAGAATAGTCTATAATGGTAGATGTGTAATATCATTTTCTGGAATAAGTCAGTGTGCAACCTTTAGTAGCTCAAAGGAAAACCAGAGTCTGAAGGAATGGGGCTGTTTAAAAAAGCTCCCTCTTTTAATTTCAAGAATTACAGAAAGGAAATAGCAAAAGGCTTAATTTTGATTAGGATTAGTAGACTATTAGCTGAAGAATTTATGGAACAAATGAGTTATGCTGCATGGTAGTTTTGTTTTACTGATTTTTTAAAAGTTTAAATACTTCCATTTCAGCTATTGTTCCCATTAATAAGGTTTCTCTTGCAGTATCACACTTCTTGCTTTTTTCTCCTTTGCTAAAAGAATTTTAAACTGTTTTCTTTGATTTTGCATTATCTATTCAGTTCTCTTTCACTCTTCTTGGGCACTTTCTTTGGTTTTTGACTCTTTCTGATAATCCGAGAGGGGAACTACCTGAAATATTGTTGTTCTTTGAGTAGGTTTTATTCACACCTTTTTCTTTTTTTTTTTTTTTAATGTTATTTATTAGAAGTGGTTTTCCCTTTTTTGGTCTACATTAGCTCAGCACCATGACATTTTTCTCTCTTTTGCTTGTATGATTAAAACAAATGATAAGCCATGCAAGTTTTTTCATAATGGCAACATATAGTGAGTTAACTCTCTCAGATAGGAATTTGTAGTTTGAGTGAATGGATTAATGTGAAATATACTGGCACATCATTGAATTGTTTCCTATTTTGAGAAGCATACTTGAATTACTATAGGGTGAGTTTTTGAAATTCTGGAAAGTAAAAATTTCCAAAATAAATACATATGAGGTAATCCCAGACTGTTATCTGAAGTGTATTCATCACATTAGAAGGGGTGTTTTGGATAGTAATTAGTTTGTTGGTAGTTACAATAAATGCTCCTGCTCACATCTAGGGCAATTTTGAAATATGATGATAAATTACAGTACTAAGCTTAACCATGTTAGGACATAATAATTTCTTTGTGTTCAGTAAGATAAAAGTGATTGAATATCTTCAAGAGAGTGATATATGCATAAATGTCAAAAAATCAAGTGTTTAGAAAAAGGACTTTTTGAAGGGGCAGTTTTACCATATTTTTGTCCTATTTTATTATGTGATAGGATAGGTATACAAGTACATACAGTGTATATGGCTGATAAGGACTTACTGATATGTGTATTTTAAGTAAATATCTTACAGTAACACTTTGGTCTATACAGCAGCATTTGTGTTAGTGATGAATCTGTTCTCCTTTTAGAAAAATGAAAACAAGTCTTTTAAATGTTCGGTCTACTTTGATGAGCTGCATATTTTCTCAATGAGTAATCTAAATACATTCTACCATATCCTTGCAGTCTGCCATGTGAAAGTTTAAGATATCTGATTTAATATCTGGTAAAATTTAATTCAAAACATCATACTCTTTAAGACTAAATTTATATATACACACAGAGAAACATGTATATATGTATTTTTTATGTATGAAAGGTAATTAAAAAGGTAATTGTTAGCTATTTCTGGTAATATTTCATGACCTTTGAAAATTTCTCTTTTAAGTTCTACCGGGCAGAAATTGAAGCTCTCCATTCTTCTGGGACAACTGCAGTTGTTAAATTCAGTGATTATGGAAATTATGAAGAGGTTCTTCTCAGCAACATCAGGCCTGTTCATGCAGACACATGGGTATGTGATAACAAATTGTATTAAAAATACAAACTAAATAGTCTGTACAAAATATGTAACTCTTACGAACCTAATGCCTACTCATGCAAAGAATGCTACTCACATGTGTAGAAAAATAGTTACTCGAATACACAAACAAAATCTCAAATTTTAGTTATCTGTATGAAACTTCGTAGGAGTGTATTATAATGTGATATTCTTCCTGTACAATAAATTTCAATTATATTGTTTGAAAATGAATAATTGATCTGTCAGCCAAGCAGTTTTATGCATGTTTTTTCTCTTAAAAGTTGTTACTTGATTCAACCCAGTTTTCTGTTTTTCATGTACATTGTATGTTCTGTAAAGAGTAGGAAGCAGTCTTTTAAAAGATATGTTCTGAAGCTTTTCACTACATGTGTATGTATTACTAAAAATAGACACCTGTATCACTTTATTTTGTATCATGATTTTATTCTTGTTTCAATGATTTCTTTGCCAAATATTACGGTAGAAGTGTATGCCTCAAAATGTGTTTTATGAAGTTTAGATTGTATTAGCCTTATGGCAATTTGAAATTGGAAATTTCAAAAGGCTTTATTAGTGAATGTCATGGAAACAAAGATACATTTTGATTTAAAAGAAAATTAGGATTACACAATTCTTTGCTGTTTACTCTTACTATAAAAAGCTGCACAAAAGAAATACATATTTCCATATTGATTCCTTAATGATGAGTTGACCGTGCTGATTTTAATTTCTTTTTGGGTCACACAGCCATGTTACTACTGCTGCAGAGGCTGAACAGTCGTTTCCTGCCAGTGGTCTCCTAACATGTACTGTTGCCTGTAGGTCTCAGATGCCCTTACTGCCTCTGAGATTGCCTTTGTGTACTTAAAAATATATCTAGAGTTCTTCCCAGCTGATGCATTGCTGTTTCTATGAAAATTTACCGTTTCCCCTCCCCTTCTTTTTGTCTTGCTAGCTGAGCTGTAAGGTGCTAGTTACTTATTGTATAATTGTACTTATTGTGACCCTTTTTCTGGGTTAATAATCAGCCTTTTCTTTGTGCTTTTGATTACAATTTTGAGTGGCTTTTGTTTTACTTTAACCCTCTGAAAGTTATCTCTCACAGTCTAAAAACTTGGGCTAGTATTAAAATTCAGTTGATCCTAGTAGTGAGGTGCCAGCCTGAAGCAGTGGTCATTTTCCCTGCCTCTTCTGCCTATATCTGACCACATGTTCTTCCTCATCCCTCTTCTCCCATGTTGAGTTGTCAGTCATATAGCCACAGAATGAGTTCAGTTAAACAGACCACTTTTTTGTTTCCCCCAGACTGGCTTGTTTTATTTCATAGTTTGTTAAAGCTGACACAAAATGATGGGACAATGTATGGAGAGGGCATTCTGACACTAAGTAGCAGAGCCCTAACATTGTGCTGCATCCTAATTGAGTCACTGAGGCTTCATCTGTTGTTATTGAGGACAAATGGGGGTTTTCCAGGGAGTTTCAGTCCATTCAGAAGTGAAAGATATCTTTCTCAAGCTTCTTTGAATTGTGTAAATTCGAATATTTTAGATCATTGTAGTTATACAGGATAAATAAATGCCAATCAACATCTTCACAGTAAACAACTTTTTTATGTTTTGGTTTTTTTGTGGTTTTTTTTCCCCTGGTGAGTTACTGTTTTGTTTCTAGAAGGTCCTTCCAGCTATAGGATTTTTGCAGAAGAAAGTTGATTAGGACCTTGCTCTTCACTTCATTGTGTTTGGATGCTAAGTCTAGTCCTCTATTTGTATTTGTAGTTCTTAATCACCCACTGGTGTCATGCTCTGATGCTCAGGTTTGTCTTTTAAGCTGAACACTGTTGGTCAGTTTCTTTGTCTCAGTGTTAATATATAAATCTAGATAGCACATGTAAATACAAAATGAAGTTCTCATGCTGCTTAATACTTAATTCTTTGACATAAGATTTAAGTAACTTTATGATATTTCCTCATTACAAAAGAACAAAACAAATTTTAAACTGACTTCAGTAATTACTTTTCTTTCACTGATTGATGTTATTTGCACCAATGAACTTGTATTATTTGAAATATGCTGATTTTTATTTCAGTCCTTCCAGATAATTTCCAGATAGCTACATAAAAACCCCTGGGAAAATGTTTTTTCAGATGCTGGTCACTTTTTAAACATCACCTCCTAAGGACACAGGAGTGGGCAATTTCTAAATGTCAGAAGTCAAGTGGGCGAGGCAGAAGGCCAGCTTGGCTGAATAGGGTTCTTCTCTTGGAAATAAGGCAAAAAAAGGAAGGTGTTTGCCCAGTGAAAGCAAGTGGCATGGTAAGTTGTGGTAAAGTTACGGAGAAGATGATTCTGCGAAGTATTGAAAAACACCTGAAGGACAATGCAGTCACTGGTCACAGACAGCACAGCTTCATGAGAGAAAGTCCTGCTTGTCAAAGCTGGTTTCCTTCTGTGACAGGATAACCCAGTGAGCTGATGAAGGGAAGCTAGTTGATGTAATCTTTTTTGACTTCAGCAAAGCTTTGGGTAGTGTCTCTCACAATATCCTTCTGGACACAATGTCCAGCTCACAGCTGAGTAACCATGTTATTCTGTGGATGGGCAACTGTCTCACAGGTCAGGCACAAAAGGTTATAGTGAGTGGGGTAACATCAGGCTGATGACCTGTCACTAGGGAGGTTCTGCAGGGTTTCTTCCTTGGCCCTGTTCTCTTCAACATCTTCATTAATGACCTGGGTGCAGGAGTGGAAGAAGCACAAAGTAAGTTTGCCAGCAACACCAAACTGGGAGGAGGCGTGGGCTCCCTTGAAGGGAGGGAGGCCCTGCAGCGGCATTGACAAATTGGAGGACTGGGCAATCAGAAACCATATGAAGTTTAACAAAGGCAAGTGCCGGATTCTGCACCTGGGATGGGGCAACCCTGGTTGTGCATATAGACTAGGCAATGATAGGCTGGAAAGCCGTGCCACAGAAGGGGACCTGAGGGGGTTCTGATTGATAACAAGATGAATATGAGTCAGCAGTGCTCTGGCAGCCAGGAGCACCAACCATGTCCTGAGGGGCATCAGACAAAGCATCTCCAGCTGGTCAAGGGAGGGGATTGTCCCGCTCTGCTCTGCACTGGTGCAGACTCACCTTGAATATTGTGTGAAGGTTTGGGCACTGTAATATAAGAAAGACTTTAAGCAATTAGAGAGTGTCCAAAGGAGGGCAACAAAGATGATGAAGGGCCTTGAGGGGGAAGCTGCATGAGGAGCAACTGAGGTCACTTGGTGTGTTCAGCCTGGAGAAGAGGAGACTGAGTGGAGACCTCACTGCAGTCTCCAACTTCCTTGTGGGGAAGAGGAGGGGGCAGGCACTGATTTCTTGTCTATGGTCACCAGTGACAGGACTGGAGGACTATGATTCTTTCCTAGCTATCTGTACTGAAGACTTGTTACTAACATAGAAATATATTGTATGTGTGTTTTGATGTCCTAGTAAGTGCCAGTTTTTTGAACTCCTTTTTGAAAAAGTTGTTGATACTGAGAATTGATTTAGCAAACTGACTTAAAGACTTAAATTTAGTCTGCCTTAGAATTGATTATTCTTTACTGTTTGTTTCAGCACACTGTTTGGTACTCATGTATTGAATTCAATTTTTTGCCAAACAGATATAAACTGGTGAAAGTATGCCACTGGGGGGGGGGGGGGGTGGGGG
>VWZF01000801.1:103240-152528 GCA_013396755.1 Sclerurus mexicanus
TTTTTTTTTT
Organism: Sclerurus mexicanus; assembly: GCA_013396755.1. Classification (NCBI taxonomy): domain Eukaryota; kingdom Metazoa; phylum Chordata; class Aves; order Passeriformes; family Furnariidae; genus Sclerurus; species Sclerurus mexicanus. The sequence continues at coordinate 103,251 of VWZF01000801.1, forward strand.
TTTTTTTTTGAGGATGGGAAGTTGGGGGAGTTGGGTTGTTTTTTGTTTTTTGGGGTATTTTTTGGTGTTGAAGAGCCCTTTGCCAAAGGGGAATACCTGTTCCTCTAATAAGAGCAAGAGTTGGTTATAATCAGAAAGCAATAAATACATGGTGGCTATATAGAGGGGCTTTTTTCTCCTGTTCTCTGCATTTATTGTGAATGTCACACATGTTGAACATCGAACATGATAGGATTTTCTAACTTTCTAACTTGAGATATGCTGTTATGCAGGAGGATATCAGGGATTCTCTCATTGGTCAGAAAGATTGTTTCAGATTCACCTGTGCTTTTGAAGCACATTTATTGATGTAATTTCTTTCTGTGGTGGTGTGGGGTTTTTTTATTGGGTGGTTTTGGTTTTTTTTATTTGCTTGCTTTTGGTTTGTGTTGTTTTCTTTAGTGCCTAATTGGAAATGTTATTTCTGACTTCTTATTGAAAACCTTGAGAGCTTATTTCATGTAGGTTCATGATAATAAAATATTTTGCTGAAAAGGTTTATATATTATGTAATAGTACCCATTTTTATTTTTTAATTTGTTCCCTGTCTTCATCAGTTTTCCCATCTGGGTATTTTTGTACTTTCCCTAGACTATATTTGTTCATATGGGACTTCCACTGTGGGTACAAAGCAGTGGTGTTTAGCTATCACAGTTCCTTTTCTTTGTTCCTTTGCTGATGGAGGTACCGCAGTGTGTTGTTTCATGATGAGCATTCTTGCGGCTAGGACTGAAACTAACATTTTACAAGATACTAGATGAAGACTTGTGAGGTTTCCCTTCTTGCTTGCATTCCTTCTAGGCCCATTCCAGTCTCACATCTTTTTCTTGTGCATATGATCAGCCTCTTTTGATGTCAGACACACATTAGGTTGTGTCAGCAATCCTCACTGCTGGACATTTTGAGGCCCAGCCATTGAAAGTTGCATAATAAGTCACAGAGTTTCATCACTGGGGAGAGAAGTTGAGTCTTTGGCGAAGTGCCAGAATCTCCCACAAGTCCAGGCCATTTAAAGGAGGGAGTTACTCAACAAAGGTTCATCGCTCAACCTGCAAATGGACTTCCCTTCATATCAAAGTGGGAAGTACTGCAAATGTGAGTAAATTGCTGGAGGGATTATTATCCAGAGTTTTTGCTTTTTTATATATGGAAAATTTTGTAGTGTGTTTTTTTTTGTTTGTTTGTTTGGCAGAAACCTTTACAATCACCCAGTCAAGCCATTAAACCAGCACTACCAAATCCCCCACTAAACCATATCCCTAAGTGCCATGTCTACATGTCTTTTAAATACTTTCAGGGATGGTGACCAAACCAGTTACCTTAGTAACCTGCTCCAAAGCTTAATTTTCCTTTCTGTGAAGATATTTTGCACATACTCAGTCTAAACCTCCCATGGAACAGCTTGAGGTCATTTTGTCTTGTCCTGTTGCTTGTTACTTGGGAGAGGAGGCCAACCTCCACACTGCTACAACCTCATTTTCCAGGTAGTTGTAGAGAGCAGTGGGGTCTGCCCTGAGCCCCCTTTTCTTCAGGCTCAACAACTCCAGCTCCCTCAGCTGATCCTCATATGACTTGTGCTCCAAACCCTTTGCCGCCTTTGCTGCCCTTCTCAGTACATGCTCCAGCACCTCGATGTCTTTCTTGCAGTGAGGGACGCAGAACTGAACACAGAACTCAGGGTGCAGCCTCACCAGTGCTGAGTAGAAGGAGACCATCAGTGCCCTGGTCCTGCTGACCACACTGTTTCTGATACAGGCCAGGATGCCATTCTGCTGGCTCGTCGTGTTCAGCCAGCTGTTGACCAGCACCACTACATCCTTTTCTGCTGGGCAGCTTTCCAGCTCCTCTTCCCCCAGCCTGTACTGCTGCATGGGGTTGTTGTGGCCAAAGTGCAGGACATGGCACTTGACCTTGTTGAACCTAATACCATTGGCCTCAGCCCACCGATCCAGCCTGTCCAGACCTCTCTGCAGAGCACTCCTACCCTCCAGCAGATCAACACTATCATCCAACTTGGTATCATCTGCAAACTGACTGATGTTGCACTCAATCCTCTTGTCCAGATCACTGATAAATATAGTAAACAGAACTCGTCCCAATACTAAGCCCTGGGGAACACCAGTTGTGACTAGTCATCAACTTTTCTATCCTATAGCAGTATGAAAAGTTCATAATGTTTTTAAGTATATTTTGCCCATCATGATTTCTTGAACCTATTATAGAACTTGCAGGATGACATGGTCTATTTTTTTTTTGAAGTCATGGTTATTAACTAAAAAATGGGCAAAATTTGGCATATTTTATTTTAAAATGTAGAACATACAAGATATGAGTGGTGCAGAGGTCCTGACTTTCAAGTTAAGATACTCTCTCTTTTTAGGGGAGTTCTGTGTTGTCAGTTTACCTTGTAAGACTCTTAAATTGTGTCTCTCTACTATCTGTATGGAATGTTGGTGTGTTTTTTAATTAGGAGTTGGGATTTATATATCTCTTTAAAAATTTTCTGTATATTTACTGAAATACCTTTTTCCATGTTGAACTTTATAATTTTTTTATGCAGTCAGTCATTCACAAGTAAATTCACATAGGTTTTTGTTTACCTGTGTGTGTGGCTTCATGGATTTGTATGTCAAATCCTGTCATGGATGAGGGTGTGCACACAGCCTTCTTTTTCACCTAAAATGTCACCAAAGCTCCCTTACTCCCTCTTTCGGTTTTGATAGTGAATTTGTGCCCTAAAAGGAAAGCATTAGATAATTTCTCACGTATACCTTAGTGTTTTCTTTCTGAAATTTTTGTTGGCAGGATTTTCTGTTTATGTTCTAAAATAAGTCCAGCAATTCAGCACCCCCTTCCATGGAAGTGTATGGTTTTGTTCACAAGTGCACTTAGTGCAAAGAAACTGAATGCTGAATTTTTTTTTTTCCAAGTCTATGCAAGTATTGCTTTCTGCTGCATATTTAGGATTGTCTGTATTACCAGCCTGTTGAAAACATTTTCACTTCCACTTTGGGGCTTTCTTCTTGCTGAATTGAGAAAACCCGATGTGTCCATTGGTTGTGTGTTAATTTATGTAGAATATCTCACTTTAGTGCACCCACTTTTCTTTTGGAAGTTAATTGAAAATAAACCTTGAAATATTTAGAGTTTGATATTGATACTGCTCAGTGAAGAAAGTTTTACTAATGAAAGGGGTATGTTCTGAACAGCTTAAAAAGGTATTTGTAAGGAATTTTTAAAATTCATTACTTTTTTTCGGTATTGAGAACACAGTGGCAACTTGCAGGAAAGTATGTCTGTTTCAAGCACAAGCCTCACAAGAAGAGTTGCATGTTTATTTCAATATGTGGTGCAGGGAATGACTGCAAGTATGAGTAACCTGTGCAATACCCTAAAAGGGAACCATTAATCTAGTACAATGTCTGTGGGATACTCATGACCCAGGCTTACATTATCCTAATTTTATGGAAATGTAATTGAAAAGTTGTCTGTTTAGAAAACAAGTGCTTTGTTTCTACAGCTGTGACTTGAAACTGCATCCTAAATATATGTGAGCACAGCATTCAGCAAAGCTTTTGTGTCAATTCCTAAGTTCTGTCCGGCTCTTTAATGTAACCTACCTATTCATTGTTCTCAGAAGTTACACAGTTAAGTATACACTTCAAGGACTGTTTTTAAAAAGAAAAGTTTCTAAACAGTTCTTTTAAATGCACTGAAAGAACTCTTGCAGTTGAAATTAAATAAGAAAGCTTTTAATGAAGTATAAATTTACTCTGCTCTAATATTGTTACTTTAGCAACCAATTTACTCTTAAAATTATTTTAGATGCTGGATTGATAATTATGCAGCTATGAAATGCATTGCATTTTTTATGTAAAAGCAAGCTGGTAGTCACTTGGCTGGACTGAAGTTACTTGCTGGATTCAGTAAGCTTAGCTGATCAATTAGGGAGGTGGTACAAGCTCTTTAGAATATATGGCTCCAAAGTAAAAGCACCGGGTGTGCATATATTCCCATTTTACCCTTGTTTAGTTCTTGTCCGTCTTATGAGATGGAACAAAAACATCGAAAGTAAGAGCAGATTTTTATGGCAGAATTTTCAATGGAAGCTGTAATTCGCAGTGGCTTATGCTTCCCTGTTCACCCTTTTTTTAAATACCTAAAGAATGCCGACATGCTCCACCCTCATGTCACTAACCCCATTACTGCGGAAATTATTTGAACCTTTCCTCTCTTTTTCCAGTGGATCTGCCACTTTTTCCTGTCTTTTGCAGTTGTGATTCGTACTATAATTTGATCTAAGGGTTCACAGTCCTAGGTGGGCATTGTGTAAGTACTAGCATACTGAGTCCTGGATCCTAGAATATTAGATAATGAATAAATAAGCTGAAGGATGGAGATAACAAAATATATAAGTTTTTTGGTCCAGTATACTAATATAAAACCTCTACTAGTAATAGAAAGAATGAAAATGCTCTAAGAGACGCTTGTGGCCACTTTTTAAAATGTAATCTAGATTTTATATGGATAAGAATAATTTAGAATGAGTCACAAGCAACTGATAAATTGAAAGCAAGCAGTTAGAAAGTAGAGTTGGTAGCAAGATGTGTGACCTAACTGAATGCAGTTATAATGGAAGAAATGTAGATGAAGTTTTTGGTTGAAGAACAGAAAGAGCAAGAAAGTGAACATAAGGGGTACTAAATTTTGCCTGCAGAGTGGATGCTGTTCCAGAAAAGGGATGACAGTTTTTAGCATGGAGTGGAGAGATTTTAAAGTGAAGTGAGATGAAAATCCTTAAAATGGAATTCAGGGTTTCCTTAAGGAAATAAGGAATTTCCTTAAAATAGAAATAAGAATAAACAGGCTGTGCCTGTTTTGCCTGGAGAATAGAAGACAGCAGAGCCTTAATAATTTGTAGAAGTATCTGAAGGGAGGGTGCCAAGAGGATGGAGCCAGACTCTTCTTCTTGGTGCCAACCAGTAGGACATGAGTCAATGGGCAGAAACTGATACAGAGGAAATTCCACCTGAATATGATGAAAAACCTCCTTACTATGCAGGTGACCACACACTGGAACAGATTTCTCAGAGAGGTTGTGGAGTCTCCCTCACTGGAGATATTCAAGAAGTGTCTGTACACAGTCCTGTGCAGTGTGCTCTAGGATAACCCTACTTGAGCAGGGAATTGGACCAGATGACTCCCTGTGGTCACCTGCAACCTTACCCATTCTGTGATTCTGTGGAAAAAGAAAGCGGCAATAGAGGGTATATCAGCAGTGGTGGATTGAGGGTCAGTGATTAAGAAATGGTGACAGAAAAGAAATTCAGTTACTTGTAAAACAAATATTTAATAAAGATATGACTTGGAAAATTGGTATTTTAGGGAAAGTTAGATCCATTTAGGAACAACTGTAAATAGGTAAGACCCAAGAAACAAATGACAATGTGTCATCTGATGTGAAGATGTCAGATTTCAACAAGACTGTCTGTAATTGTGTGTGGAGCCACCGAGCTTACAGTTGAAAGATGTTCTGTTGCTCATTCGTTATTATTTGCTGAATTGCTCACTTCCGCTTTGTTCAGAGCCTCAAGAAAGTGAATGTAATTTTACATTTTACTCTTGCCTATTGCAGTAAAAATACTTGATTTAGAATGCCTGCATCTGAAGCTTTTCATTCTATGTGTAAAGATAACTGCACCAAAATAGAAATGTGTAAGACAAATTCTGGTTTTAATTTGATTTTACTGAATTCAAAGGATCAACAACATTGAGATTTGATGAAGATTTGCTGCTCTAAAAATTTACTCTGATATGCTTATTAATTCAGAAAGAGTTTGACTATTTACAGGTGAGATGCAATACACTTAACTCCTTAATTTCTGTGCTTTTTGAGCAAAGATTGCCAAGGGTCCAAAGAAAAGAAATAATCGCCGATTTGCTACACTCTCTTGAAAACAGCAGTATACATGGCTCAGTTTTCAATCGTGCATATATACCATCTAGTTTTCAGGTTTTGGAGAAATCCAGACATTGAGGACACGAAAGTTCACCTGTTCATTCTTGAAGAGTGAGTGAGTGCTCTTATGTTAGACTGAAGCTTTGACACCGAATTTTAAGAAGGCTTGCAATTGCATCTTTCTGTTGGCAATAATACGGAATTATTTTCAGCTATTCAGGTTTCTTAAAGTATAGTGAAAGATTAAAGGTATTTAGACCATTTCAGGCATCTATCTTACCTTTTAACATTTTGATGCTAGGGCAGCTTGCATTGTCAGTGATGGGAGATTACCTCATATACTAATTTGAGTGGTTGTACTGGGGCTAGTAGTATTACAAACTTCTTTTATTGCAAACTGGACTTTTGTGTTAGACATCTACTTCTCTATTGATTTTGAGTTTTGGTTTTGTGTTTTTTTGGATAATCAGTGTCTCTGAAGTTCTTTATATGAGGGAGTTGATAGTGCTACAAGAGGTATAAGTACACTGAGAAAGCTAAGTTTTATGGCAGAATTCTGCTTCTCAGCCTTTGGCTACAGTGAAACTAAAAGTTATAAATCAATTATTCTGTATTCAGTTGTGCTGAAAATCTGTTCTTTTCCACAGTTATTGCACATTCTCTGTAGTAAGGCTTAACGTGGAAATACAGCTGTGACCACAGATGTGCCCTCTAAATAGGAGACCTTACCATGAGCAATGTGGTTGTCTGTAACTGTTCTTTTAAAAATGCACGTTTATTGATATTGAAGCTAATGCAAAAAGAGAGATTTCTTGAGTAAGATTGGACTTTTCCCAACAGAAAGAAACTCAGGCTGTAGGTTTTTCCTTTCTGCTGCTTACAGTGAAATATTTTACTGCCATGACTTGCTTACTCTGTTATGTGCATGCTGGACTCCAAGACAGTTCCTGGGTGTTGGAATTGTTGATGAACTTTTAATGAATCATTCAGTTCTCTTGCTTTGTGTTGCTGTATGTTCCTATGATGTGAATGAAAGGGATTAAGAGTTACATACTCAGTACTTTTTCCCAAAAGCAAATTTCTTTCAGCATGTTCCCACTACACCTGATGTCTGCTACAGTGTAGTGTTAAGATACTAAAGAAATGAAAATATAACTGTTTTTCTGAGACACCATTTGGCAATCATTTTCAGGAGTATTTTTACTTTTTTCAGCCTGTAATTTTTTCTTCTATTTCTCTATGTTACAAACTCTTATGCTCTTAGAATTTTTCTCTTTCTGTAATGTGTACCACCTTTAAATATTCCCTCAGATGAGTGTTTTTCTATTTGGTATTTCCTCACCAAAGTAAATATGCAGTTACTTTAATCTTTCTTTGTAAGTCATTCTCCAGTATCTTGATTATTTTCAGGTTTGGTTTTTTTTTTCCTTTTTTCCCCCATCTGAATTCTGTGTAATTTGTCAATATCTTACTGGTATGAAGATGCATAGAAGTGAATGCAATATTGCAAATATGTAATTACCTCTCCTCTCGTTATTCTGGAGGTATATTTATTATTGCTGCATATAGAAAATTCATCTCTAAATTGTTCATTATACTTGTAGGCTTTTTTGGTTATTACTGCATCATAGATTTTATCTACTGTTTCAGATCTATGTTTCTAGCATGCAATATTGCCAGATGCTGTTTGTTGTATTTCCATTTTCTAATTATTCTGTTCATTTCACACACATTTGTGAACTCCTGGAAGCTTTCTCTTGCTCTGGCAGGTTATCAAGGTTACTTTGCTTCTTGAGTTTGTTGCTTGTATGACTCTTGGAAAATAATTTTTCTTTAATATGTATGATTTTTTTTTCCTCTGCAAATATTTAATGTCTGCTGCTACCCTGGGGGATTGAGTTTCAAGATTCTCCAGCATGTTTTCGTTAGCTTTCCTAGGTTTGAAAAACCCACTCCCATATCTCGCTTACTTCACTAAGTGGTCATCAGTACAGAAGCAGCAGTCGCTATTTGTGCATGAATTCATCCATACATGTATATATATGTATATGTATGTATGCATATAATGACTCACATACAATGCATTTTCCCGCTCTTCTATTTAAAAGAATGCTATTTACCTGCAGGAGGACGAAGAAGAAACATATGAGCAAACTCTAGAATTTCGCAGAGGAGGTGATGGTCAGCCAAGACGGTCCACACGACCTACTCAACAATTTTATCAACCCCCCAGAGCTAGAAACTGATTAATAAGGAAAAAAAGGTAAATATAAGATGTTGGCATTTTATGTATATGTTTAGCTTTCAAGAAAAGCAGACCTGGATTGTTCTCTACTTTTTTTTAGGGATATTGGTATATTTATGATAGAATTTGGGTATCTCTGTTCGTCTGGATTTTGTGGTTTAGGAAGAGGCTTAATATACCTGATGAGAGGCACTAAAAACAATTCAGCAAATAGCTTTTTAGTTCTGCTTTAGGTCAAGACTCATGTCATCTCAGCAAGCTTTTACCTGATACTTTTTCACCTGAGAGCAGCAGCAAAATTGTCATTCACATACGTTGGACCAGCTTCTTCTCTGAAATAAGTGGCTGCAGTCCCTGCTCAGCTCAGGACTATCTCTGTCCAAGGTCCCATATTCTACTTTTTATGAGCCGTTTATGTGAATAAATATCCTTTCTATTATTTTGCTTGCATCAGAAGGAGAATTTGCAACACTAAAACATAAAATCTGTGGTATCACCATTGAATGGTGAGGGACAAGGCCAAATTTTTATTAGAATATTTACCATACTCTGATTCTTGAGGATATACTTGCACCTATACTTTATTAATTACCAGAAATTAAGGGATTTTATATCATCCTCAGAAAATACACCTGATACATACACTCAGAAATTTAAAAAGGCCAGACAGATAAAACAATTACAGTTATTTCACTAAACAAATCATGTAAACTTTACTGCATTTGTTTTACTTGTTGATCTTCTAAATCCTTAATTTACAAAGGATTGTATCCTGAAAAAGCTTTGGTAAGTCACATGCTATTTCATGTACATCTACAACCGATTTTTTTCTCTTACTAATCAGTTTATTTTTACTGATGTCTCTTTTGTACCTTTCCTTGCTCCAGTCCTTCACATTCTGTTGGCTTAACAGGTGCTGCTTATCTGTGCACGTTTTGATATTTCTGACATGCAGTAACGTATGATTCTACTTTTGATTATATGCTAAAATACCTTTTTCATTTGGGGTAATACTGGCAATGTAAGAGCATACTTTATTTCTGTCTCTTGCCAAGGTGATAATTATTCTATTTTTGCCTATGTAATTTGATTTTCTATTTTAAGTAAGTGTATCAATCATTATCCATAAGCATGTAATGAGGTAGTTTGTGCAGAAATTATTCTGACATATGCACTGAGTGGAGTTTTAATGGGCTCATTGGGCTCCAAGGAATGTCAGTGTGATCAGTTGAATGAGATGTATCAAGAGTACACAGCAGTCAAAATCTGGGAATTTTTTTGTGTATTTAGGTAATATTTTTGCGTTTTCTCTAATTTTACAATATAAATCTGGAAAACTGTACTTAGCTTTGGTCAGCTATGAGGCACCAGAGGGAGTGATAGTAACTCCTGTATCTCAAGAAGAGTGAAGGAATTGTTGGCAAGTAAGGAACAGCCTTTCGAAGGTACAGGTGGTTGTTCCTTGCAGGTCTTTTAAAGATTCTAATGGTATCCCAATTTAAATTGACAGCAGACCTGATATCAAAACCTACCTACCATAGAAAACAAGCCATCACAGCCTTTCCCTTCAACTGAGCTTCTCCAAAACCAAGTGATTCATGTAATCAGTTCTTCCCTGATTTTAAATGTAGGCAAAAAATAGTCTTTTTCTAAATCTTTCAGCTTACCCAGACTTGTACAACAAAGCAGATTTATTGTCTTGACATAAAAAGTTCAGGCATATTGGATTTTCCCAGAAGTGGATTTCTGTATGAATTTTGCCTCCTTTTTTTTTTTATCTTAGAGCTTTTCAGAGCATGGCATATTGTTCCTATTTCAAATTTTTGATAACCTGTTAAATGAAGACAAGATTTACCAGGGGAAATTTTAAGGAATCCAGTGAGACATAATTTTACCACAGCTTGCCTCTGAAGGATGCTTTACCTCTTCAATGGGTCATTAATAAATGACACCTTTACTTACTGAAAGGGAATACCTTTCTCTTATGTAAATTAACTTAATCTCTTTTTCCTGAAGAGAGATGGGGAATTCTGGATGATGGTTTTTTTATGTTATAAATTGGTAAATTCTGTACTTCAAATTCTAACTTCAGTGTTGTAGTTTGTAACATTTAAAATTCCAAGGTGTCTTGTCCTCAAAGGCAACTTAGACAATACTAAAACTGAAGTTTGGTTTTTATTTGGTATAAGGATGTATCAAATATGAAGCATAAGGTCCATACAGTAGACATACCACCTCATACCCAAAAACTCTTAGATCTACCTGTATAATCTTATATCACTTAACAGGCAATGACTTGGAAAATTGGTGCTTAAAAAAAGGGCTTATAAAAAGATGGAAACGGACTTTGCAGTAGGGTCAGTTGCGATAGAACATTGCTGATGGTTTTAAACTAAAAGGAGGTAAATTCAAACTAGATTCAAGGAAGAAAATTGTTACGATGAGAATGATGAAACAGTGGAACAGGTTGCCCAGAGAGGTGGAAAATGCCCTATCCCTGGAAACATTCTGTGTCAGGCTGGAAGGTGCTCTTAGTAATGTGATATAGTTAAACATGTTCATGGTCATTGCAGGGGGGTTGGACTAGATGACCTTTAAAGGTCCCTTCCAACCCAAAGTATTCTACGATTCTAGCCTTCTGAAAAGGTTTTTGTCACACTGTTTCAAGCTTTGAGTATTAAAAACAATTGCTGCAGATCTGCTGGAGATCTTGACCTGGTGATTTTTATGAGGACATAGAGATAGAGTAGACATATTAAGGAGAAAAGAAGTATGGGGTAGTATCTTACTGTCGTTGCAGTTGACCTAGAAATTATCATTTATTAATATCCAGCAGTGTGAGCTGGAGAAAACTAACTTGCAATTTTATCAGAGGGAATTTTGTGTGAGTATGAGTCAAATACTATCTTTAACGGATCTGTAAAATAAGGTATTCCTCCTAGAGAGTCAGGATACAAGAATTAGAATCTAACAAGAATAAAAATGGATCCTGAGATTACGCTTTCTGTATAGAATGTCATGATAGCCTAAAAAAGAAGAGAAACAAGTAATCAGAAGTAAGTGTTTTGAAGGACTGAGGCTTTTGGAGGAGCTTGAAAGAACCTACGCATGTGGACCTGTGAGTGCTTGGTCATTATATATTTTTTGAGTCTTTCTTTGCTCCATGACAGAATTAATTTACACCTTGTCATACTTGCTATGAAATCTGTATTGAAGTCCTTAACAAGGGAGAAACTGCATTTTTGGGAGAGAGAAGTCATTACCAGGAAGTGTCCTTTGTGCAGTTGTATTTATTGCATTGAAGTGCAGCCTTCTGATTTATTCTTTTAAAGACTTCCGTGTGTAAGTACTGAAAAGCAGATATCCACTCTTTTGGAGGAAGAAAATGAAGTAACAGTAAAGCATATATTGCGCAAAGAGCCCGAGGATGGTGATGGTTTCTTAAGTGCCATTATTTTTTATCCTTATCTAATGTTGGGGGTTTTTGTTTGTGTGTTTGTTTGTTTTCATTTAGAAACTTTCTCAGAGTCAGGGGAAATTCACTGGCAGCTCCCAACTTGCTGAAGTCTTCTAGAAGAAATTCTGGCTTTTTCCAAGCAGCAGGATGGAACAAAGAAAGCTCATGTGAGCAGAAGGAATTTGGACCTGACACCACAAGAGACTTTTTTAAAGTTCTTAGTAAAATGAAGCTGAATACTTTTTACATATGAAAGAGGCAAATTGTCATTGCTGCCATCAATAAAACCACAGTGCACTATTCTATTTTTTGCCTTGTATTCTTTTTACTGAGCCTCCATTGTTAGTTAACATAATAATGTATCATGATTTTTCTTAATTTTGAACTGATTTTGTTCTAATATTGCTTCTAGTAAAGTAAAATTAAAACTTATATTTTCACAAAAGCTGTCAGGATCGGGCATTTAATTTAGATTTTTGCATAGTTTTGTGAAATATGTTAAAAAAAATTCAGCTAATTATTGCACAGTAAAATTCTGAATAGGTTTTGACTGTGTTTTCTGTGTTTATTTTCCAAAATTGCTGAAGGCCAAATTACAGATTTGCCTATTATGCTTTTCATGATCTGTGACCACAAGGTCAAAGGGGAGAAAAGAAAAATCATCAGTTTCAATAGTCTTTTTCTAAATAATTTTAGGTAAACATTTTCTTTTTAGGAATATTTATATTACAGAAATAGAAACATTTCTAAGAGGTACAGAAAAGTAATTTAAACAAAAAATACCAAAAGATGCATGAGTATTTTAAGCATAACTATGTGCATAGATGCACACATGTGCGAGCTGTTGAATAGTATACTGAATTTCTTGCAGCTTTAAACTCTGCTTTTGTTGCTTCATATTGCTATTTTTTTTTTCAATTGTCATTGATGCTTGAAAGAATCTTATGTCGAACTACTTTCCATTCTAAGGTGTATCTTTGAATCTTATGTGATTATGACAAATAGCTGAACTTTCTTTATCTGAGAAGCACTCAAAATCTATGTAACATGCAAATCCCTTCTAAGCTTTATTCTGATCATTTGATTAAGACTGAAATAGCACATGTGTTTTGAGGTAGTTTTGTAAAGATAGAGTTATACCTGAGAGATGTATTGATGGTATAAGTTGTACAATTAATTCTACTGAATTTCCCTCTGAGTGCTCATAGAAGCTCTGTTTGAATAGAACCTTGTTTATTTGAATGATAAGAACTTTCATATTGAAGATGTAATTGAATGTATCTGCAGTACAGAATGTGGATTACTATCTGAATGCAGTCACGTCTTAACCAATCACATAAATTTTTGCAGAATATTAAGGAACCAAATGTTTTGCTACCTTAATGGATCCTAAGCAGCTTCTTGATAACTATGGTGCAACTCACTAATAATTCTAAAGAATTTTGGAAGTTAAAACATGAGCTGTACAACATTGAAGTTCTTCACTTCTAAGTGACCCACAACAAAGTTTATGAAGTTTGTTAGATTTAAGTTAGAAATCACTTTCAAAATACTATGAATCATCCTGATCAGTTCTGCTAAACTGTACCAGCAAATAAATAAACTGTAGATCTAATACATTGGATGTCGGATGCTTTACTTCCAGAATTATTGCTAAGACCACTGACAGCAGCTATTCAGCTTCATAAAGAAATGCAGCCATAGCATTGTTTTAAAAAGCAGTTTTGATTTTTCTTGGCAAATAGGATGTGCATTAAACAAGTCCTACAATCAGTGTACCAAAGCAATTTCTGAAATTAATATAATTTTATGTTCTTTCAAGCTTTCATTCTTGCTGTGAACGAAATCATAAAATTCAGAAAACTGTGGTCTGATTTAATGAGCTGTGAAAAATAATGCCTACTTAGGTAATTTTAAGACTGTACAAATACAAAGCAGCATTCCTCTCTAGTGGTTGTGGGTATTCTGAGATTACTGCATGGTAGTGCAGCTGTAGGAAAACAAAATGTTCTTGATGATGTTGTTTTTCTTTGTAAAACAGTAAAGACCATGTCCTGATCTTTTCACTGGTGCTGTGGAAGTGGAAAGCCAGAGTAAGCAAACAGCTCCAGTCTTCTTGAAAAGTCATGTAGTCTTTTTGTGTTTTGTGATTATTTTCTGTTTTGGTTTTGACTGAAATGACATCTTCTGAAAGCTCTGCCCTTTTAGGATCTGAAGAACCAGTGTTTGAGTAGTTAAAAAATATTTGCAACCTCGTCTGAAAAGCAAGAATTCATATATTCATGCCTATTGATTCCTATGTCTGGAAAAATGATGATATACTAGGTAGGTATATAAATTAGTTTTGTGATTTGCATAGCCATTAAAATAAAAAATACAGTATTTTGCCAGTCATAATGTAGTAAAGTTTGCATGCACAAGGACAAGATTAATTTATTTAGCTTTTGTGTACAGAAAAAGTTACCATGTTCATGTCTAGATAGGTCTTCAAAACTGATACGAAACTTCTGATTTGTCAAAGCAACAGCAAAGCAAGGTCCTGAACTTTGTGTGGCCACATCTGTGCAGTTAAACAGAAAAGGCTGCTAAGGAGCACTGGATCCTGGTAATGCATACTATTTATTTACTAGCTTTCTTTGTGACTCTGTTTTGGAGTGTTCTTGACTAGCTGTTTCTAAGAGAAGCCTGTCACAGAGGAATTTTGCTCTTTGCAAGCTGGACATGAGCCAACCTGTGCTTTTTGACCTGTGAACCAATAGGTCCCTGGTCCATCGCCTTCCTTTACTAGGGTTATTGATAATAGCTTTTGAGAATTTCTGTGCTGAATGTAGGAATGCAATTCTAATGAGATGTTTTCCTTGCCATGAACTTGTGTATAACATTTTTACCAAATGAAAAAAAAATGGAATCTCTGGTTTAAATTATTCTAAAAGTTGTATGCCAAGTTGATAATACTGTTACTGACTACAGGGAGGGTTTTTCCGTTTTTATATTGTCAAGATATAAAATCATTTTGAAACAAAGAGTGAAAATGTTCTGGTTTTATCCTACAGGTTTTCAGAATTTGGTACTAAAATCTGATTGAAGATGTCATGTTTTTATTTAAAATTCTTCTTTGATCTAAAAACTTTTGCTGGATACTCATATATATATTAATGTAGCTTTTCCTTTTGTCACTAACAGGTCCCTTTTTTTAAGTCTTTGGTAAGAACTGTGCAAAGCATTTTGAGGATCACTTGTCAAGGTCGCTCTTCAAGAAACATGGCTGGAATTGTCTCTGCAGAATCTCTCTGTAACGACTTGAGACCTTATGCAGATTAAAATTGGGATATGGCTTTCCAAGGCAGTATTAACTACATTTATTTTCCTTGGCTGGCGAAATGTTGACAAATCTTATTTGTGAGATGTACTTGGCATTAGATACATAAAGATTTAGCTTGAGGTAAATCTGAAGACACTTTTGCAAGAGAACTCTCAAACAACCAAGCTAGCTAAGGAAGGTTGGTAGCTAAAAGAATCTGGTAGTGTAGGGTGTACAGTCCCTTTTGAGCATTATGGTTGGAGGGAACTTCATACAGAAAAATCTCCAGCGCTTTGATGCATACAAAGAAACGTATTGTTTGGAGTGATTCTCTATAGATACTTTCTTGAAGAAGAATCCTAGTTCAATTGTCCTTTCATCACATGACTTGATCCTACTCCAGTAAAATAGTATAACTTTCTTGAGAGCTATGTAAATTTGAAGAATGACTAATTGCACAATTAGGCTTAGTGTAGCTGTTTGCTTGCTATACAACTATGGGGGTATTTTCTTGAGGGTTTTTTTGTCATTTGGGGTTTTTTTTGTTTGTGGTTTTGTTTGTTTTGGGTGGTTGTTTTTTTTTTTTCTTTCTGAAATTCTTTAGAGCAACTTATTGCAGGAGAGCAGCTAAACTTGGAAGATAGTACAAACATTTAGGCACTGACCTTCCCATAGCATGATATGCATATGAAGTAATAGTGGTCTCCCTTCAAAACAATGGTAAAGACTCATAATTATTCTTATTTTTCAGTATTTGGTTATATTGGCCTGTTTTAGCTTTAAATTGCAATTTTGTTTTAAGAATGATTCAAAATAATTTAAACGGTAAAGATAGAAATTATATCAATACTTAATTTTCCCACAAGATTGAGGGTCCATAAAAAGTCAGTTTCCATGCAAACACTTGGCTGTTGATGGACATGATTATATTCTGGAAATGATAGTGGTATGAGTGAACCCAGAATCTAGTATATATTAAAAATAAAACTTACATGTGTTCAAATAAACAGGAAACTGTGGGAAGGTGAATTATTAGGTATATAATAGCAACAGAGTACTATAGATGGTCTAAAAATTCTGCAAGTGCTTCTAAGGGAAATGTTTGTAGTCATTTTATAGTGCCTTGTAATTTTTCACGCAACTTGACTAATCTATTTCTACCCTAAAATGAGTGCATAGGTAAGTATTGTGCAGAAGATACTAATGTAATTTTCAGGCAGTTTAGTTTGTCATGGGACCTTGAATGGTTTCATTTGTTTTTATACTATGTATTTCTATACTGTAAAGGTTAAAGAACATAAATAATATTTTATATTTGTTTTATAGTTGAAATAGTCTTAACCCCAGGCATATTTTGTTAGTCATTAGATAAATGGCTATGCCTCTGCTAAAACAGCTGTAATCTGACATGACTGTGCACAGAATTAAGTCTCAACCTAACTATATTTGTGCTGAATATTCTACTGTAGCTGTTTATTACAGGAACTTGTTTTATTTACAATAATAATAAAACTGAAAAGCAGAATAAATAATGAATGCTTATCATTTTGACATGTCACTAATGAATAGCATATACAAAGTCCATGTTCCATGTGCTATTTGAATGTAAGATAGCTTTCTTCGAAATTGATACCTTTAAACTCCCCCGCCACTGCTAATTAAAAAATCTTCAAGCCCAGTGTAATTCATGGGATAAGACACATTATCTGCTCTGACATTTCACTGCTCTTGCCATATCAGTCTCATGATCAAATGCTCCCAGTAATAGATATTCTTGATGACCAGGTACTGGTCACGTGGTTTTTACTTCAACTTGTTGGATTAAAATGTATATCAAAACTTGATTTAATATTGTACATGGCAAAGATGAGATATGTCATGCTGACTTTAATCACAAGTAGAAGCCACAGCTGAGTTTCAGTGTATTACAGCTGACAATGGAATTTAGTTGTGCTGCTCCATTTTACTTAGTTGTTTTAATATTGAACTCTCATTTTCAAAAGAAAAAAAGAGAAATTGTTACAGCTGTACATAAACCACTGAAAATGTGACTGAGTTTAAAAGAAGAAGCTGGTGCCTATTGCAGCTTTAGAAAGAAACAGAAAGTTGCAAGAATTGTGAAAGGTGAAGACTTGCCATGCAAAACTGAGAATGTTTATGTTCTGTGGATGTGGAATCTGGCATTTTTTTCCAAAATGTTGGAGATCTGAACAATTCTGATATAGAATAGTTGTATTTGAAAACAGCTTATCCCAGCATTTCATTCAGTCTCTGTACCCTGTGAGGAACCTGGCTTTCATTGCCTCTGGCACTCTCACTTTCTCATAGCACTTTGCAAGAAGCCAGACAACATTTGGGTGTATCAGATTAATATTGATAGAGAGGTCAAGATACTAATGTTGGTTTGAGTTCCTCCAAATTTAATGTGAGAAGCTGTGCTCTATTCCTGGAAGATAGGAAAGAAACTGTGACACTGTCCTTAAATGGTTGTTGAAGGTGAATGCTGTATCATTAATGTGTTGCAAAGCTGTGTGTACTGAATCAAGGACAAGACAGGTGGAAAAAATAACTGTTTAAATGACAATATGGTAACAACTTTTCCCAATGAAGTATGCCATCTGCAAAGTACTTAGCATCCTGAAATGCAGACACTTATGGGTAGAATGCAGAGTATTTATAGGAAGAATCTTAAATTAAAGATGCTTTGTCATCCATATCAGCACCATTTGTTTGACTTCACTGTTTTGCAATAATGTGGTTATCTTGATGCAGATGTTAAGAAGGCCTTGAACACTGTTTGAGGTGGAGTTTTCTAATAGGACAGTAAAACTAGGCTGCCACTAGATTATTTGTTTTCTCTTTTCATTGGTGGTTAAAAGTAACAATACCTATGAATTATTGTTTCCATGATATGATTGGAGTTTACTCTTTTGGTAAGTGCAGACCATATAGTCTCTTATGGAGTAATTGTGGGTCATATGCTGAAGCCCAACCAATCTCTGTAACTGAACTTATGTCCTCATCTGACTAAAACATTGATGTCTCCTCCTGTAATTTTTATACCTCCTACAGTGAAGAAAACATTCATGAATGGTGAGTCAAACTGTTTCTTTGTTATGTACAATTATGCTCTGTTTAGGTAACAAGGGCCCATGGAGTGACCCATGTATCTCTCAAGAAAATGTGTGCCCAAAGTGTTTGGACCACAATGTCCAGTTGGGCCATTTCTGCTCTGCAATCTGTAAACTATTAACCACTGCATTAGTAATTTTTGTGACTTCACTAGGTAAAGTAAAACCTGCAATTTAAAGCCAGTGTAATACAGAATAATAATGGTATTCGGTTTGGTATGTTGTTTTTTCCTAGTTGTCATGGGTTTCTCTGATTAGGGTTTTTTTTTTAAGAGGAAGATTGGCTTCTGNGTGTGGTGAAGCGATCTGTCCCCTTTGCAGCCCACAGGAAAGCCCCCTGAGACAGAACTGTTGCTTAAGTCTTGGACTTATATCTGCGAATGGCTGACCCAACAACAACTGACTGTAAACCTTCCACTCCCCGTCCCCCACACCATCAGGGGAAGGAGGGGGGCATGGACAGACTGAGGGGTGGTGGTGTAAAAGTGTTTTCTAACCTGTTTCTATTTCTTATTTTTAGTTTTAGTTTGTTAGTAGTAAATTTAAGCATTATTCTAAGTTCTGCTTTGCCCGTGGTATTAATCAAAGCTCCTCTTTTGGTTGTTATCTCTAGTCATAAATTCCTACCTGGTTTTCTTTTCCCTTCCTCTGGAAGGCGAAAAGTGTAGGGGGGGAGAAAGGCCTTAAAACAGTTTTGCTGGACACCAGGCATTTATCGAGGGTCAAAGCGCCACACTAGTAAAAAATCTACTGTGAAACAGGGAAAATATTTTGGTTCAGGATGAACTGGGCAGGCATAATACTACTGTGTACTTTTATCTCAGATCCTTTCATCAAAGCCTGCTTATCAGTGCTACTTTACATTTTAATGTATTTTTAAGGCAATTTTGACTTTGATCACATAGAATGTAGATTTTTATCCATATATTTCTTCAGCTTAGCAAATAACACTCTCCTGAGTCCTCTGCATAGAAGGTCTTCATTAATTTTTTTGTGGACATTGATTGATAAAGTTCCTTAGCTCTTGAAAGCACTTAGCTCTAATTCCCTGTTAGTTCCATTACCAGATTGTTCCAGAATTTTATTCCTCAGAAGGCTAAAAATCTAATTACAGCCTAAACATATTCAATTATACACACTTGTGCTTGTGATACCATTGACCTTCACTTTAAAGAACTCTCATCTCACCCTTGAGGTATTTTTCCAAACTGTGCCCAATGACGGCATGGAAGAACAATGTTCTGTGAATCATATTCAGTAACCATTTATGATGTGGTACCATGCTGTCACAGGAAGTTCTATGGCTCACATAGTCCTTCATGCTTATATTGTGTGCAGTAATTTCTATTCTGTTGTATGTGTCTTCATTGAATTGATTCTTTAAACTTGTCTTTTTGCATACCTTTCTTCAAGAAGTCAGGGAAAAATACTGTGTGGTATTACAGAACAGTGCAGGTTAGATGGGACCTCAGGAAGTGTATCTCTACGTCAACCTCCTACTCAAAAGAGCCGGCTATGAGATCAAATAAGATTGCTGAGGGCTTTATCCAGTCAGGTCTAGAAAACACTCGGGGATGCAGATACACAACCTTTTTGTGCAACCTGCTCCATTGTTGGGCTTGCTGTCTTCATGGGGAAAAAAGCCTTTCCTTTACATAGAGTTTGAGTCTGTCCTACTTCAGTGTGTGGTGGTTGTCTTTTGTCCTCCTGCCATGCACCACTGCAGAGAGCCTGGCTCTATACTGGTAAGTCACCCTATGGGAATAGGTCCCCCTGCAGTTGTATTTTCTCTAGGCTGAATAGGCCCCTGCTGTTGACCATTGCAGGAGCCCTCCACTGAACTCATTCCAGTTTATTGGTGTCTTCCTTTTGTTGGCAAACCCAAAACTGTATGTGATATTGTAGTGGGGTCTAATGAGACCTGAGTAAAGGAGAATGACAATTTCCCTCGA
The DNA here is from genome assembly GCA_013396755.1 of Sclerurus mexicanus. NCBI lineage: Eukaryota > Metazoa > Chordata > Aves > Passeriformes > Furnariidae > Sclerurus > Sclerurus mexicanus. Next base: position 123,335 of record VWZF01000801.1, read on the forward strand.
TCTACTGTCTGTACTTCTCTTGATACAGTCCAGAATGCTTGCTGCCATAGCATACCATTTGGTCATCTTCAGCTTCCTATCTACCAATATCCACAAGTCTTTTTTCACAGAGCTGCCCCCCTGCCAAGTCAGCCCCTAGCCTATAACATTGCAAAGGGTTCTTCCTTCACAAATGTTGGACTTTTTATCTGTCCTTTGTTTAGTGAGATTCCTGCCAGCCCATTTCTCCAGCCTGTCTAGGTCCGTCCAAATGGTAGCCCTGTCTTCAAGCATATAACTTCGTTCTCCTTTCAGCCCACCTTCAGTTTGGTATTATTGCAAACTTTATGAGCAACCACTTACTGCCTCTTTCAGGTCACTGATAAAGAAGTTAAACAGGACAGATTCCAGGGTAGTTCCTGTGATACCAAAAAGTGGCAGAAACAAACTTCTTAACACCAACTGATAGGTATGAAAAAGCAGGCGTTCTTCTTTACTTAGCACGCTGGATGTTAGAGGATAGCTCCTCTAATCAAACGTGCCAAATGACAGATAGACAGGGGTTTTATTACTCATACTGTTTACATATTCATTAGTCTCATTTACTGAATACATATTCATTAGTTTGCTCTACATAGTCACACTCTTATTGGAAGTCCTTTTTTTGTCCTTCCAGGTCTTTTTTGTCATCTTGATCTCAGTTCTTGAGCAGGCACAACGTCATTGTGTTTCACCGACAAAAATGGTAATGTTTGTTCTTTATCTTACCTGGGTACACTGAGCTTAGTTTACATCCTTTTGATTGAGTTACATCCCTTATCTAATTCCCCAGGACTTCTCTAAGATTATTTTGTTCCTTATTTGGGCATTCTGGACTGATGTGAACAATGTTTCTATTTCTTCTTGTCACCTGTGGAGCTCCTGTTGTTACTGGCATCCAGGCCAACAGGTTTGTTGGCCTTCTGCAGACACAGAGTATCAGCACTCAGTGACTGATCTGTTCTTGAATTGTCTTCTATCTCCTTAATCACTGTGGATCACAAAGGAACACTGGTAGGACAAAGCTTAGCTGATACAATAACAAGAGGTAATTATTCCAATAGCTGGGGGTAATAAGTAATAACAGTGTAAAGACCTGTGCTACAGAAGGCAAATGAAACCTTTGCTCAGTAAGAGATTTGCAGTAGGACTGTATGAAAGGGAGTACCTATTACTGCAATGTGCCATGTGGTATTTGCTATTCTAATTACAATTTCTAAGTTTTTGTTGGTTTTTTTTTCCAATCTTATAATGTTTCATCTTCTTGTAAAATATTAGGAATGTCCAGAACCAGAGTACTTTAAAAATAATTTCAAGTACGCAAAGATAAAGATATGTGTGATGGCAAGAATGACTTTGACTGTTCAGTCTCTAAGCCCAGCTTATGTAATTCAGCTACTGTGAATTTGCTCTACTATATTTCTAAAATAGTTTGATTCCTTGTGTGCCAGGTGATTGTTGCTCAACAGAACAAAACAGCGCTCTGCTAGCAAATATTGGAGGTTTGTGCCAACCTGCTGATGTTTCTTAACAAGGTGTTGACCTCACTAGTTGTTAAACTCCACCTTGAATATAAAAGTTGACAAAGAGTGAACACACCTAATACAAAACTCAGACAGTAGCAACTGAACCTAGGGTAGAAGAGGTTACTTATTCTGTTGTTGATATTGCCAGTATGAAGCAACTTTTTTATCTCAGATATGCTCTTTGAAGTGAAGTAGGGCAGGGAAGGCATCCACTGACAGTGATATGTTACGTGATACAGTAGAACCCAGAAGCAAAGTACTCTAATGCTGTCAGAGGAAAGTCTGTCTGCTAGCTACTTGTGTTTCCAATGTGGAGTAGAAATGAGTGTCTTGGACAATGTCAGGAGCAAGGGTAGCCTTGGGCACAAGATTAACAAAGTCTGACGAGCATTGACTTGGCAGCGGAGAAGCTGGGCTAATGTGTCTATTCCCAGCAGTGGGACCTGAGGAATATGGAGTTCCAAACTGCCTCCAAAGAAAGTTAAAACTGTACAAATCGTAAGGGTAGGCATATCCTGAAGTGCCCATTTAATGAAAAATAAATGCTTGTTTCCTCCAGGACATGCTCTCAAATGGGTATGTTTTATTGCTAGCATTTACTAGCAGGAGCTGTAACATATATATCTGTTTATCCTGTAAAACTTGGAATAGACTGCTGGTCACAGAGTAATCTGAAAGATTGGAATATTTTATTTTTTATTAGTTCACCATATCACTTTAAGTACATCTCTTCCTCTCTATTTGCCTGTGAACTGCAGAATTAAAGCATCACCTGAGTATTGATGTGAGAATAAATTTTTAAGACCCTACATTTATTGAGCTTTTTTTGGTCCAGTTCTTCCAGCAGCTTATTTGAATGTACCAAATATGAAGGTTGTTAGCATATTTAAAACTTTCCTTTGCGTGGAGATTTATACTGTGTGTTCATTTATTATGAGCTATGATATGCTGTGAAGATAAATAACCCAAAATACGATCTGAAAGTCAACATCTATATATGTTTAATTGAAGAAATTGTGGAGGAGAGACCTCAGCTATGCCTGGCAAATTTAAAAAGTACTTCCAATTTATCTAATGCCAAGTAATATGAAATGAACAAGATCAAATTATAATGCTATGGTTCATTGAGCGTGTTTGATTAAGATCCTTGTTCAATCACCTAAGACCTGTCGTTTAATATTTACATTGTTGGAGAAATGCATGACTCAGAACCTAGTAGTGCTTACCTTTTCAAAGAAGAGCTATTTGTAGAACATAGTTCTTTATTAATATCTTAGCACAGGTAAACCTGGGCCTAGAATACATTGAAATATGTTCTCTGCCTAATAACTAGATCACATAAGAGTATACTTTTCATTTCTGAGTAACTATACTGGTAGAACTTCTCTTATTGCAAAGATTTGTGATGATTTATAGAACCGCTCCCTTTCCCTTATGGAAACTGATAACAGTAATATAAACACTATGACTGTACCAGTGTAGCCAAAGCAGAGTGACTTTTATTTGTATCGTTGGGACATGTGTCCATGTTTTCTGTCATAGGAGCAGCTGGACCTGCTCTTGAGAGCGTGTTGTGTGACATTTGGAAAATGCTGGCTCTCCAGCTTCAGGGAGCATTGGAAGATACCCAGCCCCAGGTGGGGGGTATGACTGTCTCTGCCTTGTGGGAAGACAAGGCTCTGTGCTACTCTACAATACAGGCAATGTGAATGAGAATCAGAATCTCTCCCTTTCTCCTTCTTGCTTTCAAATACCTAGAATGCTATGTCAGTCCTAAAGACTTTTTTTTGTAGTGCAGGAAAATTACTGTATTGAAAGTCTATATGGTGTGATAGAAAAATGTACCAATTGAAGAATGTCACAGTTGCAAATAAGCATCAGGCTTAAATCTGTTAAAGATAGGAGATATTTTTTGTCTGAGATATACAGAAATATAAATTAGAAGTTTTCTTATAGTTGAAAAAGTAAGGCTTGATTCTGAAAGGAACTCTGAATTACTATTATACTCCTTAACTTAAGAGATGTCAGCATGAATGTCAGGCAGCTCATGGAATTTGTGTGTTGAGCTTGATTAGCACAAAGTTCACATTTCTATGATGCAGTAACAAGTAGAAAATATTTTTTCCTAAAGCAAGCAAATAAACAAATCAAGCCCCCAAAGCCTAAAATGAAACAGACCAATTTCCTTCACTGTCCTTTTGTGGGTCCTTCTTGCCTTTTTCATTTTGAAAATATGTGTTCTAATAAAACATTTGAAACACCTTTCTGTTTGTGCTGTGCTCAAAACACGGTGAAAAGGTATCACTGATTATGAACGTTGACAGATTTGCTATATAAGCTTATAAAAATGAAAATATTTTACCTCTGTCCTTTTACTTACAAAATAAAATTGCTGCTCATATGAGAAGCACTGAGAAGAATGACCATTTATTTTTAAATATTTAATTAGTAAGTGCCTAATCTAAACCTACAAAATTCCTTTATTTTCCCTTCTGAGATGCATGGAAAATGGACAAAATATTGCTCATTCTAGTCTATGTTTTGAGGAGTAGAAGAAAGTGGTAATAATTTTATTTCGACAGAAAGCACTTATAGTCAGGCAAATACGTAAGTTTTGCCTCAAACTGCTCACCATAGTATGCTTCACTTTTCCATCTTTGAGGGAAGGTGAATTAATAGACTTTCTAAAGTGAGTAAAAAATTGATCCTAATTCTTTAGTGACATTCACGTTAAAAATAAGCTTCTGTGTCTGATGTGTGTTCTTCAAAGTGCTTAGGTTGATTACTTGGATTTTCAGCAGCTCTTGGAAGACTTTTGTTATTCTGTGATAATTACTTTGAGAAATATCCAGGCAATCTTTTGAACTGAATCCCTCCAGTTCTAAATGGAAAGTATCTAAATGGAAGTTTTTCAGATTATGCAGAAATTTAAGAGTACAGCTTGTTCATTAGGGATCATTTCAAGCAGATGCTATGTACAGCGATGGGGAGAGGAGTATGCCTGACAACTGCAATTTTTTTATACCTCAGATGATTTGTTTCTGTAATGGCTCTCTATAAAAGCATCTCACTTCTCGAACAAACTTCTTTGAAATAGAAGGTACAAAAACATGAAAAAAATCTTAATTGGATTTATTTCCAATTTCAGTTATGCTTGCCTTCATTAATAAATGCAACATATTACACCTCTGTTCATACTGGCTAAAATTGCACTGTATTATGTTTTAACCAAGATTGCCCATGGTTCAGGCTGTAGCCTTTGAATGCTTGTGTCTGTTGATGTATTAGATAGCTCCTCCTCAATGCTTATAGTCTGCGGTTTATGGTTTATCTAAAAATAGTCATTTGTCATCAATGTATCAGTTAAAATACAATAGTTGTCTTTTTTAGTTGGTTTTTATTTCAAAGACATTTTGTATCCTTTGTGGTCATTAATGAACAGACTGTTGTTGATGAACAGACCTGCATTTAGGAAGCAGATTTAACCGTTTCTTTGCAAACGTGAGTAGGAATCACTGATCTACAGAGCATGACAACACAGCTGCCTTGAAGACCATCTCTTCTTCCTCTCTGCCTCCCTCTCAGGGGTAGAAAATTAAGAGTGCAAGCCAGCTGTTTAGATATTCCTGAAAACAAAGAAAGAATCCTCAAAGCATCCACATGGAGTTATTTATGGAAGAGTAAGTTTTGGGAGAAGAGCTTGACTTTTTACAGGAAAATTTTAGCGTAAGTTGATCTTGACTGAGTGAAGTGCTTGAACTTTTAAAACAGTTTTGTGAATTTCCAGACAAGAAACTCTAGCAATGTGGTTTACATTGGCTGTCCAGCCATGGATGATAAAAGTACATGTTGGTTTGTGACTCCTCCTGTTGGTACAGCCGTTACCATGGGAACCCAACAGTGGGTTGTGTTTGGAGGCTGTACGTTCCCTGGCCATTCCTGTTGTAGGGCAGAGTGTCCTGGTGGATGTCCACAAGGCAGGAAAGTGAAAAGGAAGTGGTGGAGGCTAATTAGCTTTTCAGCAGGGTTTACCCCCCGCAAAGTGTTGTACCTAACTGTGAAAAGCAAGAATATAGTGGTGGGCAGTAATGGACAAAATGGTGAATAAATACATGGAATGTCTTTAGGTCCAGGTGAGGTATATAAAAATGCTGTTGGGCCTCAGTTTGAGTGGTCAGGATTTTCATAGACCATTTTATTTTCCTTGTTTTTTAAAACACTGATTCTCTTTGTGAAGTGATTTAAAGAAAGTGTGATCAAATGTAATTGCTAGTTGCTTTGTCGATCCTGTATTTAAGATTATTGCCTTTTCTAGTAATAGAGCAGTACATCTTACTCCAAAAGCGTGTTCATTTTTCTGTGATGTTATTAGTTCTAGGAACCAGGTACAGTTTTGATAATTTCCAGGTTTTCAGTCTTAAAAAATTTTGTCTTTCTCTACCTGCCTTCTTTTCTGTCCTTAGAGAGAAGGTACTTCTTTAAGAACAGCGTAGAAGTTTCTGGTTAAATGAGTTGCAAGGAGGAAATATATCTATTTCCATTTTTATTGCAGAAGGAATATATTAATCTGTATTTTTATTGGTTTATAAAACAGCGAAGTTCAACAACAAATGACTGCTTTTCCCATTGTCTTTCTCATTTTCATCTAAAAATTGTTTCTCTGTTCCAATTTTCTTTTATATTGCAAGGACGACTTCTATTTAACTTGCCTTTTTTTTGTCTGCATTTGAAAGGAGATAATTTAATAAATTTTAGAGTTAGAACCAAGTCATGGAAATGGAACTGAGTAATCCTAAGAGAAGATTTGCTAAGTTGGTTGTATTAATGTGACTATCACAAGTTGCTATGAGTTTGCAGACATTTAATTAGTACCTCTACCAGCATACTCTTTTCAGCTTTACGTAGCATTTTCCGCTCTGCAAAGTATTCATACCAACTTCACTGTTATGAGATGAAGCTCAGCTCCAACTCCTCTCCTTCTCGCCAGGGTTCTCCCTTCCCAGATAATTTGGTTTCTTGTCAGAAACATGACCATATGGGAAGCAAGGCAACCAGAAGGTACATAAATCTGCACATGGAAATGCTTGTTAGTCTAGGGAACACAGCATATCAAGTTCTTTAGTTAGAACAGAAAATAGAGACAGACAGGTGCATTTGGATCTCCCTGCTGCTAAATGTGCCATTGTATTTCCTTCATCCAGCAATATGAGTTTGAAACTACCTGGGTTTATAGCATGCTAGTGGCTTCAGTACTATGTTGTGTTGTTAGATGTAGGGCTTTTGTGTGTAAGGGTCATATGTACACAGAGTGAATAAAAGAAACCAACTGTTGAACTTAATTCAAATGGTGCATAAACATTTGAGATCTCTAAGGCTGAGGGTGGCTGAAGATCCAAATTCCTAATCTGACACACAGAGAAATGGCAGTGTTAACAAATTCAGAGTTTAACTTGACAGAAAACAAAATACAGGAATGTGAATGTACAATTCCTGCAAATTGCTGAGGCAAAGGAGCCCCCACTGAACCGGGACATGATGCCATTACAATTTAAAGAGACTTACAGCAAGGTAGAAGTTTCTGAGAGCATTAAGAAAAAAGAAATAGGGTGAAGTATGTATGTGAGCCAGGCCAGGTTCACTTTCTTAATAAAATGAGAATTACACCTGACCTTAACTTCTGTGGTAAGTGAAGTCAAGGTTCCTGGTCCTTGGACCTTCTTGCTTTGCATACTTACTTCTTTTCTACTTCTCCCTCTCCTGGCCCCTTTTGCTATGTGCAAACTCCCTATTTATGGAAAAAACTCACCCTGATTCTTATGGAGTCTTGTCAGATTCACCTGTGCTAACAAAAGGGGCTCTTAATATGCAAGCTCTGATTGGGGCAGTACCAGCAGACAATAAAAGATGATCCTGGGTTGAGTCAGGAGAATGGCATATGGCTTCTTGCCCCAGGGAAAAAAAAAAAAAAAAGGGATGTTCCAGAGAGCCATTATCTGGGAAATTCTTTCTAGAGCTGGATCATGAGGAGCTACCAGGTCTTCCCATCTCCTTCTAGGTGCTGGCAGTTACCCACAGACAATGGAATACAGCATCATGCCTGAAACGAGAATTGCACAATCATACATTCCCACTCCAGGTCCATCATTGGTATTGCCATTCTTGAGGTAACACAGAGAGCATCTATTTGATAAGGAAACATATGAGATTGACCTCTGATGAAGTCAATCTACTCTTTATTGGTAACAGCTGCTGATTGAGCACTCCCATTAGACGTGGCCCTTTGGTCTGACCTTCAGTTTCAGCTGACCTGGCTGAGTCAGTAGACTGGGTGCAAGCCAGGAGCTCTATGTTTTTGGTGCTGTGATTTATTTTTGTTTTGTTTTGTTTTGGTTTTTTTTGGTCTTCTTCTTCTTTTGGATGTACAGCTCTCTTCTAGTTATATTTTTCTAGTTTGTCAGGTTGTCCAGTTCTAATAGAGAGATGAGGACAAATTGAACCTAACTATGGCAAATGTAATGACTGGAACAGCCTATTGAAGAGGAAGGTACGTTCTTGTTGAATTACTCAGAATTATAGTAAGAATGGGGTGATGATGGGGAGGAGATTGTTATAGGTCTGTTCCTCACAGGGATGACAGAAAGGAATTAGGGTTATAGAACATAGTGTATGCATCCATTGTATGAGTCTTGGAAAGGTGAATGGCTCTGCTGACTAACAAATAGAAACAGCTGATGGCAGTCAGCCCAGAAAAGGTAATTTTCAGTTTAGAAGTTTCAGAGCTCTCCCTGTTAGGTGAGGAAAGCTTTGGATAAAATAATCCTTGAGATAAAGGGGGCTGTCAGTCCAGAAAGGATATCTGAAGTGGCTTGTATCATTTGAAGCAAAGCAGCGTGCCCTTGCTGCAAAGACAGCTGATGATATCCTGGGCTGCATTAGGCAGAGTATTGCCAGTAGGGCAATGGAGGTGATCCTGCCCCTGTGTTCAGCACGAATGAGGCCACAGCTGGAGTGCTGCGTCCTCCTATGGACTCTCAAATACAAGATCAACACAGATCAGTCAGCTAAGGGCAAAGAAGCTGATGAAGGGATTAAAATAACTCACAGATGAGGAAAGTCTGAGAGAGCTGTGACTTGAGCCTGGGGCAGAGAAGGCTCAGGGTAATAATGCCAATGTATCCAAAGTGCCTGAAGGGAGGATGAAAACAGGACATGGATAGAATCTTTTCAGTGGTACCTAATGACATGACCAGAGGCAATGGGTGCAAACTGAAACATGGGAGGCTCTTTGTGAACATCTGGAAACATGAGGATGACTGATCACTAGCACAGGTTGTCCAGGGGAGTTGTAGATTCTACATCCTTGGAGATATTCAAAAGCCTCCTGTACAATGTCCTGGGCAACCAGCTCTATGTGGCCTTGATTGAGTAGGGATGTTGGGCCAGATGACTTCCAGAGGTCCTTTCCAACCTCAACCATTCTGTCATTTTGTGAACATAGAGTTATTTTTACTGAAGATGAAATGGGTAGAAATGTCCTTCCTTGCCTCCCCCCTTCTTCCCTCCCCTCACCTTTTGTACAAAAAAACCAAAACAAAATAAGAAACTTTTCTTATTGTGTTGGTTAAAAGGAAATAGAACCAATTTATGCAGACTAAAATGCAGTCAAAATGGCCAGGGTAGTGAATAATGAGTGTTTGGTGACAGGAACAGTAGCAGCTCTTGACCTATGTAACAATTATGTCAGCAGTTCTTGTTCTGCCTGAGAGCTCCTGGGAAAGAGAGACCTTAAGTGGGTGCAAGGACACGGGAACCTCCAATAGATGGGGTAGTGTTCACAGCAGTGGATAAATTAATATTTTCCTGCGGTGATATGTATAACTAGCCCAGAAATACATTATCCAGTTGGGGATACATCATTAGCTAATGAGAAGCATGAGATGCCCAAAACTATATAACTATTCTAGTTTGGTTTGGATTAAGGTAAGAAGCCTTTGTGAAGGCTGGAGATGATTAAGCCGAAGACATAGTTATTTCAGATTTTAGCCCTGCAGGAGTGACTAAGGAGACAGAGAGTTCCTGAACCCTGTGGCTGAAAACAGAGATGAGTTTTCTCTCAAGAGACAGCAGAACAAGTGACCTTAGAACAATTCCTCCGGGTGTTCCCAAGCGGGGTCTGGAAACGAGATTGTTAAGATTGGATGTTGGGCCTAGGGATGGCAGCAGTACTGGCAGAAATTCAACTGAAAGTGTACCTACACAGCAGACAACCAGAAGTCTCCAGATCCTAAGGTATTTCATGTGTAGAAAAGGAAATTTACACATTGAGACAGAATCGTAAAACTCCCTTAAAAATGCAGGAAAATATCTGGAATTGCTCAATAATGCAAACAGGCTCAATAAACAATAGATAATGGAGAGACTATAGATGTCTAAGTACTTGTAAAATAAGTTTCAATCATCCCTTGAGGAAATGAAGTTTTCAACAAGGAGTCAGACTCATGTACAGACTCCAGTTCAGTCTCATGTTTGGGCAAAAGCTTCTGTATTTATCTCCCAGCTGCTCTGGTCTTTATTCTGTATTCCATTTCTCAGAGAGGGCTTTATTCTCAAAAAATTATCCTTGAAGCTGTTCTTGCTTGTGAATACTCACCCCTACATTTTTTCTGCATGTGTTGGAATTTAGAAGAATTGAAGTAGTACTTTTTGTGGTGTGTTGTTTTTGTTTTGTTTTTTTTTTCTTTTTCTTTTCTTTTATTTTTTTATTTTTAAGAAAGATCCACTTAGCTGAATGATGCCTAAGGTATTAGATTCTGGGCTAGGAGAAATACATAGTTGCTGAACCTGAGCTATCTTTCCTCTTCACAGTTGATCTGAAGGGCAATTCATAACACTTTGCCTGGCTCTACAAAGTCATGTCTTTTAATCTTCTGTCTTTGTTACATATGGAATGAATGCAATCAGAGGAAGCAAGGCAGAAGCCATGATGCTGACTAAGAGCTGTTGTCTGCAGCCTTTGACAGCAACCACTGAGTGGAACTCTTGCTAAGGGCTTTCTGGCTCAGTTGCAAAATAACCTTCCGAGACTATAAGGCCCATGCAGATCCTCCATCTGGTTTAAAGAGTTCAACAATACTTGTGTGAGAAGCTGATTTTACTTGCCATAATAATTTGAGCATGGGCATAGTGATTTCCTGTGTTCTTGGATCATTAACTGAATGCAACAACAAATTAATATAAATTGCTTATGAATACATAAGGGTGCGAAATTAAGAGTTACTTAAATTAGATTTTAAACAGCCTGGCAATATACTGTTCTCAAGTTCATTCTGAGCTCTGTGAAATTTCCCAAGGACTACCACAGACCCCCAAATGTCTTGAAGGTTATGGATACACTTAATCTTGACTCTACAGCTTAATGCTAGGGACTAATGTGTCTTTCCTCTCTCAGGAGTCATCTAGCCGTTCTTCTCCCTGGGAGGAGCTTTCAGCTTCAAGGTTTGCACAATTCAGTGTAACACCTAGCTATTTGGTTTCTATCCCTTGTTTTGGTGCAGCTGAACCTCTACACTAATCATCCTTGCTGACCTCACATGAGGACATAGTAACCACAGCCTTGTTTCTGCCAGCACCTTCGCTCATCCTAGAAGTGTTGGTCTTGGAGAACCTAAGGTTTTTGTACTCCCTGGGAGTCCAATTACTAATCCCAGTTTTACTTAATTCCAGCTAGACTTCTTCTAGACTAGAAGACCTCTTATTATAAAGGTGTCTGACTGCTCCCTGCCCTAGATCAATGGCATGCTGAAAGTTTAGCTTTCCACCCTGTTGGTACAAACACAAATCCTAGTCACAATCCTGACATAATCTGAATAGCTAGATATCCTAAATGTTTCTGGAGTGCAATTACTGTTACTGGACAGAGTGATCTGTCCCAGAGTTAGTTATCTCTGTTGGTGCTGTAAGTCATCTTAACTCTGTGTCCTGTGATGATTCACTAGGAAATTGAATTCTTCCATTCTAGCCTTATAAAAACCTAACCTCAAAGACTAACAATCTCATGTTTTCTTGTCTACGATTAGGGTAAAATCTATCAATGTAAAAAATCAAGTATTCTGTATTCTCTGATGTGTATATACCACAAACCCATAACAGATCTCCAGTTCCTCCTATCCCAAACCATTAGAGCTTCTGCTTAAGGCTGGAGTTACAGCCATAGTCCATTATCTGCCTCAAAAAGAACCAAAAATCTTTACTTTTTACCGACTCTGACTTTATGCTACTTCTATGTGCAACACAGGATACTACAGCAGATGGTCCACATTAAAGCTGGTTTTCCAGACACTTCTGTCTCAAGGTCCCTTCCAACTCAGAATGTGATTCTGAGTGACCTGGATAGCCCTGCCCTGTGCATACATGGGTATTCCTACTAGTCCCAAGATCAGCTACAATTCAACATCTCTATGACAGCAGGTCTTGTTTTATCCACTGTTAGTCTTCAAAAACTTGTCAGTAATCTCTCTTCACATTCTTTCCCCTGCCCCTTGTCTTATTTCTTTCCCCTGGCCATAACCTCATGCTACAAAATCCAAACCAATTCTTTTGCATTAGTGTATCATGTCTTCTAAATCTGTAACTTTGAAAAAATTAATGAATGCATAAATAAAGATCATCCTGTTATGCAGTATGTGGAGATACGGAGTTCAAACAGACCTTTGACCCAAATGTTAACTGAAAACTCTTTCAAAAAACTAAGCTGCTATCAGACAAAATGCAAGTTACTCTTTGGGAGAAGTTAAAAGGCTATGAAGTGAAGAACAGGAATAATTAATTTTCCAAAAGGAGAAGTTGTTACTGGTAAAATGTTATAAAATAGATCTGTACTGTCTAATATAGCCATAAATAAAAAAAGGAGTGACTGGTGAAGTAATTCAGTCTGATGATGAAGAATTATTTAAGGCAGTTATAACCAAGAAGGTGTAGAATCATAGAATAGTTTGGGTTCAAAGGGACTTTGAAGATCCTCAATCCCCCTGCCATGAGCAGGGACACTTTCCACTAGACTGGGTTGCTCAAAGTCCTGTCCAGCTTGGCCTTGAACTAGGATTGGGTAGGGAGAAGGAAAATGGGTATACTCTCCTCTGGCTCCACTGAAGGTGTGGGACTTTTGACTTCAGAGCTACCTATCAGTCCCCAGACCTTTTTTCTCCACAGCAGTGTAGGCTTCACCTTTGTATATGTACATATGTGCACATACTTTCAGCTTCTACAGAATACAGATGTATATAGGCACTCATTCCCTCCTGGGACCATGATGGACTGAAGGTTTGGTCTACTCAGAATGCTAGGATAGGGGGTGTATGACCTCCCTCTGACTACACCTGGGATGGACAGGAGCCAGTGTAATAGTTTAACAGTCAGGGTTGTGATTAAGTTTAGGGATATCGGAATCTGAAGAAGTTGATTTACTGGTGGATTTTGCAAACTTTGCAGGGTTAAGATGGAGTCGTGTTCTGTTAAGGTGGAAGTAAATCTGGGATGTTGTTTTAAGATTAGGGTTATGTTTGTTATGGGGACAATATGGCATAAAACCTCATGTCTACTGAAATACTGAGGTATCCTGAGGGAAGGAGGGACATTGAAAAGAGGTGAGCTGGAATCAGATAGGATAATGAAGTTAAATTCTTTTAGATTTGCATGTCACTTCAGCTCAATTTACTTATTTCTTCAGAACCAAATTGCCACCAGAAGGGTACTTTCCAATTAACAGTCCTGCATTTAACCAATTACCTGTAAATATAGGCATAGAGGTGATATTCAAACCACACAAAACACACACTGAATCTCTTGACTCTTGGTGTGGCAGGAGCTCTAGAATAATGCTTGTTTTGAAAAAAAAACAAACAAAAACAAATGAGTTTTTCCTGTATCCTTTATGCAAGAGAAGAACAAAGACAAATTTGAAAGAATGAAATAGAAGGCTTAATAAAATCCATGTGGAGAGTGAGACAAAGCTCAGGTAGCTCAGTTCAGGGATGGATTTTGACTGTTCTACAATGCATGATGACTTTTCTACCTTTACTTTGCTTCCTCTGAGAGAAAGAACTGCAATTTTTTTTTTCTTCCCATGCTGAGTAGTGTGTACAGGATGATTACATTTCATCATTCAATGAGCTTCCACATTGTTGTAATTTGATTCTGTTGTAGATTGGTTTTTAATCAAATGCCTCTACCTTTTCTAAATCAATATTCGATCACTGTTGCTTTGGGTGAAAAATTTGCAATTCATTAAGGCTTGCCTGAAAGAAGAGTAAGAGCTTTAGCTCAGTAATGTGCAAGCCAAAGTTTAATGAGACATTTAAATCTTTTTCATTGTTTTACACTTTTCATGCAATGGAAATATCTTTTTAGAGTTGACAGAGAGCAAGGACTAAACCAGAAAACCCATTTATAAAACACTTTTTACAGGGCTTCCTATTTCACTATCATTTTCCCATTCTTGAGAAGGTTAATCTTACTGGTGTTAAATTAACAATTGCCAACACACGTTCTTATTTGTGCAGTGAACCTGTCTTTTTTGGTTCTTGTGTAACAGAATCTTTCAATATTCTGAAGTGTCACAACTGTCAAAATAGTGATGTTTGCCTTTATCCCCATTTTTTTTCTGTGCATAAACTGATGCCTTCAACTATCCAGTGGGAGAAGGATTTTTTCTTTCTAAAAACATGGTGGAGCCAGTGTCTTTTAAGGACTACACAGGTAAGGGATGGGGGACAACATACACAAGCAGCATCAAGGAAAATGTTAGTTAGACGCTAGGAAAAAATAAATCATAGGCAATCAGATACTGGAAGAGGTTGCCTCAAGAAGTTTTGGAAGGTGCTTGAAAATACTCTGAACTCAACTGAATAAGGCCCTGAGCTACCTTATCTAATGGCAAAACTTTCCCTGTTGCATGGTCAGACCAGGTGACCCCCTTAGGTCTCTTTAAATCTAATTAGTGTATGATTGTGAAATACCAAGAAATAATCAACATGTCTATGCTGACTAAGAACCAACCTTATCAGGCTGTACTGCCCCTATTTCAGTCAGCAAATTACTTTAACTGATAAAACGTGCAGCATTTTTCTAAGTCTAGAGCTGTTACCTGTTGCATAGTAAGGCTGTCAACGTAAGTGGCCTGTATCTCCTTAGTCATTGCCACTAATGTCCAAATTATTGTATTTGTCCTACCACATCTGTTTTTTCTATCTCCTTGGGGAGGAAACTGATAAGGATGGCAATTTTTTCAACTGGATTAATCTAGGCTGTACTGTCACGTATTGGTATAAACAAACAGAAGAGATTCAGCCTGAGACTAGTGAAAATCTGAGTCCTTCAGTCTATGAAAATACTAAAGAATTCAGTAAGGCCTTCTTGCTGTAAATTGCCTCTGTTTTTGGAATTGCCTTTTTCATGTGGCAAATTTTGATCTAGCAACGGAATCCAAGTTAGCAACAGGGATGATTCACATCTTTTGGGCATTTTCTGCAAAGTTTAGTTCAATCTTCTAAAAGACAAGAAAAATAAGGGGACTAGAGACTTTGACTGTGGCATCTGAGGCCATTTCACATATATGTTTGCACAAATAAAATTATAAGGCTTCAGGGATCAGTCCAACAAAATATAAAATTATATGCATTGGTATACATTTCCATTTAAATCTAAGAATAATTGGAAAAATGAAGCTAGGCAGAAATAACATAATAATGACTTTATCACTCTACACTGTAAATTCTTAAAACATAGCCTAATGTGTAAGCAATTACAAACTTCGGAGAGAGGAAATAGGACACCCAAGGCTCTCTTGCCCTTGTCTGGTTTTTTGGTTTGGCAGTGAGGAGAAGCTGTAGAAAGAAAATCTTGTAAGCTGAGTCCACACATTTATTTTTAGTTTTATACAAGGCATTTACTAATGGCAAAATGTCCTTGAGGTTAGGAAGAGGGTTTTTTGTTTGGCACAGCCAAGTTTCTGCCTTCCAATTTTGTTATGATTTGTACTGTGCAATTAATAATAAAGCAGTTTGAAAGGAAGCAAGGGAAAGCAAAGAGACTGGAGAGACCAAGTTATTAACTGAGTGTTTTTTTCCCTCCTTATAAGCAGCAAATATAACCTAGAGCACACAAGTACCATTAAGTCTATCCCATAGACCGTGTCCTATCCCTTTATACTACAGATTTACTCTCATATAACTTCTTTGAGTTCAAATGATTTCAAAATGCAAAAAATTGCTGAAGAGTGGCAATAGGATGACCAGGGAATGAAGAGTCAGTCTTTCTAGAACAAGTTAAAAGAAGGCTTTTTTAGTCTAGCAAGAGAAGATCTGATGGCATAGCAGAAAGATATCCAGGGTAAATGCTGGGAAACAACAGAACAGAATATAAAAGATGAGCCAGATGTATTTCTGTTTCTGCAGATAAAGCTAGGCTGAACACCAGAAGAAGGTTCCTGACCTTCAGAAGGGCATGGGCTTTTGATGCATTTGATGAAGGTGTAATCACTTGATTGACTCCGTCGGGACACACTGACTTTGATTCTCCTGCTAATCCATATCCAGGAGAATTACAGAGAGGTATGAAACAGTGTGTGACTTTTCTTACCTGTCTCCAGAATCTTCTGAAGTTTAAAGAAGATTTCTCCTGCCTTTGATACACTGATGATTGCTTTTTGTGGGGAATATGATTTAAGCAGTAAAATGCCACACACTACAGGTGATATATAATGCAAAATTGTATTATGTTTCAGCAGAAAGCTTTTCAGTATGTCCATTTGCCTAGATCAGTCACCACCTCTAGGCCTAAGATAATTTCTGGGTTTTTTCCCTGAAAATTACAAATTACTTTTAAAGTATTTTTATAACATAGTGGGATTTTTGTCAGTCTCACTGAGACTGAGCTTCTATAAATTTCTAAGCTTAATTTTTTTTATTATCCTCTTCTGCTTCTTGCCTCTTTGCCCTTCAATAGGAAAATATGTTTTCCATTGATGTACTAGGAGAATCACTTATTACTACTTTTAAGCTGGTTTTGAGTCACTGAATTTGGTCATATCACTGTTTGTCCTATAGTAGCTTTTTCTGGACTGGGGCTTGCTAACTTCTGATTAATTTCTGTGTCTCCTGGGATGCAAGCATGCATTTGTGACCTGTGAGTTGAAAACTTGTCATGAACTTGGGATTTCTTCGCTTTCTAGTCCTTAATTAAGCATATTGACATATTGTTAGTAGGGATGATAGCTTCCTGTAGAACAGTTGGCAACAGCACTGATTCTGCTGTTATATTTATTTATGAGATATCCCAGTAGATGGAATCATCACTTCATTCACTGAAATCTTTGTACATTAGGAAGAATCAATCTCTTTCAATATAGAGAAACAGTATTATTCCCATTCTGATTCAAAGAGATGCTCAGAAATAGGCAGAGGTGACATCAAATGTTTGGAAAAAATTACTTGGTAAATATAGTATGTTTTTTAAAGGATTCAGGAGTAAATGAAACACATCAGGGCAGATTCTCAGCCTGTGTAAATTAGTATCAAACTCCACTGAAGTGAGTATAGCAAGAGTAGTTTAACCAACTGACAGTCCCTCAGGTTATGCATTTCTTTCTTGTTTTGTTGCTGCTTTGAAATTAAAGGACTCCAAGTGAACTTTTTGACCAAATTATTCTGTTGGGGGTCAGAGCAGGTCACAGATAAAATAAATACAGATCAACTCCAAGCTCTTTCCACATGAGTTATACCCTCATCATGGCTTCATGCACTCCCACAACTCGTTTCCCTGCAGCCTCTCTCCTTGCTTCTGCCTGACCCCTATCTGGAATTAAATTGTTATCAGAATCACTGTAGCATATATAGTATTACTGTGTATATCAAATAAAAGTTGGAAACTTGGCATATTCAAGACTACGAATCATCTCATCTACAGCAGAGCACTTTCAGAGAGCAGTTTATCCAGCATCTCCAAAATGTTCCTGCTAACAGGACTGCAAATTAATATTAATAAATTGATGAAGTATTAAGACAACATATGATGTAACTGTTCAGTCTGCCAGTGAGTTAACTCCTACTAACTGTCCTGATCAGATTTCCTGATGGGTAATGCGGTGCTTTGTCATATGACTGCCATTTTTGTTGTTCAACACAACATTGTGGGTTTTGTGGCATACTTTGTTATGTTTGAAATGTAAAGATGTTTTTTTGTCCCTCAGTGGGAGAAAAAAATTACTGTCTGAGAAACATTTTTAAAATGATGCTGCAAGCTTCCGTTCAAATTTAAGTCTTAATGATACAAAGTCTGGTAAAACTGTTCTACTAGCCAAAATTGGGATGGGTTTTGTATAAGTGGAGTTAGCTTCTAGAAACGGTTTTTTTTAAAGCAAGTTCATAATTTAATGTTTATTTTCATGTAAATAGTTTATAAAATTTAAAAACCTACTTGAGTTAGTGTGAGAAATGTTTCAGTGTAGGTTGTTTCCTATATTTGCAGCAGGCAGAGTCTGAATCTCAAGTGTGTGGTGAACAACTTACTTCTGGTAATTGAATTTTGTAGCGGCAGAACATCGCTACGTACAGATCCCACAACAGGGAAATATCATTCTGGAATATGTCACAACATGATTTCATCAGGTCCTACTGGATTTTGGAAGGAGAAATGTTGAAATGCGCGGCTGGTCGTTAAAGGACCAAGCCACTCTATGCCACATTTCCCTTTCTTGATCATATCCACATGGCAGGTGTGTTCAGCAGCTTAATGAAGTTAAACATTTTTAAATTTTAACCACAGTTCAGTGGTGAGTTTTGCCCCAAGAATACAGTCTATGTGTGTGTGCATGCTCATTTCCTGCTGGGTCTGATAGTGGAATAGGGCTGCCCTAATTCCCCTTCCCCTCAAGCAGAGAAATTACTCTGTAAAACTGTAAAGTCTGTAAAGATCAGACACTCCTTATTGTGAGATTAATTTAAAAATTAGTTTGTCAGTGTGATGTCTTCTTTAAATAATAAACGTATTTACCCTAATTTCTGTTTTAAATACTATTCTATTAGAATATAATCTTCTATTAGAAGAGTCTACTCTGTATTAGAGTGCTCTTGTGTTAGAGTAACAGTGGGAAGATATGCAGCAGAACCAACCAATAGTAGGTATTAATTATCCTGTAAATTAAAGCTATGGCAGGAGGGGTGTTGTATGCATGTGCTGAGATTATGGTAAGGAATAAAAACTTCATGGTATACAGTAAAGTAAAGCTCTTTTTATTCTCCTGTACATTCCTTTTTTGTATTTCCTTATGGTTTGGTTTAGAAGAGATTAATTGTATCAATATGATTTTTAAGGTATTCTAGTTTAATATTAATAAATTGATTTAGTGATGATGTAACCATTCATTTTGCCCAAGATGGATTTTATTTGACATCAGTGAAAGAGAAGTTTCTTTATTCTTTCTCTGTAATTATACTGATTACACTATTTTATTTTTCCTGTGTTGTGAGCATTTAAACACTGAACAGCTTGTTTCAACCTTTGAAAATTCAAGGCTTAATGAAATATTTTAATACAATCAGCTGTAGTTCTTGCTGAATGGAAAAGATTGAAAGTGCAGAACACAACCATATTTTTCCTTTGACTTCTTAGTAATTAGTCTTTTCCAGAAATGCCAATGTTCTGCCACTTTGCTCTTAGACTTTAACATTTTCTGTGCTTTAAAAAAATTTGCAAATTGAGCTGTGCCTATTTTCTTCATAATTTTGGCATTTTAGAAATATTCAGGAATAATTTCACATGCTTTTCGGCTTTGTGAACCATGAAATTTAAACTACAGCAGCAGAGGTTTTCTTCTGTTGCCACTTGAATATACTTGTAATTTACGTTGAAGTCAAGACCATATCTGCATGAGAACTGAGGACTGAAAGTTGTGTGATTTACACTAGTGGAAGGGTTTATATTCTGAAGTGACTAAAGAAATTGGATGTCAAACTGAAATGTGGAATTAGAAGAGAAATAGAGCACAAAAAAGCTAGCTTGCTCCTACTGCATGGACTATTTTAGGTAAACTGTATGCCTCCAAACACCTAAAAAGCAAAAAATCTCAAATTCTACTTGTTTGACCTAGTTTGTCCATGGATATTTAGACACAAACCACCTTCCCAAAGTCAGTATGAGGCAAAATCAAATTGACTGGGAACAGATTGAGCAGCCAGAAGTATGAAATTTGCTTTACAGTGGAGTATCCTCACCCGAGTGCTCCTCTTGGGCTATGGACACTGTAAATTTGCCTGGTAGCGGTGGCTGACTGATACAGTCCTTTGGTATCTCTTGTGGAGATTTCCCTTGTTGTTTGAGGTCTGTTTTGTGGCTTAGGACCTCAACTTAGGCTTCATTAAGTGCCCTGATAGAAGAGGAATAACAGCTGATCCATACTTTGATCAATGCTGATCAATGTTGTATTAATCCTTTTCTGTGATATGTTCTGACTCATTACAATTAATGGCCTTTCCTGAGAAATGCAGCAGTAGTCACTGAGAAACGAGGTGAGGATTCAGAAATGAACCAGAAGAGAACTGGCTGGCTGTGCTTTGAAACTTTGGTAGTATTTACATAGGTATACATGTATACAGCCTGCCTTTAGCTGCTTCAAGTGTATTTTTAAAAACTCTCATGTCCTACAGCAGAGAGGGGATGTTCCGGCCTAACGCCATTCTAGATCACACAATGACTTGCTTAACCCTGTTGTAGACCAGGGACGTAAACTTGGCCCTCATGAACGCAAGGACATGCTCTAAGGAAAGAGCTTCTGTTCCTCCTAGTCAGGCTCACAGCTTTAGAATAAATGTGTGGTTTTGCTGCATTGTTTTCTAATGCTGGTTGCTACATGTGCTGAACAATTCCTTCATGTGATTTGGAACAACATATTTATTATTCCAGATGAGACTGGCTCTCCAGGGAGTTCATCTGTGCGGCAAACCTCAATGTACTTTGCTCAAAGTTGGAGCCAGAGGCAGTGGGGAAATGGAGAAATCGCTGTTCTAACTCTGTCCCACTGGAGGGCTCCCCAGCACTTGCAGTAATCCTGCTCTTCAATAGCTCTCTCAGTTTCAGGGCTGTCTCTTCCCTGCAGTGCAGTGCAGAGCTGCTCCCCTGCAGCAGAAGCAATGGGTTTAGAGACTGGGGGGGCGTGGGTGGGTGTGTGATGCAAGACTTGTTCCTGCGCTGTCCTGTATTTTTAATCAGTGCCCTCAGTATTGCTATCAAGAAAATGATGTACTAAATACACCTCAGAATTTAGCATTATTAATTTTATTTTGAATTTTGTGTTCATTTCTGAGTGAAGTTTTCTATATATCTTCACTGCTTTTTAAGTGACTGCAGCTTTAGGACAATAATGGCAATTATTTTGGAATTGTTCCCTTTATTGTACTTCAATTTTTAAGTGATGCCTTCAGTACAATCCAACTGCTTAGAAGTACTCTAAAGGGAAAGTGACTACGTTTCAAGTTGGCTGGCTTTGCTCTTTTTTTGATCGTTTTGCTTTTAAATTCATTTAGATGTAAAATAAAATAGTTCCATTTAATTAATGAACAGTTTTAGTTTTCTCCTGAGATTTCAGGTGCTGAGTCTTGAGGATTCAAGTGCTTTAGAAGGATGCTCTAACTAGAAAGCTAGAGTGATTTTACAGGAAAGCGTATGAAGGCAAGTTAGTGGTTTGAGAGTAGCCTTCCATTTCATCTGAAATGAGTTACAAGTGGCAGGATAGTTGGAAAAATAATCAGTAATTATAAATGAACTTTTGTGACTATTGTAACTTTTCAGCTGCTCTTAAAAATGTCAATTATTGGCAATTTAATTTCTTTATAGGTACATTATTTTCAGACTGGTTTTTTTACTAGCTTATCTTGAAATTTAGCTAATGTTGCTTTTGAATTCATGATTGTCTGTTTCCTACGTCAGTTGCATAGTGTTTCAAAAGTCTCATATTTTAAGTTGCATGCAAATATTAACTTTTTCAAGAAAATCTCTTTACTTGGTGTAGAAAGGTAAGTCATCTTTGTTCTTGTCTTTTAGATGCAGTAATCACCTAAGCCCATTCTTATTGACTGTCAGGGGATGAACAAAGACCTATGGGGCTGTTGAGTCTAAGCATGATGCTTTCCTACAGAAATTTGGGTATTCAGAAATACCTAAATTTATAGGTATTCAGAACTGAACTTTGAAATGCATCTTTTTAACCACAGTGGCAATTTCTTCTAAACCATTGATGGTACATCTTGCTTCTTACTCTCCAAAGCAACTTTTTGTAGTGTTTTCCTCTCACCAGCCCACTGCAAATGTTGAGGCTTATTCTGGGATTTAGAAAGAATTACCCTTTTTAAGTTATTGATGTGTTACTTGGGAGTGGCTTCAAAACATAAGTAAAAAAATCTCCAATTGTTCATCTGTGAGGAAAATTATTATTGGTGAAACTTTTGTATTCAGCCAAGTTCTTAACCAAGGGGAATTTTGTGAGTTCATGTGAATGAATTTTTCTTCATCCTTCTTAATGCCCTACTGATATTGTTTACTTTCAATTTGTCTTGACAAAGGAAAATATGCACAGCAAATTGCAGTACAGCTATCAAAATGTTTAATGTTCACTTAAAGAGAGAACAGCGTAGAGAATTTTTCTTAATTATTCTGAGCATGGAAATATTATGTATTAAATAAAAGGCAATTGTAGCACAATGGCTTGTCTGATGTGTATCATCTGAGAAGGTTGGAGCAACTTTTTTTGTTTTGTATATCCTATATACTTTGTAATACCTATTTCATCCTAGTAGTCCACTAGAACTGCAACAGCTTATGTTGACTCTTTACAGAGTTGGAGAACAGTACCTGTATTGTCTGGGAACTCTGCTAATATTCACCTGGCAATAAAAGTACCAGGATTCCTTTCCATTAGCGACATTGCGGTGTCAGTGAAGTGTAACATACAAAACATACAAAAGCAGACTGTATGGTTTATAGTTTCTATACTTCACATAACATTAGCTCTATAAATGTATCTTAAAATACCCACCAGCAAACATTTAAAAATAATTGCAAATTCTTCAGTAATGTAGACACATAAATGAAGGAATTCTGCCGAGGCAGTTATAGTGTCTCCTGCTGCTCTGCCAAAATTATTAACATGATACATGAGACCTCCCAGTGTTTGTAGATCTCTGCAGTAACTGAAGATTTAAGGTTTAGAACTTGGAGGTGAGCTGAAAAGATGTAAATAACTGCACAGGTTTCAAATCTGTGGTGCTCTAATACTGCTGTGCTTGTCCAAGAGGATTTGCCACTCCCTATAAAAGCTTTGGGATGGTATGTCTTTGTGAGTACTGCAGGAAGGGACTGTAATCAAAATATTCAGGTGAGTGCTTCTTAATGTGCTTATGGACTAAAGGCTTACTTTTCAGAGCTTAAATGATTCCACGTATCCCTCCAAGACTTGATGATGTCACAATTTACAGAGCAAAGTGGAGAGCAAGCCCTTCTGTATTAGAAGATAGCCTTGCTTCATCTTTTGTTTTCTCTGAATGGATGATTTTTTTGCCTGTTGTCTTTGACAATCTCATGACACCATTCTATAGAAGGACAGGCAGGACACCTCTATTGGGGTCACATGGGCAGTGAACAGCACAGTCAGAAACTGAACCTGGCATCCTTGCTTCCAGGCCTGTGTTACATTCTTTTCCTTGCTGGCAAGAGTACCATGCATATACATAAGTAAAGAAATCCTGGTAAGCTATTTAAATCCAGTTATCTGTGACTTTTAAGCTTACATATACTTCACTGAAATTAAGAAGGTATTTAGAAATGTGTATTATTTTTTAAAACTATTTGTGCTTTATATGTATAAATTTATAATTTTTTATCTTTGAATAAACCTGATTCAAAGTAACAGTTGCATATTTTCTAGAAATTAATCAGATAGTTGAGTTTGTCTGCAAAAGTGAAAATATAAATTTTATTTGAAATTTTTCTTCAATGGTAATTAAGAATTAAGGAAAACATATATCTGTGTTTATCAGATACTTTATTACTAATTTTTTTAATAAGAGAGTTGATTAAAAAATTTAGAGAATCTTCAGGTATACCTGGGTGATGCTTGAATCATGCCTCTTATTTTTGGAGGTGCTTCATAGGTTCTTCTGATTTCATTCATATCAGTTATATGAACCAAAGTGTGACCATATGCAAAGCTTGTGGCTGTTTGGATCTCTATTTACAGCTTAGGACCATCGATTTTACCTAGATTGTTGCTGCTTCAGAGGACATGCAAATAAATAGTTAGATGTATTCAAAGTGTACTGAATCCAATCTATGTGTACAGGCAGAGTCTGACTACATGGATACAGATGTCAAAGTACTCTTGCTCCTACCCTGTAATTCTGAGCTGGGGAGGAATTAAAATTACTGTGATGGATGAATGACCATGTTTCTCTGACTAGATTTTGTCTTGTTTCCCAACATTTTAATGCTTAATAGGTTCTGGTACTTAAAAAGTAAAAATCTTAAAAAATTAAAGATTTTGTTCTTAATAGTGTTTTATTTTATAGAGAGACATGATTACATCTCTATTTATTTTTTGCCATTGTGAAAACAGAGAGTTGGTCCAGCTGTGAATCTATCAGCTGTAAACAATGTTCTTTGCCTTTGGCCAGATTTTAGTCTCTTAATGTTTTCACTCTGCCTGGAGTGAATCACTGTGACCAACAAATCCCTGAAAATAAGACCATATAGTGGAAAAGCTGACAAGACCCTTAACAATAGCAGAGCCATGGGCTTTGGTATAAACAGCATAATAACAGAGTGGATTTGATTGCCACCCTGGAATGTCATTCTTTTGTTGCATTTCTTGTCCAATTGCCTGCATGACTATTTCACAGAAATACTTCCTGGCATGTTCCAAAAGCTATGATTATTCATCTACAGGCTCCTGCTATAGCCCAGCAATAAAACATACATTGGGATGTTAACTGGTCTTTCTTTTAATACAGAGTAAATATAGAAAACCAAAGCTGGCTGTGGGATAACATAGTAGTTAAATTAAGATTAAGCAGCTGGTTCTCTGGTTGTGATATGTTGGGATATTGAGGCTTGGCAGCATGAGGTACTATGACAATGCCTAGCTGTGTGCTAAGGAGTCACAGTGTGAAGTTTAAAGAAGAGCACAATCCCCTTTCTTGTCCTTGACTCCATGTCTTATTTGAAATGAAAAGATGTTGGACTAGATGTACATGAAACTACTCAGACAGTCTTCGTCCCCAAAACAGGTATCTGAGCTTCTCTATTGTGATAGGTTGACCTTGACTGGACACAAGGCACCCTCCAAGTCACTGTATCACTCCCCTCCTCAGCAGGACAGGGACAGAAAATAAGACTGTGACAAACCATGTGGGTTAACATAGATAGAGGCAATTTACTGAAGCGAAAGCAAAGGTCATGTGTGTGCAAGCAAAGCAAAAAAAACCTACAACAACTAAAAACACACACAAAAAAATAAACCCTCAAAAAACAAACAAAAAGAAAAAACGCCCCAAAAATATTTTATTCTCTACTTCCCATCAGCAAGTGATGTCTGGCCACTTGCCAGAAAATAGGGCTTCAGCAGATGTAGTGGTTGCTTCAGAAGGCAAACATCATAAATGATAAATGAATAAGGAATGTGTCCTGCTGCCCTGCCTTCCTCCTTTCACTTAGCTTTTTTATCTGTCATATGGTATAGAATACTCTTTGGTCAGTTTGGGTATGTCCCCTCCCAAGATCTTGCTCACCCTTATCCTGCTATTGTGGGGGTGGAATGTTGAGAGGCAACGCTGATGCTGAGCCAGCACTGCTCAGCCATAGCCAAAACACTGGTGTGTTACCAACACCTTTACAGCTACCAGTGCAAAGCACAGCACTGTGAGGGCTGCTGTGTGGAAAATTAGCTCCATCTCAGCCAGAGCCAATACACCTGTACAACACATTGTGCAACCAATACCCATAAGAAGCTTTCAAAAAAGGAAAAAAGATACAAAAGAGACGGAAGTTGTTTTGCATTTAGCTGTCATCTTCTGGTCTATGAAAAGCCTCTCCTTGTTCCTCTACTTCTTTCCCTCCAGATCAAGGGCTCTGAACAATTTTATTTGGCCTCGGCTGCTTGAGGTTAGGAGAGAATAATTTGAATATGACTTTTTAAATATTTGTGGAAGTTCCACAGCTATTGCCTTTCTCCTAGTTGGAAACACATTAATTAAAGCACTCGGGAGAAGTCCATCCCTATGTAATTACCTCATGTAAGTATGACTATTAAGATCGGGGTCTTTTCAAAAGAGAGTAGATTTCTGTTTTGCCCCAGCCCTGAGTAAGGGTAGCAGCTCTTGAATAAAGATACAAGGTTTTACTCATGGATCCCACTTTAGGTATTGTACCCAGCCCAGGAGCCCAGAAGAGTTCATAAATAATTTGACTGGCAATCTTGTAGGGTAAACTTTAGATAAATGCTTTTGGTACTTTGTTTTGTGCTACTAATGCAACAAAGTCACAAAAGACAGTCTGAAACCTGTACTTCTAACATAGTTCCTAGTTTTTATTTATGTGACACAGGCTAAATAACTGAGTTTTGTTATCTGGTAATTAATGAGCTCTTCTGTCCTTTGTAGGATGTGTGGAGGGAACAACTGAGATTCCTGGAGATAAGGATGGGAGAGTAGAAAAAGAAGAATATTCCTTGACTGGATTCTCTTCATTAATTCTCTTCCTTTATTTATGCCCTCAAAGTTACTCTGCTAATCAATTGGAAAGATTAAGATTCGAGACTTGAGGAGATTTAGGTCGTACTGAAATGCATTAAATGTAGACTTATTAATAGAATTTCCTCTTTTCAATAACATGCTTTCATACTTCACCTGTCCTTGACTGAGTAAGATACTAAAAAGCCCCATCTGCAGTTGTTGTGAGGTTTACAATTCAATAGATAATCCAATTATATGCCTTTGTGAAGCTAGGTCAAGATCATACCCACAATTGTATTGATTACATTTTAATGCCAGCACTGTCATGGCAGCAGAAGGGCAAAACACCGGTCAGTTGCCACAGAGCAGGTGGGTTGACATGCGATATATTTAAGTACAGAGAAGTAACTCTAGGCGGTCTCAACAGATATGAAGTTATTTAATATGTGATGCCCCTGAAGGGTACCAACTTAAACATTGCCTAAAATTGGTGCTATGGTTATTTTGTTTGTCCTAGTGCTCTGTCCCAAAGCTGTGCATTTCATTGCAGAGTTCTGATGAATGTTTTGATTTGCTCACCTTGAGAGAGTCCCAAAGGTTGAGATGCAAAAAAACCCCTCTATCTTTTATGCTAAAGCTGCAGTGAAATTTCAGCATTGAAGTGCAAGCTTGTAATCCATTAATTTTCTGCCTAATGTGAAAGGGCATGGTTTCCTGGACAGTGCCTAAATTTGAAAATGCCCAGAAATGTCTTATTCTTGGTTTTCACACTGGTACCTACCACTTACCAAAGGAGGACTGGATTCCAGGCACTTAACTTTCTGCTTATGTCCCCCCTTTCAAAACTTTGCAGAACAGAAGCAGGAGAAAGTGTTAATGATGTGACAGCATTCATAGTTAACCTGAAAATCCCTCCTTCATTTGATGGGAATCATATTTACATCTCCTACAAATTGCCTTCACTATTAGGCAATAGTCCCTTTGAACAGACAATGTTTCATCTCCTACTGTTGAAAGCTTGCTGATGTGCAGGAAAAAAATCAGGGCTCTTCCAATCTGTCTGTCTATTCCTCTTACTTCAACCTCTCACCTCAAAATCACATCTCCTGATTTTTTCTTTTTCCTAATCCTTTTTGTCACTCAGTTTTATGCTCTACCCTCCAAATGACACAGTGCACTTTAGAACGTTATGTGAGCACTGCCAAGGCAGTTCCAACTGTGGTTGGAAGCAATTATTCTCAAGCTATAATTCTGGGAGTGTCAAAGATCTCTAAAGGCTTTTCTGAACTTATGTGAACAAGATGTCTTAAGAATTGAAAAAGAATGAAAATAGTGATTGAGGGTGCTAGGAAGGAACTATGTGATTTTCTCTGATTAAATCATTGGTAGAATGAAATGTTGACAGATTTGCTGGGTTCCCTTATGTCTTCCTTTCTGAAGTTACAGAGCCATGGTGTACGTTGCTGGAAGCTCTCATTTATGGCCTAACAATGAATGCCGCTCCTCCATGGATGTCATCTTCTATCCACAATGTCTGGAAAAGAATAATAAAGCAAGTAATACTCTGGATAAGTTTTCTTAGCTGTCTGTGGAAATACAGTGCTATGTACTGCTTTATTTCAAATCATAGAAAACTATAGTATATTAAAATTTCCATTGTGGTGATGAAAGTGATTTAGGATTTATTGTTTTTAGGGAAATAATTAGAATTTTACAGTTTTAATAGTTGAGGTTTCACTTGCTCACTTTAAAAAAGTTGTCTCATAACTCAGCTTCATGGAGTATCTTTTGATAGACTATTTCCATAAGGGAAAAGGAAATAGTAAATTACATGAAGCACAGAGAGCTTGTGTGTATACACACAAACACACATATATAAGTGCGTATGTATGTGTGTGTGCATACATATATATACACATGTAAGTGTGTATTTTCTAAATCTCTCTCTCTATTTATAATTATACACAAACACTCACATATAGAAGTGTGTATTTTCTCCTTTCATATTATGGTCAGTTGTCCTGAAAAAAATTATTTTGCAAATCTTTGAATGGGAAAAAGTCAAATTTGTTGAAATTGAAGCTGTAAAAAATTAAAACAGAAATGAGAACTAACTATTTGAGAAAGAATATTGCTTTGAAAATACTCAAGATATTTGACCTTTATCCCTCAAAATAAAGAGATATTTTGGCATTTATTGTACATATTAGTAATACAGCATTTGGTAAGCTAATATTTGAGGACTGTATTGAACTGTTATGATTTAATCTTAAAATTCTTGTATGAAATAACTTTCCTTAATGTTAACTTCTAGTAACTTCTAAAAAATCTTGTTCTCTGTTACTGCTTTATCTACATATAATAGATGCTGAAAGATCTTTTGGAATTGTAAACTGCTCAGGATCAAGAGCCTAGGATGTGTTTGATGAATTTCTTGTGAAAGACTTGAAGAATGGTTTCCTAGGAGGGCTTGTATAATGGAAGAAGGAAGCTTTATTTCTCCTTCCTCTTTAATATTATGCAGTATGATACATGCTCAGCAAGGACAGCTTTTAGGAAAAGATAAAAAAAAAAAAAAGAAAACGAGATTGAGCACTAATCATTTCTAATCATGGTGCATCTCTCTCTTTCCTTTCAAAGCTAAATGGCCTCATTTTCCTGAGTACCCAATGTGAATGGTTCAGGTAGACGTGGGTGTAGAATCTCCATATGACTGGTTGCTTTGCAGCAGGAAGTTTAGTTATTATCTATCTAATGTATTCCTTCTCATGGGTTAAGGAGAGAGAAAGACAGAGGCTGTGAAGTTAATCACTGCAATCTCCTCTAGAGAAATAGCCTGAGAAGTGGTGGTCACTGCTACATGCCTGAAAACAGAAAAAA
>VWZF01000801.1:152586-269636 GCA_013396755.1 Sclerurus mexicanus
AGATAAAAGTGTGAAAAGGGAAAAAAAAAAAAAAAAAAAAAAAGAGGCTGTTTGCCAAAGAAAGTCCTGATAACAGCAAGGAGGATCCAGATAAAGACCTTTGTTACTCTCTGTTGCGGCTGTTAGCTATCTTTCTTAGCTATCACTTGAGGGTAATCACTTAGAGTCGTATAAATTAAAGTAAAAATCTTACATCACAATCCAGAAGTTCTACTGAGAAATGAATTGGAAAGCAGAACTAAGTAGTGAGTTTGCTCAAACCAGACTGCAATAGTCTGTACTGCCTGCAGATTCAGACTAGCCTCATGTTTTAAGCAAATGAAGGTCTATTTGGAAATGCCAACTCTTCTTTCTGGGAGAAAATCTTGTTGTCCATTCCACCATTTGGGTGTAAAGAAGTAGCTCCAGGTAAAACAACCTGTTGCACATCTGTTTCAGTTCAATTACACATAATGTTCACAAGAGGATGCTTAATGATTATTCCATATTTGCAAGATATTTTCTACAAGAAGGTGGGAAGATTATGGTCTGCTACAGTTTATCTGCCAATTTCTCTGTGGCTAATGCAAACATTCAATCCTCATGATTGTATGGTGAAGCATCTGTAGTTAGACTTCAGTGGGGAAATTGTTTAACTCTTTGCATTAGATTTCCTTGGGGACACTGTCTCATCTATCTCATGATGGATTGGTAACATTAATATAATTATTTGTGTGTAGGCAAATCCAAAACCATTTTTAAACTTGCTGATACTAGTTGTTGTATTATGTTAGGCTTCAGATTTCTTTAAAAAAAGTAATTGAATATATGTCACCTAAATAAGGGGAAGTTATGTAAGGCTTAGGAAAAGTTATCCTTTACTTTATAATTGTGTGTTACTGTCCACATGGCTAATAGGACCCATCATGGGATGCAGGTAGAATAGCATTTTGCTATTTGTGTAAAACTTATTATGGGCTGTTTCAAGGGAATTGTGGCAATTTGTGAGGCTTACGGATGGGTTGGGGCAGAAAATAGAAAAAGGGCTTAAAGGACCTTGTTGAGTGTATTCAATTTGCTCATCAGAACACTTGTCTGACTGACTCTTGTTTTAATTATCACAGTTTGCCATATCTTCTTATGAAACCCTATTTTTACTGTCTGTGTTTGTGAACTCTCCATCCATCGTGTGTGTATGAACATGAATTATTTTAAAACTGGACTAGCCAGTGAGTAGGAGAAGAGATCTTAGTACCACCAGTCACAGTGGAACCATGAACATCCAGGGGCCCACGGGTCTGTGTGCCTACAGCTAGGGAGACCGGAGCATCGGGGACCAGCTACTGTGTATCTAGGCCAGATGCTGAAGGGATAGATATTGCACTTGCACATATAACAGATGTGCATATTTAAAACTCCATATATGGTACTACATACACCTATGGTGTTACGTTCTACTCATAGGCTTCAACCTTGACCAGCTGAAGAGGATGAACAGCGCTCAGGCTGTCTGTGTGAGTGCTGCATGTTTTCAGTCTGTGTTGTTCTGTGTGATGTGTGTGAATATGGACATGCCTCTATATGTATGCTATGTAAGTTGCATTTAGGCTTACTGGGAATGACTGCTCAACCTCACTGCTGGCTGGAGATGGGGATATAGAATGCAGCAAGCTTGCATCTATCAGGCTATGGGGTTTGGCAGCTTCTAAGAGAGAATTCCAGTGTGAGCAAGCGAGACTCTTTTTTAATGAAGAAAAATCTTATGTGCAAGGATCTATTACTGCCAAACAGGTTTAAACCTTCTGGTTCTAGAGGGTGGCTTGTTCACATATTCACTAACATTTCTCTGTAGTCCTTCGAGACTTTCCTTAAAATTGCCTCACAAGCTATTTTCATAGAATAAGAAGACTGAA
Organism: Sclerurus mexicanus; assembly: GCA_013396755.1. Classification (NCBI taxonomy): domain Eukaryota; kingdom Metazoa; phylum Chordata; class Aves; order Passeriformes; family Furnariidae; genus Sclerurus; species Sclerurus mexicanus. The sequence continues at coordinate 154,479 of VWZF01000801.1, forward strand.
ATGAGCTGACAAGCAGAAGAATCACAAGTCATAAAACATAAAGAATAGGGGGACTCACTTATTAAGCTGCCTTTTTTTTTAACAGTAGAACAAGAAAAACTTTTATTTCTTTATGTGTGATATTATAACAATGACCACTTTGCTATTAAAAATTATTACTGCAGTTGGAGAAATGACTAGCTGGGATTCATTTTTGGGAGGGTGTGGGGATGGGGTGGGAGGCTGCACACTATGTGTTTCTTGGGGCTAGAGGCAGCATATATTCCCATGAAATAGAAAATAAAGTTAAATTGCTTTTCCTTTTGAAATGTAGTTATACTTCTCTTCCTCTATTTCCACCCAGACATTGAGATTACCAAATAAAGAGAGAAGGTACCTGATCCAAGGACTGCTGGAGACAGTGCCTCTGTCAGATTTGATCTGGCCTTTGTAGAGATGCAGAAAAACTTGCTGTATTCACAACACAGAGGATTCTATTAGCTCTATCTTTTTATTTAGTGTGATGCTGTAGGAATTCATTGCAGGTGATGTGAATTCATACAATTTTAAAGGTCTTCTAAATCCTATTTGCAATGATTCTACACAGTGCTTGCTAGATGATCTAACCAAGTGATCTTGTTTATTAAGCAAATACATATGAACCAGGAAAAATGAGATGTTAAAGAAAGCTTTGCCAGGTGCAGAGGTACAGAGCCAAATGAGAACAGTCTTCGTATGGCCTGGAGTTCCTGATCCTGTTCTTTTTTTCAGCACTGTCATGCCCAGCTCTCTCAAATGTCCTTCCTTGGTCCCTTCCAGAATGCTGTTATTACATACCATGCATTTTCCTTTTGGGTAATTCTTTTGGGGTACCCATAGTAATATGCCTTTTCCCTATTTCACAATCACAGGTCTGAAGACAACATGCTTTCCAAATTAAATCTCTCTGTGTAGGAATAGTTACTTTGCATGGGAAGTCAAACCCATATTTTCCCACTTTCTTATTCCTGCAGCAGACTGGTTCCCACCACTTCAAAAGGCACAAGTGTTTGTAATGGTTCATGTGAATGAACTGCTTCACAGTTTCAGTAGTGCCAGGTGCTGGGCTAACACAGCCCACCTCTTGCTGAATTTGGTTAGCCTGGCAAATATGGTACCATGCTTCACAATCTGTGTGCTTAACTGCCTCTGCTGAGATAGTTTCCTCTTCCTTCAGCCTGGCATTTTTCTAGTCCCAACTTTCTAACCTAGCATTTTCCTGCCTAACAAAATCATTAACTAAGAAGTCATGGTATTCTTTAATTAAGGTCTCAGTTTCTATTCTTCCACCAGCCTCACCAGATTTTTAAAAATTTTTGTTTTGTTGGCAGTTGTCTATTCTTTTCCCTCCACTGTCTTCACTAGGTTTCATATTTTTACAGTCAAGGTTTCCTTGATCATGACACTATTCTGCACTGAGAGGAAACTGGTTGCCTCTGATACTAGAGGTGGACCAGGTTCTCTGTTCCTAATTTTGTTTTCTCCATAAAACATCCTGTTTTGGCCTCCAATAGCCTCTAAGTGGAAAGAGTTAAGGATTCTGTGTAACGAATGGCAAATACAAAGTCTATTTGTGCTTAGAACCTCTGATAAAGTTTCTCAGTGCTTACAGGGTATTTCATGGTTTTAAACATTAAAACTGAAATCACAGCACATAGAAAATTTTGGCCAGAATTGTTCAATTTTTTGAAGTAAAAAAAAATTAAATCACATATTTTTATAATAGAAAGTGTTGCAAACCTGAGTCTTCTGTGCTGTTACAGTCTTGTGGGAGCTGTAATTCCATGTCTGTTTAAGTCTCAGTTGAATTCAGAATTCTTTAACTAATGATCTAAGTTTTCTGAGGGGCAGGTAACTGTTACTCAATTAAACTGGCAAAAGAAGACAGGTTGTAACAAGTGAAAAAAAGCCAAAACAAAACCCAAACCCAAACCACTGACAGTTACCACAAAGAACATCTGTCTTTGAGTGGGGAGAGAAGGTGCTAATTTGAGACACAAGCTTACAGTGATCATTTAGGTAAATATATTAAACTATGGTTGATGTAAGTAATTATAGCTATTTAGTTATGACATATTTCAGCATAGTTAGACTCAGCCATGAGACATACGTGGTGTCTTGCCCACAGAGAGGGAATACACTCAGACATAGTGTTGTCTATATCTTGTGTGAGCCACTCCATCCAAGTCTGGTGCAGAGTCTCTAGTGCTATTCACACAGCTGGGAACCTCATGGAATGACAAGTGATTGAAATATGAAAAGGAAGCTGCATACTTTGCCTTCTAACCAATGAAGGTTTGTCTTGGGAGTACTTTTTCTAACATTATGTCTGATGGCATTTAAAATTCCTAAATGCTGCGCTGCTTTTTATTCTTTCTTCCAATTATTATGCCACTGTGTAATACTGCCCCTTATCAGAATATTTTTTCTAATAATAATTTAATGTTTTAATTTTCAGTAACATATTTATATGGCACTTTTTTTCCTTGTTATAGCTCCTATTTTTCTTATCTGACTAAACCAGAGAGGATTATTTTCTCCTTATTTCTGTGACATGATACCTCAATCAGAATTGCATTACTTTTTTTTTTTTTTTGTTTTCCTGTCATATTACATAGTAATCTAATTTATTCCCAATTAAAAGGTTCAGGTCTCTTTTGGGATCAGTGTATTTCAGAGTCTTCTCACCCAGAGGGTAATAGCTAAATTATTTTTCCTAGATGTATTAAACTAATCCTACAGAGAGTCTTACATAACAAACTGGTTTTATTCTTTGTGAATATTCTTATTGAAGCTAATAGGACTACTCAGAGTGCATAAGAACATATTTGTTATACCAGACTTTTATTAAAATGAATCTTGATTAAAAGTAAAAATTATGTCATAATATCAACTTTTAGATCTCTTAACCCTTTGATGAACAGGTGTTTATAGTTTGTCTTAGTTAAATATCGTATCAATATTTTCTGAATAAAACCAAAATTAATTAATATGCATTGCTTTAGTCTAAGAATATTTTATGTATCTCAAAACATTTTTATTTTTCTGAAATAAGAATATAAATTCACAGTTCTAACAAAAATTCTGGTGTTTTTTGTTGTTTTTTTTTTTTAGGAAGTTCAAATAATTTTTTCCCTCTTCATGCATTATTCAAAGCAGCCAGATGCTTTGGGTATTCTGGTTGCCTTTGGAAGGAAACTAACATTTCTAATTTAGGTTTATAATTTAAACTGAAATATCTAGGTCTCTCATAGTGTACTTTATTGCTTTCTGTCTGATTAAACACATAAGACTGAACTATCTTTATAACTCTCCAGTTTTGGTTTCTCTAATGTTCTAGACTAGTTGTTGAGTTATGTTGTCTTCTATGTCTCTAAGAACTGTCATTTCTCAGCAGCTTTGAAAAGTTTAGTATTTTGACCACATATCCTTTTTAACTCTTTCTTGCTAAATCCTTTTGATATGCACTGGCTTAACCACAGCTAATGGACTCAAAGCAGAATTTAATATCTGTGGCCTGTGTTACACAACAGAATCAATTGTTATAGCAATGGTACCTTTCTTCTCTAAATCCCAGAGCTCATGTAAAACTTTGATTTATAAGGAAGTGTTTTTGCTTGAACCCTGATTCAACCAATCACCCTTGTTTTGCAAATCTCTAAAATATATGTGCATAGTAGAATACTTGCTGCAGAGAGAAGGATGAAAGGATTTATTTATGTTTTGTTGAGTTACTTTGTAAGAAAGGTTAGAATAGCTGAAGATTAACACATGAGGGAATCCCTTGAGAATTTTGGTAGTTCTTTGAAATGTCTTACCAGATGAAGAACATGGCTTAACCAGAAATTGAACAAGTTAGAATCCAGAGATCAGTATCTCCACTCAGATTAGAAAAAATCATCGTAAGAGATACAGATTAAAACTATTTCTGCTGATCTGTTTCCTGGATTTTTCTTTCTAGCTACTCTGTGCCTATGGAATGAAACAAATGCTTCATCTTTGAATATTCTCTTTGGAATACCTCAATTTTTTTCCCCCATGATGTTGTCCTGTCAGTTTTGAACCTACCTAAATTTTTGGCATTGGTGACCTCCAGTAGCAGTGAATTCTATAGTAAGGGGTCAAACAGGAGATAAAGGAAAGTGATTTATTCATTCTGGCACCTCCAGTTTAAACAACTCTTCTCTTTCTTGACAGACCTCATAGTTTCCTCTCTATAGGGTTCGTAACTCCTCTTTTGGTATGATTTTAACATTCAGTTCTATGGCTACAATCTTTGTTACAAACACATAAACACACTCACACATCACTTCCTCATGGTCTATTCACACAAAACTTGCCAAGCTTTGGTGGCCAGCATTCAATTTCAATCAACTCTGTCTGTCCAAATCTTTTCGTATCAAATTTCAAGCCTTGGTCTGTCAGCTGCTGGATAAATTCTCCTGGCAGCTGTAGGAGAAATGAGCCAGCTGCTGACCATGCCCTGTTTGACACCAGGTTATTTCACTGCGATTCAAAGCCAATTGCTTCCTTCCCAGTGCAAAACTGTCTCTGTGAGCAGAGAGACTAAAAGTGGAATTTGCCTTTTATTATCTCAAAAATAAGCAATGTGTGGGTGTTTTAGGTCAGACTGGCTTGGATTGGGCTGCCCAATTTTAGAAACTTAAACTTGGAGTGTTTTCACTTGCCTTTGCCTGATCAGCAGAGTAAATTAAGCTCCTTAAAGGAAATCTGGACCTCTTCCCTTTAGACCGCTTTTCCAAATTATTCTGTAGAAACTTGCCTTTTCCTACTGACAATAAAGGAATTATGAGGAAACTGGGCAATTAACTTGAACATTAAAATCCATTGAGTAAATTTCAGTATAAATAAGTATGGGCAAAGGATAACATGAGATGTTGAACATGACAGTGAATGCGAAGCTTTCAAATGCATTAATTATCTGATCTAGGTTGTTAGTTTTGGGATGTGAGTCTACTAGTACATTAATGACTAAAGCTGGCTTTTAGCTTCTCCTGTAGTAATTCATGACTTCATGTCTGAAGGCCTTCATCTGGTTCTGCTATGCAGTCCAAAAGGGGATCTGTCTTGCTACCATACCTTTGAAATATTTTAATCATGTATAACTTTGTTCTCTGCTCCCAGCAAAACATCATGTGCTCTTCTTTTCCCTGCTTGTAGGATAAAAAATTCTTTGAAAGCAGAGCCCTACTTGTTTGCTGCTGTTGTACTTTGATATTCTAATCTCAATTCTGCTTCCTTTATCCTTTTAATAATTCATTACAGTGTAATTTATAGGTGGTAGCAAAAAGGTGAGATCATAGCACAATGCCAATTTAGAAAGTTAAATTGCTATCCATTCACTGTACATTAAGTCTACTGAAAGAGCAGTACACTGGATTGATTGTTCTACATCAGCCTGTGTAGGAGAAAAAGTTTAGGCAAGTACAGCTGAGCCTTTTTCTGACTTTCAACAGCTTACCATAAATTAGCTGTACTGTGTGATTCTGCAGATGGTATATGTGCTATTTTTATATCTCATTTTTTTACTCTGAGGTTTAATTTTCTAATTGCCCTTCATAATCACTGGGCAATTAGTTTGAAACAAAGTCCACTCAATCCCACAGAGAAACTTTTTTAATGGGTTATATTTTTACTGGGATGAGCTGATCAAAGGCATTCAGGAATAAAACTTTGAAATGAGGTGCATGCCTCAAATCAAGAAGGCAATAATTCTGCAGCTGCCTAGTGATGTTGGCAGGAGAAGACATAGGCAACTTATTTCTTTGGTAATTATACCTTTTGTCTAAATAGCTAAAAAGTTGATACTTTCCATCTATGAGTGTCCCACTGAAAAAGCTCTCCTGGCAAGAGAGAGTATAGTTGGAAAATAGACAAGAATTGCCTTGTAATTTTGTGATATAAAAAAATGTAGTACATCAAAAATATGACTCAAAAGCTACCAGCTGCAAGTCATACACTATTTCAGTTTCTGTAGCAGGTTATGCAAACCATTATCTTTGTGTTTCTAAGCCCTTTGCACCTTCTACTTATTGCTGTGCTACTGCCATTTGGCATTTCTGGTCACTGCTATGACCAACTGGAAAGCGGTCCAGTGGAAAAGAACCTGGAGGTGTTGGTTGACAGCCAGGTGAATGTGAGCCAGCAGTGTACCCAGGTGGCCAAGAAGGCTGGTGGCATTCTGGCTTTTATCAGGAACAGTGTTGGCCAGGAGGATTAGGGCAGTGATTGTCCCCCAGTCCCTGTCACTGGCGAGACTGTGACCTGAATCCTGTGTTCAGTTCAGCTCACTGCCAGGACATTGAAGTGCTGGAGGAAATCCAGAGAAGGGCAAATGAAGCTGGTGAAGGATCTGGAGTACAAGTTTTACGATGAGCAGCTCAGGGAGCAGGGTTGTTTAATCTGGAGAAAAGGAGGCTCCTGGGAGACCACACTTCAGTCACCCTTACTCTGCTGCATTAGGTCTACACTTGAGGAACTGTTATATCTTAGCTAAGACTACCATGAGGAATCAATGTCCAAACATTATCTTCTCTAAGCATGAAGTTTCTTTTTTGTCTTTGAACATTAAGCTGCTGCTAGAGATGCGTTTCTTGTCTCTTGTCTTGCACATACTTCATATAGAGATCAGAACTGATCCCTCTAATTTCAATGACAACCTAAACACCAGACATCTTGTCAAGAAACTGTAGGAAGAACTTGTGCGGGTTAAAAGGTAGAGCAGCAGGAGAAATGAACCCGACTCAAGAGAGATTAGAAGTAAGAAGTACAATTTACTAAAAGGATTACAAAAAATACAATGATACAGAGAAAAAAATCATTTTAACCCACAAAAACTAGAGGTATAACCCAGAAGCCTGGGGCACAAACAGAATGGTGTTCGTTATCCTCTGTGCTGAGCACCATGTGGTTCCTCTGAGTGCAAAGTAAAAGGAAAGAAAAACCTGTTGATGACGATGATGGTCCCAGTCTGTTCTAGAGTGGCAGTCGCAGTCCTCTTGAGGTTCTGGTCCTCCTCTGGATCCAACAAGTGGTACCAAAGTCCCAAACCCCCAAGATTATATATGCTTGGGCTCAGGTGGGAATGCCCAGTACCTCCCGCAGGGAGAGGAGTTCCACAATGGGTGATTTAACTCTGTGAGTCATGGGATATTTTTGGAATCTCTGATGGCCCATTAGCAGACATGATCCCTCAGGCTGGCTGTGAAGGTGCTAATGCCTCCCCTATCTCATAGAGTTCTTAAACACCCAGCTTGTAGCCTGAAGTGTTCTGAGCAGCTGCTGCAAATGATCCATTATTAACAGTTCATCAGAAGTGGCATAGAGGGTGTAGAATACACAGTTTTGGTTACACCCACACAGTGATGAACTGGTCCCAGCCATTGTAACTAACACAGAACTGTATTTTCCTTCTTTAAAGTTTTGGTTTTCATAAAGTTAAGTACCATCTCCTTAAACTGCTATGCATCCAGCACCTGCATGAGAACATACTGCAGCTGGAAATCTGAAAAAGGTCACTTAGCTGAAACATTTATTGATAGGTGCTTGGGGATTTTTTTGTGGTACTTAATACTCAATATATAACAAACAAGATGCCATCTTATCATATGAAACTGTCAGAAGTGAAAGTGAATACAGAAATAAGAAACAGAGGTGTAGTAAGTGTATCATCTCTTTGTCAAATAATAAATTAATTCTTAAGACCTCTTATAGAATACTTGATGTGTATCTTCTTTATTCTTTTTAGGACAATTCAAGGAATCTCATTCCTTAAAGCAACATCTATAATTCTCCCTTAACTGAAAGATATTTACAGTAGGCTAAATTGTTCTCTGAAAAGAGAAAAGAGGAAGAAAAGGTAAAAAGGAAAGAAAAAGAAAAAAAGAAATCTTACAGCAGTGCAAGCAACTTAGGAGCCTTTGGCTTTCTATCAATGAGGAGTAATTAAACTTGCACCAAGGAATTAACACATTGATGTGGCACACTGTGCAGCCGAATCCTAAAGTATATATTAATAGTGTTATAATTCCCAGTGATCTGCACAATTAAGGCAACAACATTTTTGCATTTTCTACTGCTCTGGCAGAGAGTGCTGCATCAGTTACTTCATTAGTATGCATTGTTGTATGAACCAATTCCCTCGTGTAGCTGTAGATTGTCACTGACAGCCACAGGAGGTCTAGGAAATTATATAAGTATGGGTCACAGAATGATTTTTAATTAAATGTGGCAAATAACAAGAAAGCTACAGTTTGTTTTGATATATTTATATTATAGTAATATAATTCTGTAGATAATGCAATGAGAATTCAGATTTCAAAATATTTTGTCTAGTATTTCAGATTTTCAATCTGCTGAAATATCAGTGTGTGTGTGTACATATATAGTTTTATCTGAATTTTCATTGTTAGAGGTTCATTCTCCTACAAACCAAAAAGCCTTTGATTTCACTGTATTTATGACATTCCTATGGGAACATTCTTGAGAACTGCACGTCCTGTGCATGCCTGAATCTATTTATTCTGCTTCTAACATCATCCTTCATGAGTTAGTATTTTGAGTCATTCCTGTGGCAGTTGTTTCTGAGAATTTGTTAACAAATATGAATATGAGTCATCTAGAAAAGAAGAAAAATCCACATGACATGTAAAATAAGCGAAGAGAGTAACCATTCTTACAGGCATATTTTGGCACTTTACACTGCCATGATGTGCGGAATGTTACTTTTTATCAAGCATTTTAGAATTTTGTCTAATCTAAGCCATGGTGAAGTTTACATTATAAACTTCTGTTCTCAGGACTTTTGTTCAGGTTTCATAAATAAATATACACATATATATATACATAATTATGCATACATATAAATAAATGTACTCGTATATCTTAAGTCAAGGAAAAACATTTTAAAGGACTACCTTATTCCTATTCAAATTTACTATGAAACTTTTCTTCTATCATGTTTCAGCAGGGGGAGCTATAGCACCTCAGAGTGAGTTCTCTGCAATTTAAAATGAACCACACACTTCTAAGAGCTAAGGTATAAACATACCTCTGACATTTTTGCTTTCATGCCATTGATTTTCCAGATAGAAATTGATTATGTAAATTAAGTATTTCAGTTTATTAGTTCATATAATTATTTTTCTTTTAATTACTCCTTCCAGCATTTAAAGGAACATTTTATTAATTGACAGCAAAAACTGTCACTGTACCTTCATCATCCTTAATTTTCTGTACAGTCAGCATTGCTAAAACACAGTAATGCACCACTTCCTATGATTAATTTTTCACATGTAAATGTGTCCTACTGTGGTCATGCATCTACACTCTATGATAGATAAAAACAATGTCAAGAATTCCACTACAGTGTATTCTGTCAATTCATATCTGTCAATCTGTCAACTGAAACTTGAAACATGACTGAATGTGCTCCGTGGTGTGGATCTGTAAAGCACATTAGCAATAGTTTACAATCAGTATTTGCAGCACTCTCAGTTAGTACAGTGTGTGTTATGAATGCATATTGAGAATAATGTTTTATGCTCAGCTAATTTTTCACATAGTGCTTGACATGTTCCCCACCCCCAAACACTTTTCAAAAGCTGCTGCCTTTTCTTTCTTTGACACAATATGAGATGCAAAATGCCACGACCTATGTTCACAAAATGTTGCAGGTTTGATTTAGGGTCTCAAAAGCTCCACTGTCTGTGTTGCCTAGAGTTTTTGCAATAGGAATACCAAGCCTTTAGCTGGCAATAGTCACCTTAATTTATTGCCATCTGAAGGCTGCATGGTACTCTATGCAAATTGAGTAGGTGGTTTCAGTCCTATGCCCAGGAGACAGATATTCATATCATAAAGCTGCCTCAACCCTTGTTACTGGGCACCTTTGATGAAGCTCTTGCATGTACTGAGTGGAGAAAAGTGATATTCTATGAGCAGTACTGAAAGTGAATGGCTTCAACATTATCCTGGGTGTGTTCTCACCAAAATGGATTTGAGACCCATTGAAGAAAAGCATGGAAAAACATTAATTCCCTTGTACTTATCTGATCCCCTTCAAGGGTGCATAGGTATTTTACTTCCTGCAGCTGACAATCCACACATTTGAGTACATCCATTTTGATTAAAAAAAAAAAAAAAAAAAAAGAAGATGCTAACAACACGCTCACATGCTTGGATGCTCATTGTCCATGGTTCTCGATCCCTCGCTCATCTGTGGACGCCCTTGGTCACCTTTGTCCAGGTCAAATCTGCTTTTGGGAAGGCAGGGAGACAGACTAGCCGTGAGCAGAAGACATATGATCTTTCTGTTGCACACAGCTGTATGACCAGGAATCAAACATTATTGGTAAAAAACAAACAGCCACTGGCACTTCAATGACACTCCTCTAAACACAACTTTCCTGTTTCTCTGTAATCTTTTACAGAGGCTGCAGCTACTTTGGCATGGGTACGATGTTCTGTGAACTCCACAGAAGTTCTAAGATCCCTCAGTCTTCTTAGTGCCAATAAATAAGATCATCAACCAAACCAAGAGGGTGAAATTAGAATAGCAGCTGTCTAATGCTTTGGAGACTTCACCATCATTCCCACCATGCACTTTAGTTTATTCCAGAGCTGGGAGTAAGCTTGACTTCTCTGCCCAGTGCTAATGAATCTTGATACCTTGTTCTAACTCTGAAATTTTCGCTGTTCTGCTTGGCTAGTTTTAGTTTTTCAGATTCCAGCCTCCTGTCATTCTATTATTTCTGCGCTCTGTTAGCCCACTGTTCACCCCACCACGGGGCACTGTAGGATTTTTCTGGTGGGCTCAACCCAGAAGTCCTACTTGTCTTGCTTGTAGCAGCCTTTTGTCTGCATTAAGTCCTCATAATTTCTTGGCAGGTGACAGCTGTTATTAATAAGGGAGTTTTTCTCTTGTGCTATTTTGAGCTTCAGATAATCATAGAACAACAGAATCATGGAAAGGTTTGGGTCTGAGGAGACCTTAAAGATCATCTAGTTCCAACCATACTGCCAAGAGCAGGGACACCTTCCACTGAACCAGGTTGCTCAAAGCCCCATCTAACCTGGTCTTGAACACTTCCAGGGATGAGGTATCCTCAGCTTCTCTGAGCAACAGGTACCAGTGCCTCACTGCCCTCACAGTAATTTCTTCTTGATTTTTAATCTAAATCTACCCTCTTTCAGTTTAAAGCCATTCCCACTTGTCCTGTCACTACATGCCCTTGTAAAAAGACGCTTCCCAGCCCTCCTGTAGGCTCACTTTAGGTACTGGAAGCTGCTATAAGGTCGCCTCAAAACCTTCTCATATCCAGGCTGAACAACCCTGGCTTTCTCATCCTGTCTTCATAAGAGAGGTGCTCCAGTCATCCAGTTATCTTTGTGGCCCTCTCCTTGGACTAGATCCAACAGGTTCTTGTCGTGCTTATGTTGGCGGGCTCAGAGTTCAGATTTCTTGCATCTTCACACTCTATTATATAGTTCCTACTTTAGATCTAGAAATTAGACATTTACTCATGTCCCCCAAAGGGCCAGACATACTTGTCATATCTTGAGAACAAGTAACACACGGTTATTTTCTTTGCAAAAATTAGAAATTCTCATTTGGAAAAGAAAAAGTAGTCATCAGTCTTTCCTATAACAGCCTATTGATTACCTCACTCATCCGAGAAATGTGAGATCTGGCTTTTGTTGCTATGGCTGTCTGAAGAGCCTCCTCACTGAAACAGTTTTTCCTGAAGGTTTTGTGCTTGCTTGCAAGGAGACACTGCCCCGGTTTGTGCTTGATGGGTCTGATTATGCAAAATTGCATCCTCCATTATTCTCTTTATGGATTTCTCTGACCTGCAGGACTCCATCTTAATGCTCTATGTTTTATAGTAAAGGTAATTATGCAATACTTGCAAGACTGACATTCAAAATGCAGTGTTCTTTGAAATAGGCTGGTAACAGTGAAAAGACTCTGGTTCTTGGTGAGATAGGTGCTATATCACCTACTGTGTTCAGGTTTGAAACTGAGCCCACAGGAATGATGGGTTTTATAATATGGATCTTCCCCAAAACTGCTGCCAAAGAACATGCTATATTGACTACCAAAGTGTGAGATTTTAGTTTGGGGAATTGTCTTTGGAATAAGAAATATGTTTGAAAATTGAGTAGCAATGTCCAAAAGCTATTTGGTGGCCCGTGATTATTGTGAAATATGTGATGTATAGCCACAACCAGTGAAACTTTATGTAATCTTTGTGAACTGGCTTTGGCTACTATTTAATTCAAAGTTATAATACTGATTTTAAAACCTCAAACATGCTCTCTTATTTTAAACCAGCTTCAGGTCCTCCCTTCAGACCTAACAGAAAACCTCCAACAACTAAGAAGATACACAAAGAAAGAAAAATAGCATCTGGAGTGGTAACCAGATGGTGGTTGTGGTGTCTCTGGTTTTGTATTTAATTTAATTTATGACTTTTCATTTGCCTCAAGATGAGAAGTGTCTTAGGAAGTCTGTGTGGGAATGCATTGATTACTCTCTATGTAACTCACTAATTACAAGAAAATTGTAGTCCTGTCCTGCTTCTGGAGATCAGTCTGAGATCCAGTAATTAAATAAATACTTATATATCTTATATAAATTTCACTAGGATATTGAATCAAGTTAGACCTCACTGGAAAAATGTCTGTAAACATGTGATATGCTAGCAGTTTCTTCCTGTGACACTGGAACTTGGTTGTTTACCCTTCTCTTACTTTTCTAACTGTGATAAGCTATCATCTGTCATGCTGTCCTTGGTGAGTTTCTACTCAGTGTTCCTTAGCTTGTAATGAAAATGAATGTATAGCTAACCTGAGAGTTACCCATCAGACTCTAATACTTTCTCTTTGGTTTACATAACTTTATTGATATTGGCCTTGGGTCTTTTTGATTTATCTAAGTCTGCCTCAGCAGATTGACCATTTGGACACATTCACTCTGAAAATGACTTCATCACTTGGGAAATCTTGAGGTGCAATCAGTGCTGTAAATGGCATTGTGGGGGGGAGTGGTGGAAAGAGCTCTGAAAATCACATGAAAAATGGTAACAAGACTCAAACATGGTCATGCAGCCTTGAGAACTACAATATGTTAAAGAAGTTAGAATTAATGTGTTTTCAACAGGACAGCTTTATGTACATAAGGAGACTTACTAAATTTAGTAAGGTAAAGAAGAAAAAGACATGCTCAGGCTTGCAGGAAGTTTTGTTGGGTTAGTCAAAATATTAATGAAAGTGTTTATTGCTTTGCCATTGGTAAGGTTCATGTACCTTCAACGTTTTTGGAATGTAATTGTATCCCCTCATTTAATGGAATCAGAGAATGATTGGGTCAAAGGGACCTCTGGAGGTCATCTGATTCAACCCCTCTGCTCAAGAAGGGCCACCCAGCACCAGTAGTCCAGGATCACGACCAGACAGCTGTTGAAGATCTCTAATGATGGGGACTCCATGACCTCCCTGGCAATCCGTTTGAGTGTCTGCCTGTTGCCTTCTCTCAGTTTATCATCTGAAATAGCACAACCTGTCTTCTTTCTTTTTGGCCTGCTTCCTGCACCACAGTCTGGTAAAGTTGTTTGTACAGGACTTTTTTACATCTTTGCAAAATCAAACAGTAGTTAGGACATGTCTATGAATAAATGACTTGCAATGAAACAGAGAAATCATAGGCGAGATGATACATATGGAGACATCAGCCAGATAAAGCTTGAAAGTGCAATGATTAAATATTTACGGTACTTCTGGGGAATGTTGCATCTGACTCTCATTTGACTATTTCTAAACACTAGCTCCTTTCTTTGACTAATTAGGAACATACCCTTTTCAATTCTCTTTTGTTTTTCTTTTTTTCTATTTCCATTCATCATTGGCTTCTGTATTTTTTAGCTTTTTTTTTTTTTAGGTAAGTTCTGTTGTCTCTCCAACAGAGTAGTATCAAAGACTTATTTGTAAATTCTGTTGCCACAATTGAGTAGCATCTCTGCAGAGTTTTTTTAGCACTCTGTGCTGGTGAACTTCAATGAACATATCTTTAGGTCCTTAGCTTTTAATTAACACCCCATTTCAAACTGTTCTGCCTTTCCTACAGGTGAATTGCACTGTGGCTTGCTGAGTCGGTCATTAAGAGGTTCTGGATTATTAAACACTTCTTGTTTCTCACTTTATGTATATGATATGTTGGATTTTGTGGCTGGGAGAGCAAAGACAGATGGCTTTAACTCAGTTTAAAACCTAACATTCATAACATTGCAGAAGTTACCACACATTACTCAGTATGTTACGTTGTCTGGTTATATCAGTTCCCTGTCAATTATTTTTGTTATCTCATAAGTCCATCTGATTTTTGACTGACATTGTAGGTTATGTACCTTTAAAAGAGTATATTGATCTAGTACACTAATGTAGGAGAACAAAATTACACCGAATGGAAAAGAAACATCAAGACTGCTTGATGAGACCGCGTGTGGAGGAGGAGAACTTCAATCAAGAACTGTTTCCCACAGAAGAGAATTTATTATCGGGTATCGGATTGTTACGGGTTCCCTGGTTTATGAGTTTATAGTTGTAAAGTTAAAAATCCTTATTGGGAGATTGTTCAAAATGGTGTTTCTTCCTCTCCCTCATGTTGTCCCTTGATTGGCTAGATTTTGCCACAGTGGAGTCTTCTCTTATATGGTTATCTCCACCCTCCTTTTCCTTTCATGGTTGTAGCCCTCCCCCATTCTTCCTTTTATGTTATGCTCCTCCCAAGTTCTGCCCCTTTTCAGGAATGTTCCATGCTGTGCTGCATATAAGCTGGCGCCATCTTAATAAACGTGCCATTCTGCAATTACCCCAACTCAGAGTGAGCTTCTCCTTCTCATCCCCAAAAGGGTTTTGTCACACTAACTTGTTTTAACAGCTCAGATTAAACATGAACTATATTGTGGTTTTCTAGTGCAGTGTTGGTTCATAAGCAGTCTTATGGACTCTTTAAACCCTATCCTCAACCTATATCCATGACATGACTTTTCGTTTTGGAATTTTAAATAACAGAAAATAATCCCTCTTACAAAACGTATGTAAGGAAAAAAAAAGGAATCAATTTTTTTTAGACATGCTTCATAAATGGAATCAAGGTCTACCTTCCTTCCTGACATCAGCGGACCTTTGCAAGCACCACTGTCAGCACCGTTGTGCTGTGTTATCAATAGTTATGACTCTCTACCACAGTACAGGTAACATCCCAAAGGCAAAATTATATAGATTACTAAGAGAAAATAGTTTTTCTTTGGAAAACTTAATTTATATTTGCCTGGAATTTAGATGCCAAAAGAGATTAAATGGTTTATAAACCTTGTGGAAGGCACAAATATACCTTTTCTGTGTGACTCTGAACCACATGTTTTCTTAGTGAGCCACCAATTTTATTATTCTTTTATCAAATACCTTTCTGGAAGTTGCTGCCATTGCTCTTTCCCTCAGCTATTGTTTTGAACTGGAAAAAAGGAAAAGAAAAATGTTAAGAAAATGAAGACTGAAGAAATTTTTATTTGGTAGGATATCCACAGACATGTTATTCCTGTCCTTCGTATAGGTATCTTCAGTCACTGAAAATACTGTGCAGTTATCACAATGGTGATTGAACTTGTCAATGCCAAATTTTAATTATGTCAAAGATAATATCTGAAGTGCAAGAAATGTATTAATGAGTTGTATAATAGGATGATAGATTTGAATTTGCTGCAAGATGCTAGAAAAGCAGAAATGTCTTTTCTGACTCAATCAGATATGTAGTTAGTTGGGGTTTATTAGCAGGGGTAGAAGATAAGTTGGCATGTTACTGTGTAGTAAAGGGAGATATGAAAGACAGAAGAAGGTTCCTGTTAGAAAAAAATGAGTGCCTATGCTCAGGAAAAAGCTTACATGAAGATTTATTTTGCAGTCATTTAAGTTAGCCATAAGGAAAAACACAGGAATTCTGGGAAGTTTCTGATAGTTTCTATGTTAGAAACAGGGTTAAAGCAAAGTCTGGTTAGAGCTACTTAGTACTTACTAGAGAAGAAGTTTATATTTTTGACTTAAAGCATATAAACCCAATTAAACACAACCAACATGTAGTGGAGATGTGCCTGTTGACTAGTATTTGAAGATTCACTTGCACAGAAATTTGCAGAATACATTCTCAGTCCAATGGGCAGATGAAAAGGACAAACAAATAGCCCTGCCCCTCACTGTAGAGATTTTCTTCATGTTATGATTTTTTTTTAAATTTACTTTCATTCAATACATGGACAAAGTCTTTACAATATTCTCTTGGACACTGAAAAAAAAAAGATATTTATTGAAATTTATCTGCCTTTAATAAATACATGGATGATCTTTTCTTTCTACAGTCATTCTCGTCAACTCACAGAGAAGCAAAATCCTGTAAGGTGAGTACAGTACCAAAACACATTAGGTTGATCCTATAGAATGAGCAGATGGGGTCATCTCCATGCTAAAAGGCTAGCACCACCTTAGGATCCCACTAATTTAAAGTTATTTTTCTGTAGGGAGGTATCTGCAGACCTATCCTGCTTCCAGGGACACTTGGCTCAAAGTGGGTAAAATCAGTGGCAAATGTTAACTGAATCAGAAAAAAATGTCAGATTTACAGTGGAAGTTTCAGCTCTGAGTAGCTTCATACTCAAGTATCGCATGACCCAGAGAATTTCACAGAATTTTTCAGCCATCTATAGCTTGCATAACTGCCAGCTGTTGCAGAGATCAAAGGTTGGAACAGAAGGACAGTATGTAGATGTGCCATCCTAGACCATGTGGTCCTAAAATCTTCCTTGATCCATTGGTATAGGTTTATAATTTGCAGCACATGTACCAGTTAAGGACTGGTTGAGCATTTTAACTTATAAAAATCTGTATCAACTTTGCTCAGACCCAACATTCCTAAATTTTAGAAGAAAAAAGTACTTTTTAAAATTCATATAGTTTCTATATGATTTCATATATAATAAGCAAAAAGAACAGTCATCCTTTTTTTTTTCTTTCTCTATTTTAAGTGTTATGTCATGAGTTAATATCTAAAACAGAAATTGTTTCAACAAAGTATGTAATTGAGTTATAGCTCTGGAATAGTTTTTTTAAATTTCTCTTAAAAATGGAAGCTGTCAGAAACTTTTGATATTGTTTACAATTTTGCAAATGCCTAAAATGTGTTTTTTATAAAGAGTTCGCTTGCATAACAGCCTAGTTAATTTACCAAGGTCAAATATTTATATAAACCTTGCTTTTCAAAGTGAAGGAAACTTACTTGTCCTACTCAACACAGTGTTTGCACAGACAATGGACAGGAAATCTGCAGCAATGAACGAATCTTCATGGTTCAGTCGGTTTTTCGAGTAGAGAAAAGTTGATGCTAATGTAAGTATTGATGAAGTTTATGAAATATATTTTGAACTGCTTTTGCACTATTGTAATTTGATCTTCTGGCACATCTGCTGCAGATTTTATATATCCAAATGTAATTGAGGCAAGGTCTGAGAAAAATAGATATTGAAGGAATCAAGAAGATTTCTACAAGTGGTTCTTCAAAGGTGAGCAGGTCTACCTGAGAAAAGAAGGACGTTACTGATTTTATGGTGAAGCATTTTGGAAAAGCACAGTTTAAATCTTTGTACTGTATTTAGCAAAGGACTATGTAATAGTAAGGTATATGCACTTTGAGGTAGAGGCAAGTTTGCAGAAGCGTTATTAAAATGCAGGCCACATGATCAAGGCTGTTTTGAGATGATCTTGCAGGGAGGCGAGTGTTTGCTTGGAGATGTTTTTTGTTTGATCAATTGGTACACCTAGAAGGAGAGATGCTTCAAAGTTCTTCACCCAGTGACCTATTTTTCCATTCTGAATAAAACATGTTACCTCTCCATATGAATCTTACCTAGTTTATCACAATTTCAACAGTTTTAAGCTAAGGAAATATCCATACAGAGCTGAATTAGAAACACAACTTATGAGTGTTGACTTTTCTTTTTGCTTTCAAGAAACACAATATGAGAATAGTATCGAGGTAAATCAGTTCTTTGAGTGTATCCACAAATTCAGGGGATCTGCTATATGAGACAACTTTTATGTTTGCTTACTCAACTATCAGTATTTTTTGATCACCATTTCCTTAAAAAAAAAAAAAACAAACTGAAAAAGAAGCATTGTTAAGCTTTTGCTGTGTTTGCTACTGACTCTGTGTGGAGTTTTTCTCATGGTACGATGACATTTCCTCCAGGAAAGTAAGTGTTGTTCATTATCCTTCACTGGTGAAGCGCGTGACTCATTCTGTTATTTCCTGTTACCTTGATAGCTGAGGGGAAGGTTTTGATTAAATTTAGATTAGTCAGTGGATTTGTTACTATCACTATTCTCATTGCTGTCTTATCAGGAGAGAATTCTGATATATTTAGATATCCAGGGGCAAAGACTCAACAGATTATATACTGACTTTAATGAATGAGTAATAATCAGTTTCAATCTAATATATGATGGACGGCTGTTAGTGTAAATACAAAGTGTCCCCCTTTGTCACCAGTTAGTCTGCTGGATATATTAGGCTTGAACATGTAATAATTACAAGCCATTCTTTCTACTGTAGGTGCTATTTCCCTGTGCATGTCTTAGAATGTTGTAGCTGTATGGAACTGTTCAGCTATTTTTACATGGAAGAATTTGAGGGAGGAAGAGGAGATGAGGAGAGACTCAGATTTTTCAGGAATAAAAGTGTTCTGGAAAACAAGTTACTACTGAAAAAACCTTCTAAACCAAAAAATTAAATCTTCTGAGCAAATTTCACAAGAGAAAAGATAAGCACTTTAAAGGGCACATTTAAATTCTGTAATCAGATGGGAAGAAAGCAGATCAGATTCTTGCTTGAAAGTGTGTTGCAATCAGCTGTTTACATAAAAGTTGGGAATGGAGCAGCACTGCTTGGTAAGTCACATCACATTGTTCTGCAAAGACTTTATGAAACCATAGCTCTCAAAAGAAATTTGTTTTGAAGGATACATACTTCAACATTAGAAGTGATCAGATTTTGCTTCATATATGAGGATTGTTATCTTGTTTTTTAAATCTTATACTGTGCTAATGTTTCCTTTATCTTCCCCTACAAGGTCTTTGTCTCAGCCCTCAGTGCATTTTTAAATGTTGAACAAGATGATAAGCTACCACTGTTCTTGGATAGAAAAACAGGAACCATGGAGTAACACATGAATCAAATATGCCAGTTATACATGTATTTTCCTAGTGATTTTTCATCCTTGCTTATAATTGGGAAAGAAAGGAAGAGAAGAAAATAGTTCATTTGGCCCTTAGTCCTGCTGCAACATGGAGCTTAACAGAAATTGGACAGAAATGGAGCTGGAAAGCATTTGTTGACAGCTACTGGCAACTTCTCAGTGAGGAAAATAATAAAAAATTGAAAACATTTTCTTTAATTATCAAAGCCCTTTGTTGACTAGATTCAACACTTAGTTTACAGAGATTTTCCATGGCAACATCTCTGAGAAATGCTCTGGCTTTCTCACTTCAAACCTAAACACTTTAGCCTCCAGGGCCTGGTGTCTCCCTTCCACTGTTTCTGGGAGATGGATTTCACTTGCCTCCTTATAATTTCATTATAATTTCTGTTCCCTTTGCAGGTCTCTGTTGCCTTTCCTTAGGAGTTGCAGACTTGTATGACTGTCCCACAGGGCATCTAATCCAGGAAAGTTACTCATCTGAGGAGGTTAGACATGAAGATGATAGGTGTGTTATGAGTACATAAGCTTGAGAGCAGGAAAGATCCAAACTGGATGAATGCAATGCAAAAGGAAAAAAAAAAAAAAGATAAAAGGATGGAAGGCTATACTGCCAGGGCACACTCTCATCTGACAAGCCATTTCCTTTCCAAGTGTAAATTGGCTTCATATCTGTAAGCTTTTTGATTTGAGTCAACCTCAAACCCGCACCTGCATCATTTGTATTTAGGCAATATATTGAATAAATAAAATATTCTGCACTTCTAATTCATAAATTTTTTTATAGTTCATCTGATCATGGGGCTGTTAGGTCTTTGTTCTATTAAAGTTATAGGAAAGAATTCAGAAAAAAAGTCTCAAATAAGATTTTTAGACCAATTCAGATGAAAAAGTTATTGCTTTTGTTTGGTTTTAGATTAAAATGTTTGAGTGCTTTTTGTGGGAATGAGCTTTGTGTAAAAGTATCAGACTTTTACTCAGAAATTGATTTTTTTTTCCCTCAGGAGCTGAAAACATTAAAATCTATTACTCATATGCACTGACATTCAGTATTAATTTTATGTACCACTGTATTGTTTTCTTCAGGGAAAAACTAACATCCATTAGTTGACCAATGATACACAGTCAGCACAAGGTGTATGGCTACTGATTAAATAACAGGCACATTAGGATTTTTGTTTTAATGGGTGCTGGCAGTAGCTGCTGCTCTCTGACAGTCAGTTAAGAGCAGTTTGCTTGCTGCACTGGTGGACCAACATTGCTCAGTGTGTACTTCCAGGCAACAGCCCAGAATGTTTTGAAAATTACGAAGAATCATCTTCTTCCCCCATGACTGAAAATCAACAGTATAGTGGGGTTTTTTTTTGGTGGTTTTTTTTTTTTGGTTTGGTTTGGTTTGGTTTTTTTTCCCCCCAGATTTGATATTAAAATCTAAATTGCACATTTATCCCAGATCAGCTAGGCACCTTTGTTAGAAGTGAGGTTGGCTGGAATGTTTACAGCTCCTACTTCATGTGCTTCAGGTACTGGAAATGAAGGAGGGTTAAAGATAATTTCTGAGCCTCTGTTGTGACAGTGTGTCTGTGCTGTGTCATTGGGTGTGATACCTGCATGGGCCAAGGAAACTCTGAGCATAGGTTAAGA
Source organism: Sclerurus mexicanus (assembly GCA_013396755.1). Lineage (NCBI taxonomy): Eukaryota > Metazoa > Chordata > Aves > Passeriformes > Furnariidae > Sclerurus > Sclerurus mexicanus. The sequence goes on from VWZF01000801.1 coordinate 175,463, forward strand.
CATCTTGTTTTCCAGCAAGGCTGCTAGTTCAGCCATAGCCTTGCAGTGCTCTGCCTTACCACCTTCCAGGTCTGGGAAAGCTTTCCTAGGAGTCTGGAACTCCTGTTGGCACATACTTCATGCTGACATGTAGACCTTACAGAGGATTTCCCTCTCACCACTGGAAAGCCAGCTATGAAACATCACATGGACTCCTTTTTCTCCTTGACTAAGCCCATCTGTATTCAAATGCTTTATGGCAGTTTGCATTGCTACCTCAGTGGGAGCCTGACCTCACCAAGACATCAATTTAGCTTAAAGATCTCTTGTGCTATTAAGCCTTTATATGAGATGGAAAAGCTATTAAACTTCAAACCACTCATTGTATACTTAGCCAAAGAATGTAACTGGCTCTCACACATGGATTTTTTTTTCTTGCTTTTCGTTCTTTAAATTTTTATGCAATGGTTAAAAGCAGGAACTAGAATGGTTAGTGCAATTTCAAAAATTTACACAAATTCTGAATAATTGGTTTGCACAAATCCTTTTTTTATGCTTATAAATTCTCATATGCAGTTGTAAGCCTTTGGAGACAAGGCTCTACCTGATGTAGTGTAAGTGATGCTTCTAAAGCTCAGAAAGAGAATAGCTGTAGGAGACTTCAAATTAATGCCATTCCAATGGGCCATTTTATACCAGAGATTGGTGTTTGGTCCAAATTTATACTAACTAGGTGAAATAGCATATATGCACGTCTTTATAGCAGATCTGGACTCTCTTTTGGTGTACCAGAAGACCTCTTTAGATGAGGGCTACTAGTTTCCTCTCCCCATTTAAAAGACATAATTTTCTTAAAATGGGCTCTCTGCAGTGAATGAATTTACTTCTGATACTCCATTTTTTAAACAGGGACCTATTCTTTTTCAGGAGGCATATTTATGCCGTCAAACAGTAGTATTTCAATATTTACACCTATCCTTGGTGTATTTCATTGCTTTTGTTGGTCAAGAGGAATGATGAACTAAACTATGCATGTCTCATAATATGTATTGATCTTCTTGGATGTGATTTAAATACATATTGATACTCTCTCCTGGACTCCATATAAGATAAAATGCTGTATCTTCTCTCCATTTGCAATTCTTATTGTGGCACAAAAGCCTATAACAATTCTTTTCATTTTATTGAGCAACAATTCAAGAGTATCTATTTATTTTAACAGTTAATCAATTAATAGAAGATTACTGCACTGATTTAGGTTGCTTTTCTGGTGTTAACCTCATTGTTATTGCCCAAGTTCCCTTTTGTCCTTTGTAGTGTTCCTACAACTTATCTGGTTTTGAACTGTAGAACTCAGTCAGTTTCTTTGGCACTGTTAGTCCAATGAAGAGATCAGAATAAATTGTAAATAAAAATTTACTTTTCTGTGATTGGAGTATCGATTATGATGGATTAACTATGATTAAGATTTTGAATGTAATGATGAGCTTTTATCATTCTGTTTCAAATGCCTAACCTTCAATTACTCCCTAGTTTTCTTTGCTGTTTATTTGGAAATCGTGCGTGGATGTCTGCATTCATAACTGCATTATGTAAATAGTAAAAATACCCACAATAGCAAAGGAGCCCTGACCTTCAGCTCTGCCCCAGAAGCTCCATGGATATGTAGTTTCTTTCACTGTTCTGTGTAGGATATTGTTCACTTGGATAGGTTTTCACAGTTTTGGAATCTTTTTTAACATAATTGATTAAAGCGCCTCTATAAATTGAATTTCCCATGTGGACTTTCTAAAGCCTCTGGAACTTGATAAGCTTTTGTAACAGAAGAAGAAATGTTTCATGTGGTTTGATATCCTCCTTGCATAAATAAGCATTTCATCAGCTACCGTCTGCTCTGCTAAGCTCTGCTGGCACAGTGGCACCTGAAACCCACAGTCTAATTCTAACTAGTTTTTTTGTCCTTGCCTCAGGGTAAGAGATTCAAGAAAGTTGTTTTGTTGTTCAGCAAAGAAAATACTGCTGAGCCAATGCATTAAAATAACATAAAAGTCCCTTTCTTCTTGGAGAGAACTTTGCATAAACTCTAATGGGTATACTGCTCTCTGTTATGGGGCTCTTTGGAAACAGTTGTTTAAAAAAACTTGGAATAACTAGAAAATCATCAAGAATCTAAGATGGTATAAAAAATGGGGGGAGACGAAGTCTTAAACACATCTCAAGTTAAATTAAAAGTAAAACTCAGAAAGAAAAATAAGCTCAACCTTCAAGCACAAAAAAGCTGCAGTCTTCTGGGGCTTGGTTTTTCCAGCAACTGTGACAAGCAACAGGTTAGAATGAAAGCAAATGTGCATGGAATTAGAGCATTTTCCACTATTGTCACTTTAATACATGCCCATTTCTGTCTCTGATCTACAGCCATGAAGTGGAAGGTATGCATATTTTAAAGCAGCAGGAAGGAATTGTAATTAGGTTCTTGCAAGGTCTGTGAACATTATGTTTTTATCTCCCTAGGAGTCCGATTTTCTTAAACATTCTCAACTGCTATAGCAAAACTCAACAAAAGAAAAGTCTCCCTTCTCCTTTCATTAAAACCTGAGAAAAGTGAGGAAAAGAAATGGAAAAGTTACAGGTGCAGTTATATGTTTCTTTTATTTCATGAATGTAAGGCACTTACACTTGATGTTTCTCTAAAGTCAGGCTTGCAATTCAAAGACAGAGAAACAATGACAGAGCTGTGTGATGTATAAATGTCATTGGTGGATTGGCTGGAAGCCAAGCACATTTTGACCTGTATCAGAAGAAAAACCATAGCTTAATACAGAATGATAAAAGTTCAAAATTTTTGAAAACTTTCTTACTGCTCTTCCACATCTTATGCACTAAATAGACCTGAATCGGTTCAATACATGATTGGCAGTCACATGGCTACATGTAGGTTATCACTGTTCTTCAAGAAATACAGCTCTCTCAACTAGTATTAGCTAGCATGACAGCATGGTCTTAGAGCACATTTCAGTGCTGGGACTGTCATGAATGGAACCATCCATCTGTGGATGATGGGGGACTGCTGGTTGACAGATGGTTGAGCATGAGCCAGCTGTGTGCCCAGGTGGCCAAGAAGGCCAATGGTGTCCTGGCTTCTACGAAAAATAGTGTGGCCACCAGGACTAGGGGCTATTATCATCTTGTCCCCTGTACTGTGAGGCATCCTCCCACCCTGTGCAGCATTAGTGAGGCCACACCTTGAGTTCTGTGTTCAGTTTTTGGCCCTTTAGTACCAGAAAGACATTGAGATGCTGAAGCATGTTCAGAGAAGGGCAATGACAGTGGTGAAGAATCTGGAGCAAAAGTCCTGTGAGGAGCAGCTGTGGGAGCTGGGGTTGTTTAGCTTGGAGATGAAGAGGCTCAAGGGAGATCATATAACTCTATACAATGGGCTTGGTCTCTTTTTCCAATGATGATTCTTCACTGTAAGGGTGGCGAGGCACTGGAACAGGTTGCCCAGAGAAGCCAGGGATGCCCCATCCCTGGAAGAGTCCAAGGCCAGGTAGTGAGAGGCTTTCATCACTCTGGTCTAGGGGAAGATGTCCAAGCCCATGACATGGGTTTGGAACTGGATGATATTTGAGGCCCCTTCCAACCCAAACCATTTCATGTTTCTATGATTATATGACAAGAGGAAATGCCCTGAAGTTGTGCAAGAGGAGGTTTAGTTCAGGTATTAGAAAAAATTTCTACATCAAAAGGGTAATCAAATATTGAAGCAGGCTGCCCAGTGAAGTGGTTGAGTCACAGCTTCTGGCAGTATTAAAAATGTGTAGATATAGCACTTAGGGACATGGACATATTCTGTGATTCTGTATGTTTGATCATGGATTTATTCAGATTTATTGCATACCTGAGATGGCAAGAAAGCTTGCAGTGAGTTTTTATTCCTGATATTTTTCCACCTGCAATCATGAATGACACTTGGGTTTATTGTCAAGTAAAAGGAAGCAGTATTCCAATGGTGTATTGTGGAAAAGGGCAACAAAAGCTATGTGCAAGCACTCTTCTGTTCAATTCATTGAAGGATTGCCAAAAGCTTGGAGAGAGCACTTGTTTAAGCTTCAGCAGAGAGTTTTAAAAGGTTTGACTGCTTAAAAAAGTTATATGCATCTCTGCAAGTGAGGAAATGGGAAAGATCCAGATAAAATATTCTGCCAAGTGTTTGTCTCGCCCACTTTGAGACAGTACACCTAAAGCTGGTGGCTAAGTTGATTCAAAAGCTTCATCATGTCAGCTTGAATCTTCATCCAGCTGCATAGTCTTTGCTGCAAAGATTTCTTGTAGCATCAAGAAGTAGCCAAGCATGTTTTCTTTGGGCAATTGGCTTAAAATCATTTATTCAATTCCATTTGTATACTTTACCAAAAAGACTTCAGGGCATAACTTCAACTTATTTAGGCAACCCATCCTTCCCTGAGCCTGAAAAACTGCACAAAGCCCAACACAAAATGAAAGCAAGTAGGGTAAATGTTGAAGGCAGGGAGTGCCTTTCAGGGGAGATAACATTTAGAGGCACTTCTTTGTTAAAAAGTGAGAGCTCATGAGAAGATTCAGGAGACAGTTTCTCACCATGCAGCAGGCATCCTCAAAGCACAGCAGCAGGGCATGTATCCTTCTCCCATTTTCCCAAAAATGACAAAAGCAATTCTTCAGTTTATAGGTCTCACATTGTTGATAATAATTTTAACTGAAACACACAAAAATGTCTGTTCTGGGAATCAGAGTGGATGCTTCAGGGTACTCTGTTAGCTTCTGTTACTATGGCCTAAATGGACACTTCATGTTATGAGTCCACTTTTTTCCCCTGTTATTGCTTTTACCCCCTCAGTACAAATTCTTGTGCAGCAGGAATATTCAATTATATCCTTGCTCATGAAGCTTCAAACAGTATAATCTATTTTTTTTCAGGGCTGTTCACATAGGGAGGAGATGAGAAAAAATAAAGACTTGGTGCACAACATTTTTGTGAACATAATGAACATAAACTAAGAGAAAAATGTACACAAGCCAAGAGAAAAACAACATCAACCATGTTCATCGAGTGTCTGGATACAGTGCAAGATGCAAAGAATGTTTTCTGCCTCGCCATCCAACCAGTATGACACTGTATGATGAAATTCATTTTCCTGATGTCACCACCACTCAGCAACAGTGTGTCACTTCATTGCTTCAGTCACTGGGTTACTCATCTTGTGAGGTAAGTCATCTTTCATGCAAGAAATTGATTTCATATTTTGTGGTTTTATATTTGTGGTTTTATATTGCTTTATATAGCCTTCACTTTGTTTTAGTAAAACCAAGTTATCTCACCTTTAAATTCACATGCTTATTCTATTCAGATGGCAGTGAGAAAAGAACAGGTACTTAACAAAACTTTATCTCACAGCACGTGACTTAACTTTTACCAAAACTCTACTTCCATGTACTTTTCCATGGTAAGGTGCATTCCAAGTTGTGAATCAGGACAGTGCTTGCATATCTCCAGCCAGCTGATCAGCTGAATACCTTCTGATACCTAGTAATTTTACTCCATAGAAAGTACTAGTTTTAAAATTATTATCCAGGTTTCTTTTTTTCCCCAGAGAGTGCAAGAGTAATCCTGTGTAAACCTGGCAGCTTGAAGCCTGAGGAGAAATGTTGATCTTTCCCTGATCACCAGTGAGATAGAAGCTTGTAAGGGCTTTCAAGTTCTACTAGAAAGACATGCCAGAAGGGTCTGTTCTGAACAGCACACTGAAACCGGTTGATTTATGGTTCTTGAAACATATGAAGGTATTTCTGTTAAAGCCCATTAGTTTAAAAGTTGGAGAAAATGTGAGGTTTATAATTATGCTGGAGAAACACAAGCCAGTCAACTGCTGCCATTTTATAGTGGTAGAAACAGGTACCTTAACTTGATGACACAGCTTTGCGGTCCATGCACCAGAAATTTTATGCAAGGAAAGCTTGGTAATTTTTTTCTGAAAGTAAAGGTTTGCCCAAGAGGTGAGCAAACCTTGCTGCTGTCCTGCTGCTAAGAAATAAAACATTGTGAAGGTGGTCATGTAGTTTGGTTTATTAGGATTGGGCAACACACGGAGCTGGTGGGGAAACTGGTCATGAGAAGGAGTAACACAGAAAGCAGGTGGTATCAGAAGCCAGCAGCAAGCCTAGACAGTCAGGGATTCCCTTGCTAATCACACACACAGCTGATGTGTGACAAACATGGGTGAGTTACTCAGCCTGGTCATTGGGAAAGAAGAGGCAGTACAACACATAATTGAACTGAGCAGACCTGAGCAGGACCTCTTAACCCAATAGCATGAATCATAATACATAATTTTTAATGTCATTAACACATTTTTATTTGGGCTCATGAGAATCTGAAATTCAGCAACAGCTCATTACTAGAGCAGTTGCACACAGCTAAAGGAGAAAGGCTTTTTGGGAGTATTCCTCCTGTATTCTGAAAGGCATTTTGCTTTTCAAAGACTATGCACATTTTTCCAAAGGTAAAATCATTATGCTTTCTCTTTCCCCCATCCATTAAAATCTATTTATTTAAATATTTTGTTTGTTTGTTTTATCTTATTTTTTGTGAAACCTAAGATACTGTTTACTGGGTGGCCAATATAGTTGCTGTTCCTGGCTTTTTGTGCAGGGACTAGGACACTAGTTCTGGAAAACCTGAAAAATTGTTCTGTCAGTTAGTGTCTTGGCAGAAAAGCTGTACTTTTAAGACATATTTACTTTGTAAAAAAAGAAAAGTTATAGTAGTATGGGGTTTGTCTAATCTAGTGGGCAATAGTAGTTTCTTGAGTCTTACCTATCATTTGAAATTAAAATGACCGATAGTTTCCAGCTAGTAGGTGAAAAATTCAGTTGTTGCAAGTAAGTAGCTCACAACATGCACATGAAGCTTCAATAATAGAATTTTGATGGCTAAGTTGCACTTCACTGTGAAGAGGTGAAAAAAAAAAAAGTGTTGTATTAGAACGTATTTTCTTGCAAATCTCTCTGACAAGTGTTTATGCATCCCCAGGAGTTCTCACTTACATTTTCAAAACTGCTGATACAAAATATAATCAAATTTATAGGAAAAAAAGAATGAAAGAAGAATTTTGCTATTGTCTTTTTAAAATAGAAAAAATTGTTGTTAGTAATTGAAATACATATGTTTATTTTAGGTGATGTTTTATTAAATCTGCTTTCTACAATTTTAATGGACATTGATACTTTATTATTGAATAGAAATGATGTTTCAAAATTATTCTCTTCAAAGAATAGTTGTTATGTAAAGCAGTTTGCCAAAACTGTATGGAGGATGGAAGTGCAAACTTGCTGGAATAAATAAACACTGTCTGCTGATTACATTCATAGGTAACCATTTTCTAGTCATTCCTGTTTTAGAAATGTGGGGATTTCCCCTTTCTCTTCACATATTCTTTGAATTTTAAGTTGTCATCAAAATCAGTTCACTTTTCTCTACAATTCTCCTCTTGCATTGTATACCACCAATTTAATCACCGATGTCTTGCATAAAAAAAAAAATTACAACATTTTCACTGGAAGGTGATACTTTGGGTTTTGGTTGTTTTTATTACTAAACTTTCTAGGAAATAAAGCTCATGCTTCAGTTTTGGGCTAGGCACACATGTTCATTGTGTGATTCTGCTGGTTGATTAATTAGTTTGTCTTAAAATATATATTTTTTTTTTAATTTCAATCCTGAAATATTTGATCTTATTTGATTTTCTACAGTCATACATAGTAACCAGGATTCATTTATTTTAGTTCTCACAGAACTACTTGTTTTAAAGCTACTAAGATTTTTACTTTATTACCAAGGTTACCTCTCCAGAAACTTAACAGCTTTCAGCTAGCTAAAATTTTGAACTATTCCTCAACACTTCCACATTTTACAAGTTATCACTGTGTACTTGAGTGCCACATAGCATGGTGTATCATTTCGTGAGAATGAGTAAACCTCTCCCTTCTATTCCAGTTCTTCATTGTATTTGTGTGGAAAACTGCACTTTAGGTGCAACTGACTGGCTTACGGGGCAGTCTGAATTAAGCAGGATGTTGGCTTTAGGATTTAGATATTTTGATGTTGTAAAGGTGAGAATAATTGATGTAAGCAACTCAGTAGTCACCAGTCATTCTCTAAACGTTTTGGGCTTCAGACTAGGGTGCTTAGATAAGGCTGTGAAGTATTTTCTTTAAAATCCCATAGAAGATACTACAGCAGGCACAGCTAGGAAGAACTGAACTGTAGATAGTAACCTCTGTGAAAGAAATAGTTCCATTATCTTAAATAATGAAGTTCAGAGGCAGAAAGATAAAGGCATTTTCCCTTGTTATTTTAAATCCTCTAAGCTTCAGGATCAGAAATGGGAGATAGAAGTCTCTACGGTATGAATGGAAAAAAAGTAGAAAATTCAACAACTGCAGAATTTTTTGATGCACGCCAAGTTTCTTGACATTAATCTGTCATTGCAGCAAATTTTTCAGCTACAGTACTCTATGTCTTGTGTAATTGAAGTCTTGACTGACTTGTTCATGAATGTGATGAGTTTGGGGAAAAAAATCTCTAAGTGGAAAAAAGGTGAAGATTTTTTTTTTTTTTAAGTTAGAAAGGATGTGACAGAAACAGGTAGAAAGTGATTTATAGCAGCTGACATGTGGAACTGTTAGTCCTGCTTTTATTTTTTGCCTCTGGTGTTAACCCTACGTCTATCAGTAGTTTTAATCCGTTTTCTTAACATAAAAACCAGAATCCAAAGTAACATCATACCACCAAAAAATGTGATTTATCATAGCACAGAGATCTCTAGAAGGATGACAGACTGCTGAAAGGCTGTCATTCTGCGACACACTGAGAAAGAATCTTTTAAAATTCAGAGGAATTGCAAGGGTCACTTCTGCAAAATCAGTGTTACACACTGAAAGCTGCAGAAGCTTCTATTGCTTGCCAAAACCCCTCAGTTGCAAAATACAAAATTCCAGGTGGAAACTGGCACTATCAGATGTAAACCATTAAGATGCACTTAGGTGCATGTTTCTATAAAGATATAGACATGTTTGCAAATTGGGCCTTAAATGCATAACACTGAAAGAGTCCATCATTATTTAAAAGCATACTTTTGAAAAATGTTGAGTGAGTCTTAAACAGGTCTGACTCCTTTGTACTAAAGAGACTTCGGAGTAATAGATGGACCTGTCTATATGATTCTTATTCAATTATATTCAGCAGAAAAAATGCTTACCTCTCTCTTCCACACAAAACCTAAACCAATCCTTTTAAAATCAGACAGCAATAATCAGCAAATTTTGGTACGGGTGGCTTATTTTTCAGCTATTTTTAATTTTAAATGAATTTAGTGATATGACAGTTTTAAGAAGCTCATCAGCAATATTCTCTTTACATTGCTAGAGCACTGAAATATTTGGAGTGTGGAGGGTTTGTTGCTTTTTTGTTCCCCCTCCCCCCTCCCCAAAATAGTTCTCTTATATGAATGTAAAATAAATATACCTTGTAAGTATCTATGCTCTGTAGACAGAGATGACAAAGGTACAACCATGATATGATCATTGAGGTTTAAAGCCATTTGTAAGTCACAAAATCATTTACATAAGGCTTTTTCTCTAGCACATGGGCAGAGGTGTCTGTTCTGCCTATCACAGAGATGAGTCATAGTCTGAATATACTTGTCTCTTTTTTGGTGTTGCCTTTCTTTCATAGGGATATTTTCTCTAGGCAGTCCAGGCACTGTTCTCAATTTACTATTGTCTCAAGTAACTTAAACGTTATTGGGATAGATTAGCCTTGCCTTCAAGGTTCATGTCATCACTACTTGGAAATGGCCTTTCTGTCGCTCACAACTGTGGGAATTCTTTGTCCGTGGGAGGTGGCAGGATGCGGACATTCAAGATCATCTCTGAAGTTTCCATCCAAGAGTAGGGGTCCTGATTTAATAACAGTAATAGAGCAGTAACAGACAGCACGTTGCATCCCAAATCATATGACCATAGAAACATTTAGGTTGGAAAGGAACTTTAAGGTCATCATGTCCAGCTGTTAACCTACGACTGCCACTAAACCATGTCCCCAAGTACCACACCTACACATCTTTTTAATACCTCCATGGACGGTGACTTCCCTGGGCAGCCTGTTCCAATGCTTTACAACCCTTTCAGTGAAGCATTTTTTCCTAATATCAAATCTAACTCTTCTCTGGTGCACCTTGAGGCCATTTTCTCTTCTCCTATTGCTTGTTAATTGGGAGAAAAGACTAACCCCACATTGTTACAACCTCCTTTCAGGTAGTTTTAGAGAACGATAAGGTCTCATCTGAGCCTCCTTTTCTCCAGGCTAAACAACCCTAGCTCACTCAGCCAGTCCTCATATGGCTTACTCTCTAGACCCTTCTACAGCTTTGTTGCCTTTCTCTGGACATGCTCCAACACCTCAATATCTTTCGTGTAGTGAGGGGCCCAAAACTCGATACTGGATCTGAGGTGTGGCTTCACCAGTGCTGAGTACAGAGGGACAATCACTGCCCTGGTCCTGCTCACCACTCTATTTCTGACACAAGGCAGGATGTCATTGGCCTTCTTAGCCACCTGGGCACGCTGTTGGCTCATGGTCAAGTTGCTCTTGACCAGCATGCTCAGGTCCTTTTTTCCCAGGGCGCTTTCCAGTCTCTTTTCCCCTAGCCTGTAGCACTGCATGGGATTATGTCTCAAGTGCAATTGACCTTGTTGAATCTCATACAATTGGCCTCAGCTAGATCAATCCAGCCTCTCCAGATCCCTCCTGTTGCAGATCATCAGTAAAGGTTTTAAATAGAACTGGCCCCAAAAGTGATCTCTGGCGAACACCACCTGTGATTGGCCAGCAATTTGATTTAACTGCATTCACCACCACTGTTTTTACTCAGCCATCCAACAATTTTTTTTGTTGCCCAGCAAAGTGTGTATCAACCCAGACCAAGGGCAGCCAATCTCTTCAGGAGAATGCTGTGGGAAATGGTGTTAAAGACTTTACTAAGTCTAGGTAGACACATTCACAACTTTCCCTGGCACCTAGGTCAGACTGACAGGCCTGGATCCAATTCCCTATACCCTCCTTCTGACCCTTCTTGTAGACGACATCATGTTTGCTAACCTCCAGTCAACTGGGATCTCTTCAGTTAGACAGGACAGCTGATAAATAGTGGAACATGTCTTGGTTAGCACTTCCACCAGCAGCTCAGTGCCGTAGTGTGGATCCCATCTAGCCCCATAAACTTGTGTGTGTCTAAGTGGGGTAGAAGGTCACTGAACACTTCCCTTTGGATTATGGGGGCTTGATTCTTCTCCCCATCCTTGTCTTCAAGCTCAGGGTGTTGGGTACCCCAAGAACAACTGGTCTTGCTACTAAAACCTGAGGCAAAGTAGGCATTAAGTACTTCAGCCTTTTCTTCACTCTTTTTCGCTATGTTTCTCTCTGCATGCAATGAAAGATGGAGATCTTCCTTAGCCCTCCATTTGTTGTTAATGTATTTAGAGAAACAATTTTTATTGTCAGTAGCAAATTAAGTTCTAGTTGGGCTTTGGACTTTCTAATTTTCTCCCTGCATAACCTCACAACATCCTTTTAGTCCTCCTGAGTTGTCTACCTCTTCTTCCAAAGCTAACACATTCTAATTTTTTTTCATGAGTTCCAGCCAAAGCTCAGTTCAGCCAGGCCAGTCTTTCTTGTTGGCTGAACTTTCAGCACATGGGGACAGCCTGCTCCTCTGTCCTTAAGATTTTCTGCTTGAAAAATATCCAACCTTCCTGAACCCCTTTGCCATTCACGTCTGTCTCTCAAAGGACTCTCTGAACCAGGCTCCTAAACAGGCCAAAATCTGCCCTCCAAAAGTTCAAGATGGCAGTTCTGCTAACATCCCTCCTTACTTGTCCAAGAATTGAAAACTCTTATCAATTTTGCGATTGTTTTGCCTAAGATGGCCTCCAACCATCACCCACTAGCCCTTCTCTACTCACAAAAAACATGAAGCAGGGCTCAAATTCTCTGAACGCTCATCATGTAGTGTTCTCACTGAGGCCAAAAACATGTTCTTTGACTACACCATAATTGAAAACTTGTAATTTTGACTAATTTCAGAAGTTTTAAACATGGATAATTAAACATTTCTGTAACAGAGGCTTTTTTTCACCATAGTATTGAAATTTCCTAGCCAACTCATTTGATTGCATTTTGAAAAAAACTTCTGGTTTTGAATGCTAGAATTAGAAGACAAATTAGAAAGCACTTATTAGTGAATATAAAAGATTAAAGAATTGGCCAAGTAAGTGTAGCAAAGAATCAAACTTCTGAGATAAGCTGTGGCAAAGAAGTAAATGAAACCATGCATATATGCTGTGTATCCTGATTAAGAAACAAGAGGATTTGAATCTTTCAGTTTTATATAAGCATTTGAAATTGAAAAGATCTGTTCTGTTTTTTTTTATTTTTCTGGGGATTTTTTTTGCCTTTTTAGTCCCTTTAAAAAAGAAAAGTTAAACAAATAATTATTTTTCAGGGCAATTAGATTACCAACCTGTAATGATTTTGTTTTCAAAGCATCAAGGCCAAGTTATTTGCATTCATCTATGATGAAGTGGAAATAGTATTTGTCAACAAGTCATAAAAACAACAATAAATTAGTCTGTCATCACATAATGCACAAGGTTAAGCCCTTCAATAGCATCTTGCGGTGAGATAATACAAATAGAAAACAGTGCTTGAAAAGAACTAAATTCTATGGAATACTAGTAATAGGGATTTGAATATTAGAATGAAAGTAAGTTATTAAAAGACACAGGAAACAGAACTTTGAACGTACTCATTGATAAGATGTCAAAAGCAGTATCTCTAAGAAGAAACAGTAAAAGAGCTGAGATGTTTACTGAGTATTAACAAAAATGACAAGTATCCTAAAGACAGAAAAAATGCAATTTGAGAAGGAATCTGTGATTAAATGAAAGTAAAGCAGCTGGAACAAGGAGAAAAAGTCTTTCCATAAATTGCTTTAGTTTGGGAAGATGTCCTGATCAAATGAGATGATTACATAAGACTGCCAAAAGGCACCATTAAACCTATTACCGATAGACTGCTCAGCCACTGTATAATCAAAGTGTCTTGAAGAATTCTGGCATTAAAAGATATCATCAGACTCAGCTATTACTGTCTTTAACAGAACCACAAGTAATATGAGGTGAAATGTGCTCAGTAAGATCAACATGTTTCTCATCATGGCTGAGGTTTGTTCTGTCATATTGCTTTTAAACAGACTGTTTATTTCATTTAATAGTTATAAAGAAATACCATCAAATGAGAGAGCTCTGATTTATCCTTTGAGTACTTGGCACATAACATGAAATAAAATCAGTCTTTCATCTCCCAGTTCTATTTTCATCTTTTTTGCTAATATGTCAGTGAATAAACTAATAAAAAACCCTGAATTCAAATGCAGCTCAAACCCATTTTAACACATCTTAGCCAGCTATCATTTACTTCCACTAACCATATAAAGCACTGTATCAAATGAATCTCTGCTTATGATCTCCAGAAGAAAGTGAAAGTTAAAAAACCCTCATTACAAGGTTTCATCAGTGTTTTTTTCAGTCAGTTGTGAGAAAAGAATCCATAGCAATTAGCAATGAAGGATTAAAGATTTGCAAGGATTTCATTCAAATTACCTTTGCAAATAGATTCAGAGTTGAAGATCTTGAAAATGAAACACAGCAATCTTTTGAGTGAATTAGTGCAAATAACATGCTAATGGGAGATCTTGGAAGATAAATTATTGTCAAGAACCGGGATTGGTAAGTAATTGATTTTTAGCTTCATAATCGAAGAATTAGTCTGAACCACACTATAGGTTCATTTTCTATATTGGTTATGATTTCCTTTGACTTAAACGGAAACTTCAGTTCCTAGCTCATACATTGATATACATGTTTAGACAATGAGTTGTAGGCGAACTGTATCATGTATTTTCATAATACACAAGTCTAGGAGGATGAACTGTATCCCATTCTCACCTAAAGGTAGGATGAATGGAGGTTCCTCTTTTTACTTCTATAGCAAGATGTTAAGTGAGATCTCTCAACAAGTGGCTCTTACACTCGACATTCCCCTATCAGGATGAGCATTACATTAATTTGTAATGAATGTAATCCATCATACTCCTGACTACTTGCAATTACAACCCAATTCCATATTGTACATGGGAGAAATTGAGCAAAACCCTTTGCAGAATGATGCAAAAAGCAAGAATAAAACCATTTATCTGAACAGTGGGCCCAGACACAAGGAGAGATCTTGAACCTTGATCTTCCATGTACTGGCTGGATACTTTGAGTTTTGGGCAACTGTGCAAAAGACTGGATCCATCATATCAGTATCTTTAAATACATAATTTGACAAAAAAACCCCAAACTATACACGTTTTTCAATGAAGGCAACCTCCCTCCCCCAAAACTTCTAGATGATCAAGCAGAATAGTTTTGAGTGAAGAAAATTTAAATATTAAAAGTAATTATTTTAGTAAAATGTTTGCAATGCTAAATCAGAATTGACTACCTATTAGCTCATTTTTCCTTCATGTGACCAACATTTTTGCTGAAGGTAACCTGCTAGTCAAATCTTCTTCATTTTGTTACATTTGAAAAGGTATTCCACATGCATCAGCAAAATATTTCATAAATTCAGTGCACCAAAAAGCATTACCATTCATTTTTCGTATGACTGTTATTAATTTGATCTTACTGCACATGAACATTTTAATCAGAACTGATGCGATCTGATGCCTTCGTAAGAATTTGCATAAGCAGAAAATAATTAGCAAAGCTGGCACTAAGATAAGCCTCTTGCTTTGAATAAGTTCTCAGAAATCAATTTTTCTTTCATATACTGATGACGATTTGCAACCAGCCGCTGCTTTTATTACATTCAGATGGTTGCTCAAAGAAAAATGTCATGCTGTGAATTGCTAACACCACTTCCCACAGTAGCTATGGGCTCCTTAGAGTTCTTTTGGCAAAGTACCAAACTAGCTTTTCTCTGCTCTGCTCATGACATTTTGTTTGATAACATCATAAAGTGGAAAGGCCATGGAATGTATACATAGCACTATACACTAATAAAGTGTTTATCCTTTAATGTCTCCCAGATGGTTGCCTGTGGCTTTTTCCAGTAGTAAAGAGAATGTGTTTGCTTGATGTGATGTTGCGTTTATATTGTCCTCTTGGTCTATGTGATGAGTCACCGTTCCTTCCTCCTTTGCTGTTGTAGAATCAGTAAAACAATGTTGTGTTAAAGATCTGTTCCTCTCTGTGTAACACATGCTAGGTCAATTAAATATGTAGGATCAAATGGTAATAAAAACTGGAAGGAAGAACAAAAAAGGAAGAACACCCTTGAGGGAAAAGTAGTCAATACTTTTTTTTTTGTATTACACAAAATTGCAAGGTTCTGTGAGACTCAAGATGTTTAACTCCAGGGAATTTTGGAGTGATTAGAATGGACAGAAGACTTTCAAATTTAGAAGAAAATTGAAGTCACAACATGTTTATGCTGTCATTCAGAAAAAAGGGCATTATGTTTGGGTTTCTTTATTATTTACTTTTTGACACTATTATTTATGGTAGTTAGGGAAGGTGCAAACGGCAAGTGTTGTGACTACCTTTTTACCCACATTTTGCACAATTGTAAATCACCAGCAGACTCAACACTGAGTGCCGTGGGGCAGTAGGTAAATGAAAACCTGACTTTTTACACAGATAGGAGTGTCTGATGAGCTAAGGCTGAAAATTGATCAAGAAAAATCAATTGAAATATTCTTACAAGTCATTAAAGTGAAAACATAATGTTAGAAGTTTTTAATTGTTTACTCTATGTGCTGATTTTGGTTGGCGTAGAGGTAATTACCTTCAGAGTAGCTAGTATGGGTCTATGTGTTGGAATTGTGACTAGAACAGCATTGATAACACAGGAATATTTTCTTTACTGCTGAGCAGTGCTGACACAGAGTCAAGACCTTTTCTGCTTCTCCCTTCACCCCACCAGCAAGAAGATGGGGTGCACAAGGAGCTGGGAGGGGACACAGCCAGGACAGCAGACCCCAACTGACCAAAGGGATATTCCATACCATATGACATCATGCTCAGCATATAAAGCTGGGGGAAGAAGGAGGAAGTGAGGAACATCCAGAGGGATGGAATTTGTCTTCCCAAGTCACTACTACACATTATGGAGCCCTGCTTTCCTGGAGATGATTGAACACCTGCCTGCCCATGGGAAGTGGTGAGTGAGTTCCTTGTTTTTCTTGTGCATTCAGCTTTTCTTTACCTATTGAACTGTCTTTATCTCAATCCATGAGTTTTCTCACTTTTTTCATTTGCATTCTGATACAGGAGGAGTAGGTGAGCAGTTGTGCTGTACTTAGTTGCTGGTTTGAGTTAAACCAAAACACTCTGTCATGAGGTAACAGGTAATATTTTTGAAAATGTTTAAATGCTTTTCAAGCCCAAATACTCTTTCAGTTGAAATACAGACGTTTAGGCACAGACTATTTACACTTGACAAAGCACTTCACACTGTATGCAATTTATTCTGTGTCTGTTATAAAAGCATCTGCCAGCATAGTGATCATCATCAAGAATGTGATTTTTGGTTGACAGCAGAAATTTCCATTATACAAACAACTGTACTGTCAAAACTGAACTTTTGCTGAATTAGTGAATTTTGCATGAAAAGGCTGAAAGAGAACATTATTGGAGGCACTGACTTGTCAGGATGATACAGAATACCTTCAGGTCTGAATTTTCCTGGTCCAAAGAGAGATTTAAGTGTGTGCATCCTATTTTTACAGAAGTCAGATCTGCAAAAACCCACTGTGCAAGATTCTGGATAGGCTGTGGGTCTTCAACTTTACCTCTGGAATGCCTAGGTATTATGGATATGGTTCTACAGAGTGCTACATCCCATAATAACATGGCTCCCTATGCACACTCTCCGAGGCACTTTGGAAAGAAATCCACATAGCCAGCACCTTGAACAAGTTGCAGCTTGAAGTCAGCTGGCTAATGGGAAAGCTTTCCTGTGATTGTCCCTAAACACCAAGCACAGGGACAATCCTCAAATGCCACCTGCTGGATATCTCAATAACAATGCAAGAAGATAACTTGGTCCACTGAAGAGCCACAGGTAGATGCTCATAATTTTCTTTAAAAAAAAAGCCATCTTTTTGGTGGCAGAAACAGTAGCGTTCTGATGCTCTAACAAATATATATGATGATAACACATAACAAGAGAACAGGAGACTCATTTATCTGTAGTACCTGAGGGGATCAAACTAACTGTTTCTACCTTTCAAATGACTAAAATACACCTTATGTGGATTCTAAGGCTTAATAAATCTACAGTCAGTGGGGAAAAGCCACTGAAAGTAACTGTTTTAATGCACTGATGTTAATAATAAGACCAGTGTTTTCAACATTTCCATCATTAATTTAAAAGCAAATAAAAAAGTGCCACTTATAAATTTTGCAGAATCAGCTTCCAGAATAGAAAAGAGTGCTTAAAACAGAGACATTTGACAGTTCTGAATTCTTATCTGTGGCATCTCCATCAATATGTACCTTGGTACTGACACATAAAAATGTAGCCCCTTTAAAACAGCAATTACAGACTTAAGCTAAAATCTGTGGACTTCACGTTGAAAAGGTTTTCATAATAAATAAAAATCTCAATTTGATCTTTATTATGAAGCTGTGGAGAGGAAAGCCAATAAACCTGGAATACTATGAAATTGGTATTTTTACTTCTGTTTGTGGTTTTAATGCCTCTTTCTGAGGTAGATAAACAAAAGGGGGCCAGTTATTGTGCCGGTGCCCTGGAGTCAGGGTGGACTGATTAGTTCACATTCATGATGCTTAGGACCTTCTCTACTGCAGGTTTCTTCTGAAGAGATATTGTTGGAACAGTAGAAAGCACAAGACAGGGAAGGAATTAGCCATCAGATAGGATGATTGATGTTCAAGCTCATTCCTTGACCCTTTCTCCTATAATGTAGTGTAAAGGTGCACCTGCTGAGACCTTAACTAGAACTGTGAGATCACTTTAGTGCACATATTTTCAAAAAGGTCCAGGGTAATTCTAATGAGTTTAAAAACGTGTCAAGTAGTGGAGAGACACAAGTAATACAAATCGGTGGAACACTTGAGAAAATTAGCTTATTTGGCTTTTTATAAAGAAGAGTGAGGAACTGATGTGATTATAATGCATAAATACCCAGGAAACTAAAGTAGACTGGTATAAAAGGCTTTATAAACAAGTGAAAAAAGATACAGCTAGAACAAGCTATTGGAGGGTAAGCCAAACAAACTCAGATTAAGTAAAATATAATTTATAAATAGTAAGCTGATGAAACAAGGAGCAGATGTATATTCCACCAAAGGAAGAATTTGATTTTTCACATTTTGTTGCTTTAGATCAGGAGTTTTCAAGTATATATGCTGTAGTCATATGCAAACTTTATATTCAGTTATGAAAAGGAACAGATGAAATATAATCATTCATATGCAGACAGTCAGTTTATATGGCCTAACAGGTCCCTTTTGGCCTTTATTTCTATGGCTCTATGTGCCAAAGCATTAATATTAACTGGAAGTTACCAGGTAGAGTGACTATGTTCTGTAAGATTTACTTTACCTTGGCCTAGGTAAGAATTAAATACAAGTCAAACAAATTTAAATACATGAAGAGCTAAAAATATAAAGTCCATAATAGATTATTTGCATTAAGACTGTGTTCTCCTCAAAACACTTGGTGTCAGCTTATTTTAAAAGATATTTAGTGTTTTTGGAAAGCACTGCCTTGACAGTAATAAAAAAAGAGAAACTTTCCTGCACTGAGGGCAAGGTAACAGTTATGATTGGCTGGGTTTTTCTAGAATACCACAGAATCATAGAATGGTTTGGGTTAGAAGTGACCTTAAAGATAATATAATAAAGATAATAAGCCCCCTGCCAGAGGCAAGGAACACCTTCCGCTAATCCAGCCCCATCCAACGTGTCTTTGGACACTTTCAAAGCTGATGCTTCCGCAAGTTCTCTGGGCAACCTGTGCCAGTGCCTCAGTGCTTTCCCAAAGTAAAAACCTTCTTCCTAATATCGAATCCAAACCTACTCTCTTTCAGTTTAAAACTGTTCACCCTTGTCCTGTCATTACAGTCCCTTGTCAAAATTTGCCCTTCAACAACCCTATAAGCCCCTTTTATGTACTGGAAGGCCACAATAAGGTCCCTCGTAGCCTCCTCTTCTCCAGGCTGAACAACCCCAACTCTCTCAGCTTGTCTTCACAAGGGAGGTGTTCCAGACCTCTGATCATCTTCGGACTTGCTCTAACAACTCATCTTTCCTGTGCTGAGGACCCCAGAGCTGAATGTAGTACTCCAAGTGGGGTCTCCTGAGAGCAAATAATATATTTTATGCCTGATATGGAGACGGGAGACAATTGAATGAAGTGATTAATTTTTTTATGTATATGCTGAGTCTAATAGAAAAGATGTTCTTTATAATGTTCATTTATGGATTATGAGCAGTCCTTTCTGTGGAACAGCATTGGTAACTGCAGTCAGTATATTGGTCTAAAAAATAACATACATGCAGTGTTTTTTGGTCATTATTTTTCAAAACTGTTTAAACCAATCACCTCGTGGTCAAAAGTCAGTATTATATGATCTCTCAAATGATCACTTGCATTTGGATGGTCCACTTTTTTACTTAAATCAGTAAGACTTCCTTAGCCTGGGCAGGAATGGGACTGCACTAGGTGCATATACAGTGTCAAATTGGTTTCCTTCTTGTTTTACTTCAGAAACATAGCTCTGCCAATAATTTTCACAGTGCACATGTTAATTCAGTCATGGATTTCAAGCAGCAAACTGAGCAGTAGAAATCTGGATATGAAAGAAAGAGTAGTTTCTTGTGGGGTTGCATTATACAAAGAGCCTTGATATGAGCCATTGCCCAAACTTGTCCTAGTAACCAGGGTTCAATCTGTGTCATCAGAAACAAGGTCATTATAGATAGACATCAGGCAGCTAAAAATTCAGTCAATAGGGAATGTATTAATTGACTGTATCTGTAATTAGATCTATGGTGAAACACAGTGTGAGACAAAAGAATCACATCAATTTAATTTATAAAAATATAAAAAGACCATGAACTTAAAATATTTAAAGGTCGTAAGTCACTGTTTGATGTCCTGGTTAATATAGGTCATAGGATTTTCATGAATTAATTAGCATTGACTTCTAGGGGACCAAGACCTTTGCTATTTATGTTTTCCCCATTACATGTAACTGATGAAATCACCAGATCAGAAAGAAATTTAAGACCTTTTTCAGTTCATTCACTTCGAACTTTTCAATGTTATTTGCAGTCCACTGCATCAATGTCATATGCTTCTATAAAGGGAACTCATGTGACCTTTCTCATCTGGGCTTTGCAAGAGCATGATTCTTATTAGCTCCAGGTAACTATGAAACTATGTGAAAATAAAAACAATAGTAAACTGCTATTTCACAGAGGGAGAAGAAGAATGGGATAGAAGTGGAATGGTGTAAATATGTTTTGTCTCTGGATCACTTTGCAGACTAATGGGCTAAACAGGTGAGAAAGAAAACACCATCCATTTTAAAAGGTCATTGCAATGGATGTCTCACTGCTTTTTAAAAATTATTCTTCCTTCACATTTTTAAAGGAAACTAAAGTCTTCAGAATGCAAGAGTGAGAAGAGTTTTGTATCCATGTTAGTCAAAAGCTGATACCTTTGTGACTATACATGGAGATAATGTGGGAGTTCTTCCCAGATATATTTCCTTTGTCCATGCAGGTCTGCAAGTATTGTACCTGGTCAAGTTACCTTTACATTTACTGACTACTACTGGATTTGTATTTCTTCTGTGGTTCTTTCATGGTTTGTGGTTTTGGTTTTTTGTTTTTGTTTTTTTTTAGTTGTTTTGTGAATTGATGTAAAGTTTGGAACCCACAGCAACTGGTGACAACTAATTCAATATATCAAATACATACTGTATGAAAGTATTCCTGTTTATTTTGAATCATCTTCTTGATCATTAAACTTGATCGTCTAGTTTCTTTGGTCATTCCTTATACTGAAACTTTTCCTTTTTTAAAGGATCTGCCTGGCCTAGTGACAATTTTCTCTATAGCAACATGTATGGTTTGTGTTTTGAATTTGTGATCTAAACAGTGTTGATAACATAGGGATTGCTGAGCCATGCTTACACAGAGCCAAGGCCTCTTTTGCCTCACTGCACAAGTGAGGGATCTGGGGGCCCACAAGAAATTGGGAAGGGACATAGCTGGGACAGCTGACCCCAAGCTATCAAAGGGACATTTCATTCCATATAGTTTCATCCTCACTGATAAAAGCTTGGGAAAAGAATGAGTTCATGGCTATGCTGGTTGTCTTCTCAAGTAACCATTAAGTGTATAGAGATTCTGCTTTCCTGTAGACGGCCAAACACCTGTCTCTTTGGGGATAAATTCCTTATTTTGCTTTGATTGTGTGTAGAGCTTTTTTTTCACTTACTAAGCTGTCTGTATCTCGGTCCATGCTTTTTCAGCTTTTGCTGCTCTGATTTTCTGCCTCATCCTCACTGGGGGTGGTGAGTGAGTGACCTAGTGCTGACCAGCTTCCGACTGAGACAACCCACCACAATGGTCTTAGACAAAGTTTTCTAGCTTCCTTCATGAATTTTCTAGGTTTATTATATTCCTTTTTGAGATGTGGGAACTAGAATTAAATGTGATTTGCAAGATGCAGGTGCATCACAGAATGGAATGGTGAAAAAACATTTTTGTCTGTTCTGTTATCTATTCCTTTCCTAATAATTTTTAGCATTTTGCTTTCCTGTCTGGCAGTTACTGATATCCATTATAGTGAAAAGATATTTTTTTTTTCCTCGGCAGTAATTAACTAGTTCAGAACTCATCACTCTACATGCAGTTTAGCATTGGTTTCCCCCAGTGGGCACAATTTTGCACTTATCAAGACAGAATTTTATCTTCTAATTGAAGTATACTTTTAACCCTGCTGTAAACTGTCAGTGGGCCGAACAGTAGCTACAGGGTACTCTTGAGAAATGCTGTTCTATACCAACCAAGGTGATAAACACTACAGAAAAAAGGGCTTCAGGAGTTTGAACTAGATTTTCCAGAAAGCTATGATGAGGATTTCTTTTTGTGCATAATTATTCTCAGGGAAAACCTTATATAAGTCATGGTGATCTATACTAACAAAAGAAAGTGATGTTCTGCTTTGTCTATGTGACTATTACCTCAAGATATTAAAAAATAAGTTCTTTATTAGCCAATCCTCTTTTTATTTTAATAATCTAAAAATAAGTAGACAGCCTTCCAATTCTTACTAATATGTTAATTATGATTAACATTAATGAGCAATATTACATGTCTTTGGCTTCAGAGGTATGGTCACTTTGAGCTATAATTTTCTGACAGTAATGCCTGAGTTTAAAGGAATAAATAAATACAGAGTAGAATGGAAATATACAAGGGATAATATGTCTGAATTGTTTGCTCATTTAAAATAGAAAGGAGATTAATTTCTCCTCACAAAGATCAGGAAATCCATTATTAATCTAATATATCATACCTAAGAAATGTGCTGCTACTAATGCATGTGAATATTCTTACATAAAATTATTTCAAATTTAAATATATTTAAAAGGAAGTTGACTCAACCACGTGTGATTACTTTGCCATTCTTGCAAAAGTAAGCATTTATTCTGTTTCCAAAATGGAGTACATAATCAAGTCATGTTTAAAAATTGGATCAACCCAGAAGGAAACTTAAGCCTGTAGCTTAGTAAATATGATGGTATTTACTGAGGAAACAACATATTTGTAAGACAGTGGCCTAGGAATATTTCATATCTAATTTCCTGGTTTTGTTTGAAAAACAAAAGGTCAAACCAGGTGCATTGAAAGAGGATAAAATATGCATGGAGTAAGTTTCTATTTGAGATCTTAGAGTAGTATATCAAGGGCAGGTTTTTTTCTCTTTTGTTATCAAATGTTACTTTTTCTTTTTTACTAATACATACCCACTGAAACTGTTTCAGGTCCCAGAAGTGTTGATGTTTTGTTAAACAACAAGCAACTCAACAGCTGAAAGGGAGGCGTAAGATGTGGGTTGAAAAATAGCACTTATTCACAGATCTTCACATTCTCTTCACAAACATATACCCCTAGCCCAAAATTTTTTTCCTGCCTCTCACAATGCATTCAAGGTTTTAAAGCAGTATATTGGACTTGCCTCATCCTGTAACAAGAATCAAAGACATAAAATACAAAGACATCAAAGACATAAGGTGCATGGCAAAATAAAATTTGATCAGGTGTGTAGCAGGAACACACATATCTTGTTGCACTTTTTGAGTAAAAAGCCTTAAATGTGCATTCAGTGCTGTGAATGTTTACCATGCCTGTGGTGAACTGTGGTGGTTTTTCTGTCATGCTTCTTCCATTTTGCTTTCCTACAAAAGCTCTGGCTGCAACCCAGACACTGCTAAATAAGCCTGTTCCTTCCTGCAGTACTCAACATAAGGTGCACATCAAAGATGGAAAAAGAAAAAGTAGCAGGCATGCTGTATAGGATGGCAATACTCAGCTGGTGGCAGACCGTTGCGATAATTCTCAACTTGTTGCCAGAATTGCCTCCAGGCTTTGCTGTGATCCACATTTGGGACTTGGCCCAGGAACAGAGTCAGGATGCTGTGAAGTTTGTCTTTGATGCCTGCTATCAACTGTGCCCACTGCAATGCAGGCACAGCAGAAAGTAGAGTCCAACAGCTCTCCCACTTCTAGGCAAGTGCCTCATCAGCTTTCCAGATATCTTTCTGGCCTCTCTCTGATGGAACTGTGCCTGCCTGACACTTGCATTTCTCTCTGCATTGTAGCATTCAATGACTGTCTAAAATAAAGGAGTTGTGAGACTTGTAAGCAATGATGCTTTCAGTTGGCACATTTTCACATCCTTCCTCTCCAAGGGAGTAGCATATGCAGATATATGATGCTCAGAGCTGACAACAGACAAGGTGACAGCTCTCACAAGGGGTACTTTGGAGTAAACTTCTATAAGCCTTCTCAGCAGCTTCAAGATGCTGAGTCGCCCACGTTAACATTTGACTGTGGGTTTACTGGGATTTCTTTCTAGCTTTTTTCTTATCTGAGAAACTATTGCCCTTCCCTAGTTAGGTTTATGATCCAGTACTTTAAAATGAAGGGATTTACCTTCAAATTGCTTGCCTACTGAACTAAAGGACTGGGGGTGAAAACTGAAACAAGGACACAGAACATGTGTAACCATGTCTTACTCAATTTCACAGTATTGGTCTATGCTTAGGCACTAGTAGGGAAATGCAGACTCAATGCCACTTTTTCCCCTAGGTTAAATTCTCAGAGAGCTTCAGATTAGCTGTTTTCTGCTATGAATCAGACAATGGCACTACAATTCATTCTTGGGCTGTAAAAACAAAGACATAGGTTCACTATGTGACCTTGCTCTCAAAACTTCATTGCTTCTCTGGGAACAGAGGAAATGTTTACAGCATGGTTCTACCATTTTATATTTGTGATTAACAGGCTATAGGTGCCCAGAGGTGAGCTATGTATCCTAAAGTCTCTTACAGTTAATATAAAGAAATAAGTATTTCCAAGGCAAAATCATTCTCATTGTAAAGTGTCTCTCTAAAACAGGTCAACTGAATGGTGCTGTAACAGTACCAAGAAAGCCTGTTGTGAATATCTCATCTTTTGACATCTGAATAGCATAAATTTAAAATCATATGATGATGAGACCCTTTGTGGGTAAGAAGGAAAGGCCCACTCCAGGCAGGTGTATGGTGGAATGATGGAATGGCACATTGATTAAAAATGGCAGCGGCTTATATAGGGGTGGCATGGAACTTTCTGGAAAGGGGGTTGAACCTGGGAGGAGCATGCAAATCCTCTCACAGAAAAGGAAAAACAGGAAAGGATTATAACCATAAGGGGTAAATGTGGGTGGAGATAACCATATAAGGGAAAAGCTCCACTGTGGCAGAATCTGTCCAATCAGGGAGCAGAGATAACACCAAACTCCATTTTGTGTAGCATGCAGCAATGCCATTCAACTTTACAACAGTGAATCCACAAACTGGGAAACCTGCAACAACCCAACACATGGGAATAAACTGTGTCTTGTGCAGAATCAAGTCATCTCTTGGTCTCTCTTCCATTTAGTGTAATCTTGTATTCCTACAAAATGAGGTGAATCCTACTCTAATCTGTTGCTTAAATTTCAACTGACTTCGATACGATAACATTTTTATGTAGAAGACTGCTAACAAATTGGACTTTGATTCTTGTTTGAAAGTATTAACTACAGAGGACAAAAAGTGAGGTGAAGTTCCAGGTTCAGGCTCCTGACTATAAGGTCTCTGCAATGCAGATATCTATACATGAGCTATGTATCCTACAGTTAAGGGGGACCTAATTAATACAGTTAGTGGAGCTGAAGAAACTTTTCAACTGGACAGATGAACATATCTTCTTTAGGCTGAGCTCTGAGAGCTCTCTTTTCAATGTCTATAATGGAAGCCTAGGCACCATAGAAATATGTAACAGTGATATTTCATTGATTATCATGATTTAATCGTAGTAGGTGAGTGAATGACTGTGCCTTCTACATTTTTGTTCATGCTCAGGCTTGGAACTGAGGACATAAGGATTGTGTTTATCTTTTTTTGACTCTAGTAAATAATGACTCATTCATGCCAGGCAAAAAGATGTTTGGAGGATGATTTTAACCAGTTTAGTATTTGTATGGGAGGTGTAAGGGCTCCGCAATACTTTTGCACCCTTTTGTAACATAGATATCACTGTAGCAACTATTTTTCCTTGACAAAGAAATTTATATGCTTTTCCATGACTCATTGGAATCTTCAGCTATGACACTGACACAGTTTAGGCAAAATTGCTGTGTGAGAGTTAAAAAAGTTGAATAGTGTAGACATAATGTAAGAAATTCATGGGGCATATTAATTCCCAGCTGGAGGCCTTCAAAAGTTTTTACAATACACATACCAATGAGAAAGGAAAAAACTTGTGCTGGAAGAACATTCATTGTTATTTCTACTGTATTGTTGGTCCAGGAGTTGCAATAGCTTATGCTAACTCCTCGTAAAAGAACTACATGGCTCATAAGTGCACAACCTTTGTGAATTTATAACTCAGTCAAGATCTAATGATCTTAACAGTGTCAGGGCTCGGTGACCTTAGAAATATAGAAGAGCTTACAGCTTGAGGAGTTCAGAGTACCTTCTGAAATAAGTATTTGGTTTCTAAAATTTCTTAGCTTGCATTTGCATTTTTGGACATATTCCACTGCATATAGAACCTGGGGCCTGATTGAGACCTGGAAAAGCTTGAGAAGTGGGCCCCTGGGAACCTAATGACATTCAACAAGGCCAAGTGCAAAGTCTTGCACCTGGGTCAGGCAAACCCTGGTATCACCACAGGCTGATGGATGAATGGATTGAGAGCAGCCCTGCTGAGAAGAGCTTGGTGATACTGGTGGACAAAAAGCTAGACATGATCTGGCAGTGTGCACTTGCAGCCCAGAAAGCCAGTTTTATCCTGGTCTGCATGGAAAGCAGCATGACCAGCAGGTCAAGGGAGGTGATTCTGCCCATCTACTCTGCTCTGTTGAGATCTCATCTGGAGTATTGTGTGCAGCTCTGGAGTCCTCAGCACAAGAAGCACGTGGACCTGCTGGAGTGAATCCAAAGGAGGGACACAAAAATGGTCAGAGGGGCGGAACATGTCTCCTATGAGAAATGTCTGAGGGTCGGGGTTTTTCAGCCTGGGGAAGAGAAAGCTCTCAGAAGACCTTTTTGTGGCCTTCCAGTACCTAAAAAGGGGCTTATAAGAAAGATGGGGACAGAGTTTTATCAGGGTCTCTAGCAATATGACAAGTGGTAATGGTTTTATACTAAAAGAGAGTCAATATGGACTAGATACAAGGAATCAATTTTTTATGATGAGGGTAATGAGACACTGGAACAGGTTGTCCAGAGATGTGATAGATGCCCCATCCCTGGAAACATTCGAAGTCAGGTTGGATGGGGCTCTGAGCAACCTGATCAAATTGAATATGTTGGTCTAGATGGTCTTTAAAAGGCCCTTCCAAACAAAATAATTCTATGCTTCTATAGCTGGTATTGAACCTGCAGTATTTTCCATGTCTCTCAATGATATTTCTTAAAATGAAGTATCTTCTTACAGGACGTTTGAATGCTTAACCGTTTGCTTCCAAAGCCCACAGTCTAGGTCATTCTACTGAGTACATGGTTTATAGTCATCAGTATCTGTGATTTACCTGTGGATAAAACCATGCCTTCATCTGTGCCATGAAGATCTACTGATCCAAACTCATACTTTCTGGTCCATATTTCTACAACTAGACTGGAAATCTAGTATTACTGTGCTATTTAGATGCCACTGCCACTTCAAGAATTTGCAAGAAATTTCACCTGAAGCTTGAGTCTTGTGTGAAAAACAAAGGAGAGGTGACTCAGACAGGCCTGAAAACTTTGGTAATGCGCAAGGTGAGGTAATATACTTTGAGGGTTTTTTCCTGTTTGAGACTTAGTTTTGGAGACACCTAACATCATTTGTTTTTTTGAGTTTTATGTATACAGATATGAAAGTCTGGCAATGATGGCAACGTAGAGTGAGCTAATGAGCTGATTTATCACTTCTGATGCTTTGTTTCTAACTATGGTGGTAAAAGAAAACTAAGCTGAAATATTCCCTTAAACATGCTTAAATCCTACAAGGTTTTTAAATGGCATTAAAATTGTACTTTAGAAAGACTTTTTTCCTACTTATGAACTCTACTCATGACAGTGTAGTTTTCAGTTCAAAGCACTATGAAATGACTGCCTAGAAATACTTACCCACTTCTGTAGTGAGTTTGGGTGATTACTTGTTTTCTATTTTCTTTCAGACATTTGCTAACAGTTGAGAGACCAATTTATCTAGACATTGTGTAAGAAGCTAAAAATCGAAGAGTTTATTTTTGTTATAGGATGTGCTTTCAGTTTTTAGAAAATGTAAATGATCTGTTTTTCATGCATTTTTCATTTTTTGAAAGAGGTAATGAAGCTGCTGTAATAAAATAATTTTTGGTTGCTCTACATTAAAATGTCTTTTTATGCATGACAAAATTCAGCTTGTAAAATTGAAATGAGGTCTAGAAGTCCAATTATTCAGCTGGTATAATTTCACTGTCTTCAATAGAATTTTTCTTGACTTAACCATGATGGTCTCATTCTAGTTTTCATTAATAAAAATCGGGACAAAATAATGGTATTGATCTGACGTAAAGTTCCCTGTCTAGAGAATATTGTGTATATAATATTAAAGCATAACCAGCTGTAGAGCACTGAATAAAGAACCCATTTGAGATTGTACCCTATCCCAAAATGAATAATTGCTGAAGCACTTTCAGTATCATTAATTCTAATTTCTGAGAAGTTATGGAGAAAGGAAGGAAATGGAGTAAAGGTTGTGTCTGTGTTCAAAAAAAGAGGAAGCTAAGAATGACAAGCATATGAGTTAAATTCGTTCTGTTGAAAATTCTGTAAGTCATTAATTATTTCAAGACATCTAGAAGATAACAAACATAATGAAAAATCTGCCAAAAATCGATATTTCTGAATCAAACTAATATTATTCCAGATTGACATAATTGGCTTTATGAATAAGGAAAAGGGAATGGATAGGTTCTATTTTGAATTTAAGAAATTTTTGGACACTATCTATTATTACACTCTCATAATGAAACATGCTCTTGTCATCCATGCTGGGTACATGCAAAATAGAAAAAATTAAATGGGAGCATAATTTGTAATGGATCTAAAATGGAAAGGTATATTGAGGTTGTTTTGAAATTAATATATGGCATACTGGAGGAAAAGATTAGAATTCCGATCTTTTTCATGTTGGCGAAGAGGCTTCAAAAGCAGAGTGCAGTTCTAGAGAGATGAGTGTAAGCAAAAAATTAGTAAAGAATAATTAACCAGAAAAAGAATATCAAAGCACTGGAGAAATTTCCTGTAAAACTGAGGCATCTCCTCTATTCAGTGCCTTCAAGAAGAAGCAGAACAAATATCTGCCAGAGGTACCATTTCTAGAAGCAGCGGCTTATGTGTGGTACCAAACCAAGCAAAACAGTTTATACATGGACAGGGCTGCAATTCAGAGAGATCTCTATAGACTGGACAAATGAACCCCCTGGAACTTCATGAAGATCAATCCAAGCAAGTGCAGTCCTGCTCCTGAGAAGCTGGGAAATAGAATTATTTTGTAGAAAATTACCTGAGGGTCCCAGTGGATAGGTAGTTCAAGATAAGTCAGTGCTGTGCCCTTGCAGCAAAGAGGGCCAAACTCATACTGGTCAACAACAGTGTAGGCAGCAGGTCAAGGCAAGTGATTATTGCCTTCTATTCAACACTCACGAAACTCCATTTCTTTCCAGTTTTGAGCTTTCCAGTACAAGAAAGACATTGACATAATGAGGTCACCAAGCCAGTGAGGGGACTTCAACACTTGGAGTACAAGGGGAGACTGTGAAGCTGGATGTGTTCAGCCTTAAGAAAAACAGGCTACAGGGAGAACCTTGTTGTTGCCTGTAACTTCTTCATGGAGGGGAACAGAGAATATGAGGGAAGACTCTTCTCCAAGATGTATGGCAGGGGCACTGGACACAGGTTGGAACACTGAAAAATCTTATAAGAAAGAAGGAAAATTTCTGATTGTGAGGATGGTCAAACACTGGAGCAGGCTGTGCAGAGGAGCTGTGGATTCTCCATCTGTGGACGTACTCAAAACCTCACTGAATATGGCCCTGATCCACGTGTTTAATTTGGCTTGTTTTGAGCAGGAGTGGGATGATCTCTAGAATCCCTTCCAATATAACATGCTTTATGCCTATGTGATTCTGTAAGACAGAAATATAAAATTGCACAGGAAGTATATTCTAAAACTTGTGCCAAAATGAGAAAAACAAATGTTTTATTTCAACGAATTCTATGTTTGTTCCTTGGTTATATAGATGATTTAAGAACTTATCCACAGTGGAGAAATAGGAAGGTGATATCTTAGCCACATGTTAACTTATTCAATCAATTACCTGTTTGGTATGACCATACAGTTTTTGCTGCAGGATCACTGGGTCATCTGAAGCATCTGAAAGGTCAAATGTGCATGCAAGATACAGGACAGCTAATCAGCAATTACAAGTTTCAACATGTCAACAACTTGTGTGTGTGTGTGTATGCTCAGCTTATAGTGAATATGCTGAGGAATTAATGAACTAAAAGTACCCACCATTTGCTGTGTCTAAGTGTTTACACTGACAGTGGCAGAAATTAGCTTCTGGCTAACTGCCATAGCAAATTAAACCTCAAAATTCTTTCCAGAGTTCTCCCTAATTTCCCAGTAATTCCTCAGATCATCTGTTATCTAAATTATCATTCTGTACCTACCTTCATCTGATTGTGAGTTCTTTAGGGTGCATATTGGAGTGTTTATGTTGAATATTACTGGATTTATGAAAGGAAAATACTGGCTCAAGGTATTTTAGCATGTGTATATAAAATACCATGTAAATGCATAACAATAGCTGTGATTAACACTAATAATATTACTGTTGTCATGGTTAATAATAAATGTGATCAATATCAATATAAATACAGTTTGTCACTAGTGCAGTAGTTGTTCAATGAAGGTGGTTTTGATAATAATAAACACTGGCACCAGATAATATTCTTCTTGATTATAGAGGAGACATGCTAGTAGTTTGTCTTTCTCATAATTTACCTGATGGAAGTAATACATTAAATGGTTCAGTAATTATTAATGTACTTCAAACTGCTCCTTTACTGAGAGGAATAATTGCTGCTTGCTTCCATTTGCCAATCATTTTGCAATGCAGGGTGGAAATGTATATATCAGAATGCGTATGTTGAAAAGGGGCTCACTGAGCCCTTGGGACCTTATTTTCAAGTGCTTTAATGACTTAGCTCTATAATATATATTTTCAAAAATTATGTAGCATTTTCTTAAGAGATCTAGAGTCACAAGAGTGACTGATTATGATCTGAAAGGTGGTAAATTACTACATTCATTTTTATTATGTCAAAAATAGTTGGAGCTGTGAAAGTATTAGAGACAAGTCTTACACATCATTTGTGTTACTTTTCTTAGAGTTTGTGGCTTCAATCAGTTTGTGGCTACCATGGCAAGCAAGCTTCTGTCCTAGATGGACTTTTGAGCTACCTAGTGCAGCCATTTGTATGATCATGGGGATCATGAGATTCCTTTGGACAGACACCCCAGAAATCGGCCAACACCTGTACCTGAGTGAGACATAATGAGAGGGCTATAGAAAATACACTAATTCAGAATAGCTCATGGGCTTATGCACTGGGCTTTCCTTTTGGTGAAATGGAGCTATGGACTTGAATCTTCTCAAAGAGAAGGGGGTTAAGCCTCTGCCTCCTTCAACTGATGTGTGCTGTGCCCACTTGACGCTGCTTTAAAATGAAGTGGTGGGCCACGATGTCAATAGTTTGGTGCTAACTGCAAATCTGTGTAGAGAGTTCCTGATTTGCATAACTAGGCTGGAGGGTAATGCAATTTTTAAATCCCCCTAAAGTACAGGCCTGAGATACTTGTTCAGCAGCTCAATTAGCCAGCCAAGATCTTGCCAGGAATAGAACCTTGAATTCTACTTTATCTCATGAGTTTCTCTTCATGGCTAGTCTCAAGAGTTGTGGCTCAACCACTGATGTTATTAATTATAGTGAGTTAATTAATTAAATAAACCCAGCCTAAGTGTGTTTCATAACCTATTAAATCAAAATTATTTTCAATTTCTCCCTTACTTAATATTTGATAATAATTAAAATAAACCCCCCATAATTAACAAAGTCAGTGAAATTTAATATTTATTGAAATGGTCCTACCTAGTTACTTAAGTTACTGTTTCATGATGTTTGGTTTGTTATAAAGTCCTAGCTTCATATTTTGCATGTATTGCAGTAGAGTTGTTTTAATTATAGTAAACAAGTACCTCATGTTTCATAAATAAATATGAAAGGTTAAAATTTATTGTGAAATTCTTAGTGAAGGAACAGAATATCCTGTGGAAGAGGACTTCAAAAATTTTAAAGTACCACTTTAAAGCACCACTTCAAAAACAAGGTAAAGTCAAATATTCTGGAAGTCCCTTCTGTGGGTTAGCAGAGTAAAGACAGTATTTCTTTTTCTCTGAGCTTGCCTTCCTTTGTGTTCTTAAAAAACAAACAAGAAGACAGAGAAGCACAAAGCTTTTTGTAAGACTTTGAAATATTTATACTTGGGCAAGAAAAACGGGGGCTTACATATGCAGAGACTATAGAATAATGGACAGTAACTGGTTGCTACAATTAAACATTAATTAGATATTCTCTCTGCTTTATTTTGAATGTTTGTGCCAACCCAGTAATCTCAATTTGGTATGGTAATTATATAGACTTTCTTCATAAATAAGGTTATATTAAGACAGTTTATATAGATAACAATTTGTTCATAGACTTGATTTACCATCACTTCCATTTTAATTAATGTATTTTTATGTGAGTGATAGGAAAGTCGCACAACTGCAACCCCACAGCATGTACCCGAGGACCTTCTGCTGAAGTGCTTTTAAATAACAGAAGTAAGTTAATGCTGGGCAGACTGAATTTACATAATAAGTAGTGTTTTTATGTACATGTGCAAAAAGAACTCCTTTTTTTATTGTAATATGACTCACAAACATTCCCAAAGGGAAGAAATCTGTTATTGCTTTGTATCCTCTTTCTTATACATGGTAATCATTGTGTGAACAAATATATGCACACCAAAAAAAAATTCTGTCTCTTGGGTTATAAGCAGTAATTATTGCTGCTTAATATATTTGTCACAGTGGTAATAACCATCTGATAGGGAATGCTTGTGCTATTTTGCATTCATTCAGATTTTCAGTAATTTTTTTGAATACTTAAGAAAATTCAGTAATGCCCAGCTATGCCTGAAATATTAGAGAGAGCTACAAAATCTGCTTGATTAGATCACTCAGTATTGCATCAGAAATATGCAATTTATGCACTGCAAATGGATAGTTCAAATATGCTCCTAAACTTAAGCAGGCCATGACTGGTACTCCACTCTACTAAAAATTATTTGGTATTTATATTTTTGTTTTTCTATTATAATAAGTATCATGCAATAAGGATAATTACTTTTCATTCTGGGAACACTTGTTATGAACTTGATACTGCAAACCTGAAGAGAGACATAGGATGGAGCTTCACTCTGAAACTGTGGTTGGCCAGGCTCTCTGGGGGTATGTTCCACTGACATCCAGAGAATCTCCACAAAGATGTGTCATGAAGCAGGCAGCTGCAGGCACTAAGGTTAAGATTCCTAGAGGTATTTGTGGTAGTGTACTGGGTTTGGATAGGCAGGTTTTGGTAGCCAGGGGGCTACAGGGGTCACTTCTGTGAGAAGCTGCCAGAAGGTTCCCCCCATATCTGGTAGAGCCAGTGCCAGCCAGCTCCAGGATAGACCCACTGCTGGCCAAGGCTGAACCAATCAGGAATGATAGTAACACCTCTGTGATAACATATTTAAGCAGGGAAAAAAGTTATTGGGCAAATGAAAATTGCAGCCAGGGAAGAGTGGAGTGAGAGCATGTGAACAGCCCTGCAGACACCAAGGCCAGTGCAGAAGGAGAGGAAGGAGGTGCTCCAGGCATTGGAGCTGAGGTTCTGCTGCAGCCTGTGATGCAGAGCATGGTGGATCAGTTGTGCCCCTGCAGCCCATGGAGGACCATCGGGGTGCAGAGATCCACCTGCAGCCTGTGAAGGAGACCTACACCAAAGCAGGTGGATGCCTGAAGACGGCTATGACCCTGTGGGAGGCCCACACTGGATCAGGGTCCTGGCAGGGACCTGCTGACCCATGGAGAGAGAGACCCACGCTGGAGCAGGTTTTCCCTTGTAGGACTTGTGACCTTGTGGGAGACCCACACTGGAGCAGCCTGTGCCTGAAGAACTGCACCCTGTGGAAAAATGACCTACATTGCCGCAATTTGTGAAGAGCTGCTGCCTGTGGGATGGACTCCCACTGGAGAAGTTCATGAAGGACTGTCTCCTATGGGGAGCAGGGGAAGGACTCCTCTCTCTGAGCAGTGGCTGAAATAACTGATCCTAACCTTCATTCTCCATTTCCCTGCGCTGCTGTGGGAGGAGGAGGTAGAACTTGGGAAAGAAGGAGGGGTAGAGGATGGTGTTTTTAAGATTTATTTTACTTCTCATTCTCCAGCTCTGATTCCGTTAGTAATAAATTTAATTAATATACCCAAGTCGAGTCTGTTTTGCCCATGAATGATAAGTGATCTCTCATGGTCCTTAACTCACAAGCCCTTTGCTATATTTTCTCTCCCCTGTCCAGCTGGAGAGGGGAGTAACAGAGTGGCTTTAGTGGGTGCCTGGCGTCTAGTGGGGGGTCAACCCATTACAGGTAGTAAAACCTAGCTTTTATGTACGTTGCACCCCTGCCTGAGAAGTTCTCAGGAAGGTGCCTCATAGGAGCCTCACTTCAACCAGTGTGGCACTTCTTAATTAGCCATGGGAAAGCAGAGAGGAATTGGTTATGGTTGAAATACTTTTTCTTATTTCCAAGAAACTAAAACCATTTTCTGATACTGACAGAGGGGCCCATGTCCAACTGGGACTTATCACCTTCAATCTCTCTAAAGAGTGAGGCTAGAGACTTGAGGATGGTCACAAAATATCCTTGGGAGGAGTTTCTCTCCTTTTTTTTTTTTTATTCCAGTGGACACCTGACATGGGGAAAAATTTGTTTAATATCTGTCACTATATAAGTAGTTCTCAGAGTGCTCGAAATGAAGACTTTGATTATCTGAAGGAACACAATGACAAAAGCCTTCAGCACAAATTGTTAACTGATCCAGGACCTTGAAGATCTGACAGGCTCTTTGAGAATGCATACACCTCTGGGGTTAGGAAAAGTGTCAGGCACATTAGCCATAGAAAGACTTCTATAGATGTGAAGTGTAGACAGTTCATGGATCTCTGTGTGTTGTGGTTTGTTTGTTATTTTTATCTTTTCAGTTTCACTTACTGATTTTCACTGTCTTTAAAGAAATCTGGGATTCTCCAAATCAAGGTACAAAGCTGTAAATCTTTCTTATAATTCATTCTGTTTCTTGAACCATTCCTGAAAGGGTTGAAATTGACAGTTTTGTGTCTTATGTATATGAAATACACAGCTCGGCATATATGAGTTCATAGCTTTTCACAGTGTGACAAGTGCATGCTAAAGCTAAG
Source organism: Sclerurus mexicanus (assembly GCA_013396755.1). NCBI lineage: Eukaryota > Metazoa > Chordata > Aves > Passeriformes > Furnariidae > Sclerurus > Sclerurus mexicanus. The sequence continues at coordinate 211,039 of VWZF01000801.1, forward strand.
TTTTCCTAGCATGAGAATTTACGTCCTTTATAGTGTTATGGAGTACCATTAGTAGAAAGTAGGAAGGTTATTCCCTATGAAATAGAAAGAAACACTTAAGCAGTCTAGAACTCTGCTTTCCTGCTCTAAACCCTCAGATGTTGTGTTACAGTTAGCTCAGATCAGTTAGCTCCTATCTTCTGATAGTAATCAGTAGTTCTTATAGTAATTAACTGTATCAATGAAGAAATGCCAGATAATGTTCCTATACACTTAAGTCTCTACTGATTATACTGTTAACTGTCCCAGTTTCCAGTATTCAAAAAGACTAGGGCCATTTGAAATAGTCTGTTTACCAAGGTCATCTTATTTTCAAGGGTTTAGACATTTAATATATGATGCAGGCTGTTCTGTGTTAGCCACTTAGATGTAAGAGTACAGTCCCAGACATTTACTTCCATAGACAATGACCTCCATGGGGAAATTTGCTTAATTCAGGGGCTTAATAGAAAGATCTGGGAGAAGAGATACTGCCCTGGATTCCTTTCCATTTGCCCAGCTGTAGAGAGACTCCCTGTTCACTATGTGATCCACCGGTTGTCATGTTAGTTGACTTTTTATTAAATATTGTTGCTATATTGTATGTTGTTGGAGTTGGCTTAACCGCAGAAGTTTTCACTGTATTGTAACATGAAGTCTTTACCCCTTTTCCCCGAGTTACCCCCTTTTCCCTGGATTTGTTGTCTCCCTAATTAGTATGCAAGCCTTGGCCAGGCCAGGTGAGGTCCCCTGATTGGCCCTTTGTTAACCCCTTCCCCATTGGCTGTTAAACCTTTAAATACCCTGACCTGTACTCAATAAACCCTCTCTCTCTGCACCCTCCCCTGTGGTCTCCGGTGTGTCTCTGTCCCACGGGACATGTCCGGGGCCACGTGGGCGAATAGGGGGCGGGTGAGGGGGAGCGCTCCCCTCAGCTGCCGCAGTATGTAAAACTGTTGAATTAGAGATAATTTCCATGACGGAGAGGTGAACGAAGTTGTAGGTTAACAAAAGCCTTTTCTTCTTATATTATCTTTTAATGTCACAAGCAGGATCCACTTTAACTATCAGGATGACAAATGATGTGATATACTGTTCTGCAGCTAGAAGCAGCAGTAGCAGATATTGATTGATCACAGTATGACCCTCATCATGAAGAACCAGCATAAGAGCTGTAACAGAAGGACAGGGGAGCTAAGACATATGACAAAAATGACAATGGCAAAAGAAACCAAAGCTGGTATCTTTGCTTATTGTTGTGATCAGTTGCATTCATGCAATATGTCACTAAATGCAAGAATTAATTATGAGTCTCAATGTTGATTTTGTTTTTTGACTGAATGTTTCTTGGCTTTATCCAGGGTGAAACCTACTGACAGAGTCAGAAATTGCTTCTGTGTGAATGTTGATTTTATTCTGAAAAGACTCATTAGCAACACTCCAACACTGTACAACCAGGTTAATGTCTCTGTCCCAAATATTCTACCTGTATTTTCCACTGAAGCTGCTTTTGCTTTCGTGATAATATAAGCAGCAAATTTTATTATCTGCTATATTTAAAACCAGATGGTTGGCCCGCTTAACCCCAGGCAAATTTTCCAATTCCTTCTTTGTCAGACAGATTTTTGGTATTTTGTTGACTGGAGCACCAGTGTTTAGAATCATTGCTAAGTAGCATAGCACCGTATTTCTTCTACAAGCCTTTTTGTGTGTTTGGTACATTTATATATTATATCATAGAAACATATCCATTCTGCTGCTGACCAAAAAGTATGAACTGTAATCTAAAATACATGCAGGAAACATTAAAAAAGAAAAAGCTCTGCAACTGATAAATAATTCTCTGTGTGTTTCCAAATTTGGAATCATCAACACAAGCAAAGACTGACAAAATAATTACATTACCTTTCAAACCAGAAATTGCCAGTTCTGTTGAGCTTAATAGTGGAACAATTCCAAACTGTTTGTTTCTAAGATGTGTAAGTATTTACAGCTTATTTTTCATCCTCGTTGACCTTTTCTCTGATTTTCTGAGACACAGAAATTATAAGAGATGATCACTTTGAGGATAATGCTAGTTCACAACAAAATACTTGCTGACCAGAATTTTTCATACAGAGCTTTCCATATCTAAGATTTGTTATGAGATTTCCATCCATAATCACAGTCTTCTGATATCTTCTGTGCTACAAAATCCATCAGTGTTTCTGTGTAAATCTTAAAAAGCTATTGAGTGGACACCTTTGGCTTCTATTCCATAGGACGCATTAATTTTAATTGAAATTGCCTCTCATTCTGAGGCTTTGAAAATGTTTGTTTTGTTTTCCCTCCTCAGTGAGTTCTCTGTTCTTTCCATGGCAGTTCCAAGTTCTCATTTTCTTCTGTGTTTACTTACCTTTTCACTGAGGATCCCATGAGATCTTTTAGTGTCATCCAGCTATCTAGCCAAAGACAACAATCAGCGACTCAGACCTGCTTCATAATAACCAACATTTTTTTTTTTCCAAACTAGGGGACTATTACTGCTGATAGAGACAGTCAGCAAAAACCAAACTGTAAAATATAAAGTGGAAACTTGTTTCAAGTCTAGTAAAAAAGCCCAATAACCGCTCCCCCAAAAGACAAAAAACCCTAATCAAACAAAAAACCCCTCCCACAAAAAAATCCCAAGCACTCTGAAAACTGTGACTGCTGGATACGCAACAGAAACCTAATAAAGTATGCTCTGGTTACTGCTTTAAGCTGAGAATCACCATGATTGCTCTTACTTATGAAAAAGAGTAGCAAACTTCGTAAAAACTCTTTGCCAGCTAGTCAAATTGTATTAGAGCTGGAACAGTCTATGTGACTGGACTGACCTTCAGCAAAATAAAATGTAATCCTTTCAAAAGAAGATTTAATCACTCTATAGAAGTGAAGCAGTGATACGTACAGTTCCTGACAAAATGAGCTCTTTTACTAAATATGTTGCCTCATCATTGACTACACTTCCTGTGCACTACATATGCACTTTGGCGATAGAGCATATTTAGCTCAAAATCTTGTTAGGGACAGAAAAGACCCCCACCTTATATGTAAACTAATTCATCATTAGTGTAGTTGAAATCTTAGCAGTTTCACCAATAAATTATTAGTAGTCCAGATGTAGGTCTTAAAAAGGTAAAACAAAAAAGAAGGGTAATATAGAAAAAATTTTCACACGCACTTCCCCTTTTCTTAGAATCATACATTCACACACAATTGCAAATCATGGGTGGCTGAGTAAAGAATCCCTGAAGGTCACATAGTCCAACTGCCCTGCTCAAAGCATGATGAACTACAGCAGCTTGCACAGGGCCATGTCCTTAGATATCTCCAAGGATGGAGACCACAACCTCCCTGCGCAACCTGTGCCTCCTTTGTGGCGAAGATTGTTTTTCTTATGTGTAATTGTAATTGTCTGTATTGCAATTCAGGCATGTTGTCTTTTGTCCTGTCCATGGGCACCACTGAGAAGATTTTGGCTTTGTCTTTTTCACTCTCCTTATGATGTGTTTGTATACATTGTTAGGATCCTTCTGAGCCTTTGCCAGGCTGAAGAATTCCAGCTATCTCAGCCTTTCCTGATAGGAGAGATGCTCTAGGAGCTCCATCATCTTCATGCTCCGTTGATGAACTCAGTCCTGTCTCCTGGTCCACTTGCCTCTTGTACTGAGGAGCTTGGAACCGGACCCACCACTTCAGATATGGTGTCAGCAGTTTGTTTTCTGTTGTTGTTTGCTTATTTGTTTTTATGATGGTGCTGTGGTGACCTTTCCAATACCCTTCTGGATTCTAAGATGAATGATTTAATTCTGGTATGTGTGTGGAGTGTACAGTCTGTTGTCAACAGCATGAAATCTTTGTTGGGAGAAGTATGATCATAATGATAGTTTTTCTTTCATTCTCTAGGAGCCATTTGGGATCCTGTTCATTTACTTGCTAACTAGCACTGCATCTTGCTCTTTTGTTTCTGGTCTGCAAATTAGCATTATATCTGAATTCACTCTAGATAGCGTTTTTATCTTTGTTAGTTATTTTTTCTTATTTTTTACTCCTAAACTGCTTTTACTGACCTTCATGTCTGCAGGTGGTTTTATCCTTCCATTTTCCAGATTTCCAGTGCTGCCTGTGTCCATTTTCTTGTGACCCTGGTCCCATAAGCCCTTTACAGGATATCATGTGTCCCTACTTCAAGGCTCCTGCTGCCATACCAATTCCATATTCCTCTACACTCCAATATTTTCTCGGTGACATGAATGTTTCACTCCATAACTACTTGATATAACTGTCTTTGTAAAGTATGGTTATACCTTACAGAGATTAACAAAAGGAAAATGAATTGGGCTTATCCACTTCTTCATTAGAAAACAAATATGGTACAACAAAACAAACTAGAACAAAATGGTAAACAGTTCAAAACAATTTCAGGCAAAGCAAGCCTGACAAACCTCAGCCCTAAGGAGCAACAAACCTAGTAAAAAGACTGTGTTTTTAGTACCAGTAACAGTAGCATTAATATATGAATTCCACTTCAGAGGAACCAGAAGGAATTTTTGGATCACGGTGGAAAGTTCTAAAGGGTGAAAAAAATCTGAAAAGTGGGGAAAATGATATAACATGTAAGTACAAAATTTTTGTCTAGTTTCAAATCAAAGTTTACAGTGGGTTCTAAAGTTACTGAGAGTGTGAAGAAGTCGTTGCTGTATTATTCAGCAAACAAGCATCTGTAATTGAAAGCTTAAACTTGACTTATTTTCTTTCAAAGCAGAATTTGAAGGACTGGAAAGTCAACAAGACTTGATTAATCAAGTTGGCAATGTCAACAGAAAAGCCTTTTAGGCATTGTATTTGATATATGTATGAACCATGAGCAGCAAAAGGTACATACAGTTGCAGAAAATGTACAAAAGCTGTTGTTTTGAAAGTTATACAGCCTGAAGCAGGTATCCCAACAGGGCCTTTGTCAAATAACAACAGTGAATTAATTACTTGGCTAAGTATGTCAGCATATTTATAGGGGTGGTCCTTGGTGCATCTGTTTCAGCATACTCAGTGGAAAACATACTGGAAGCATTTCCAGAAGCAATCCTAGATTTATATAAGATTTACATGATTCAACAGTGCTAGGACAAGATAAAAGCACCTTGCCAACATAGGTAAGGGAAATTAAACCTAACAACTTTTGCTTCACTCTCATGCAGTTCACAAAATTCTTGCTCCTAAGATCATACTTGTAAACTGGTATCAAGAATGGATAGAAGATGTGGGCTTCCACAAGACCATCAGAGAATTTTTGACTTAGTGGCATTGCTTCATGGTTAGGCTCTGATTTCTTCTTTTGTGAGCAACTTTTCTTTGCAATCAGCTGATGAGGCTGTCAGCAGAGGAGGTCTAATGAGATTCTTTGAACCAGGCTAGAGGCTTTTCTAATGACTAACACTTGTCCTTAGCTGGTGATCCTTTCAAAAATTCATTTTGTGTGTTGCACCTAATCTACCTTCTTGACAGCTCCAAGCACCTAAATGAGCAGAACTTTTCTCTCCTAAGGCTGAAATGGAACCTTTGTTTGCATGTAACTTAATAAAAGCATTCATCAGAAACCTTAAAGGAGGCTATTTCCTAGGCATATAGAAAAAACTTATCTTGTTTAAGATCTTATTGACAAAAGCCAAAAACTGTGTCTGATTTTTTTTTTTTTTTTTTACAGATCTGGTACCAGTAGTGGAATTGTTTTTCTGGTGGGATGAGAAGGAAGTTCTCATCAGTTTATTTCTCTGAGCTGCTGTTGACTGCATTAAATATGCTTGGATCATTTCAAAGTGAATAGTAAATGTCTCCTAAGATTGTGGTTCCTGGGTGACTTTTTATTTTCCAAAAGCTCAGAAATGTTCCCTCTCTCTGAATAAGAACCCAAGTTTATTTGTATAAGCACTGGCAATTCTTCTTGTATTTTTGTCTTCTGAATCAGGCTTTTTTCCCATCACAGAACTAAAGAAACATTTTTTTGGTCAAAAGTGAGTATAGATTAAATAATCCTGCAGATTTATCTCTGTGTAGAATATATTTTACCGTCTGGAAAGATTTACCCATCACCATATTTTATGGTGTTTTGAAGTGTTTTTCCATTAAAACGATTTTCCTACCTCCAAAAGGTTATATTACATTTTATTGTTATTTCCGGTACTGTAAGAATATCAAAAGAATTCCAATAAAACATCATCTCCTCTACAAATAGAAAATTCCATTTCAAAAACCTTGAGAACTCTTGTTCTACTATGGCTACAGTCAACTTTATCTTCTACCAGAGCTAATTTAGCATTTAGAGGGCATCCTCTCAGTGTGTACAAGTATGCAGAAAGAAAATCTGATAAGGAATGAAACTCCAGACTGTGACACAGCTGTACTGAATGCCTCTTCTGTTCTGCCAGACTATCTTGCTTTTTCTTCTGTGCAGACTGAGAAGCCCAAATCTAATTAAACAGCAGAGAAAAACGAGACATGCAATTGATCTGTGAAAGGAGAAAGGGGAATAAATTAGTATTGAAAAGTTTAAACCAGAAAGTAATTTCAGTGTATTTATCAGATTGGCATTTGAGGCAGTCCATTTGTTTTGTAAGCCATTTTTACAGTTAGCCAAGACATAATCCACCATTTCCCCTCACCATGCTTTTTCCTTTCAAAAGCAGAAATCAAAATTTCTTGATACACTTTCTTGATACAAAACCAAAAAAGCTTTCCTAATACCCCAGTTTCTTTCCTAGCCTTGGATGTGCCTTTCACAAGACACAAGACACATATTCTTGTCAAGACCTTTTTATTCATCTACATTTTATATAGTTTCACTTCATGAAGTGACACCTGGCCTCTTAAATTTGGTTTTGGCAGAGCACTTTAAATATTCAGATAAGGTGTACCTAACCCATTAAAAGAACAAGTCTGAGTTTCAGGATTCTTACTGAGAAGGGAAGAATGAGATTAGAAAGAGCTTGAACTGCCCTTCATATTATCACATTGTCATATTCAAAGAATATTTAATAGTGTTATTCTGAGTGTAGTCTGCAGTGTTATCTTTACCGATTGTACAAGCAGGTGTAAAGTGAACTCCATAGTCTGATTATAAAGGGGCTATTATTATATATCTGCTTACTGAGTATCTTATTTGCCTGAGCAAATAAGGACACAAATCTTGAGGAGAAGGAAATGCAACAAAAACTTGGCTGTAAATGAACAAAGTACAACAATCAGTCAAATATGCAATACTACTCAATATTTGGTGCATCACAGTTTGCTCCTAGTCTCTCTAATCTCAGCGTGTTTGATGTCTCCAGAGATTTTATTTGACTCACTCATGACATGATCAGAGATGTCATGGGGTGCAGTTAGGCAGTGCAAATGAGCACTTGGTAGGGGTGCTGTTAGAGGTGTGATAAATCACACCTTTCAGAATAAGAGGATAATATCCTCTTGTAGTGTCATAATCTCAGTGTCAAATATTATCTGTTTTTCAAAACTATGGTGTGTGATGAATTGCCTCTGCATTCCCTTGTGTCTCTTGTAGAGATCTCTTGTAGACCTCACAGGCTTTCTTCAGATGCTTATGTTATGAACACAGCAGGATCTTTTGGTGCCTCCAGTAAGTTACATGAGCATCAGTATTATACAACTTATAAAAATGCAGACCTGGTTATTTTTCAAGACTTCAGTGACTCATAATTCATTTGGAGGTGGATGCAGAACACAAATTAGTGGTCATATGGAGAAAGTATGAAAAAGTATATTTTTCTTCTGCCCTTGAAAGGAAAAAATGTTCTGGTTTAGAGATATTCTGAGATAGGTTAGGCAAAAATTTTCTGAAAAATGAGGTAAAAGGCCTTTGCTCTCTCCCTGAGACAAGAGTCATAGTTCAGGGGAGAACTAANCTATGTTGTGCCTTGGCCAGTCAGGCCTCTGGGGAACGCAGGGCACAGTCACTGTGCCAGGTCCCATGGAATTGATGATGGAAGCAGCAGAAAAAAAACGTCTCTGCAGTGCAGAAAACAGGCGTGCTCCCACGGCAGCTCCTGCAGTGCCCACAGCTCCCAAGGGTGAATGGTTGAGTTAGGGAGCAGAAGACACAGTCCTGGCCCTCCAGCGATGCCGAAATCCAGTGTGCCTCCGTCCTTGCTTGCTCCACGGAGAGACTGAGCTTCCTGAGTCTGTGTAGAAAAATGCAGAAACCCTGGCCCCTTCCCCCCACCCAAGCCATCCTCCCTCCCCCTCCCGGCCTGGGGAGAGACCAGAACAAAAGGCTCTGGCTAAGTCATTAACATCAGAATATGAATATTCATCTTGTCCTTTGTTAACCGTCTTTACAGACATTCAGGCATTGGTTCCAAGCTTTTTGAAAGGAATTCCAACTGAGTGTTGAAACTATAACAACAAGGTATCTGCTGGAACTCTAAGAATGAGATATTAGCAAGGCTGAATTACATATGCAATTGGTGAATCGTGCTGGCAAGTGGTGCGGTCTGGTATTGAGGATCATGCAAGCACTGGTCTAGAACTAAAAAGAAAAACAGATCTGAGGAAACTGAGCTATAATTCACGCATAACTTTGATTTGAAGAGTTTTCCTAAACAAAACTACTAACGTAGCATTCAACTCCTAAAGAATGTGAGAAATTTTTCCTGAGAAATTCTATAATATCTCACTCTAAGCCATATTTTAGTGTATCTGATTTTACTTTGATTGTATCTCAATTGCTTTTTTCTTGTGATGAAGTTGCAAAACCAGCACTAGAATTAATACGGAGAAAAAATGGTGGGTGTTATCAGATTGAGACTGTAAGTGTCTCCATTCAGAAAAAAGAAAATGCTATATTTTCCAGTGGTAATTTGTACGTAAAAATTTTACATGAACATGAGAAGTATCCAATGATATACTCTTGTGACTACAGAATAAAGGTGAGTTGTTACTAAAGATGCTTCCAATATCATCATCACTTGCAGTGATGCCCATCATTAGATGAAATGTCAAAATATTTAGGTGGGTGTATACAGAAGAGTAGGACATCCTTGCAGTCCTATAGCTCAGCTTTCCATTGTAAACAATGAATTGTTATTTCTACTAATCTGAGTCTCTACTGGAAATCAGAGAATAAAAATATAAACGCTAAAACAATCCAACATGAACTACAAATTTTGATTAGACTCATGAAAATATAATACATTTTCAAGAGAATGGGATAGCATCCTTCAGACTTCACACTTCACAAACACTTTTGATGGCTGGATATTTGTTATTGGTTTTGATATGAATAAACTCTTTGCTTACTCATTAGGCTGTTGAATTCTCTGTATGTGTGTCCCACTACGCTTCCCCTGCTGAACTAACTGGTTTTTGTCCTCTTCAGTATATTTCTGGGGTGTAGTCTCTTTACTATATCTTCATAGCAATAGGAACTCAAGGTCTATCTGTCTTAGTCCTACATATCCTTTACAGATTTTCTAGTAAAGGAGAACAGACTTCTCTTGTGGGTTTACAGGCACTGAAACTACTGGAATTATATGGGTATGTGGAAGAGTAGAGATTTGCCTTGGTAGTTATTGGCCACCAGATCAGTGATTATTAGGTCAGAACCACCTTGTAGGGGGTGCGTGTGTGTGTGTGGAGGGGGAAGGGATGGGTTGAACCTCACAGAGATGGAGTGGTATTGTATCCCTCATGGCAGGACCTTGGAGCCCGCACAGGGAAGCTCCAGAGCAGCTACAGTCACAAACAACTCAGGAAAACTATAAAGCCCCACAGTTCCTGGAGCCCCCGACCCAGCTCAGATTGTCAGGGACAGTGAGAACGTGGCCCCTCACCCTGGCCTGGGACCCCAGAGTGGCCGGTGGGTCAGAGGCCCCACCTGGGGGTGTTTGGTCATAGAGGCCAGAGCAGATAAAATCAATGACATATGTTTGCTGCAGGATTTGGCCCTGTCATCTGGACATATGAAAGCTGGTTTGCCACAAGGTTCCAGTGGTAATAATATAATCTGTCTCTCTCTCTTTCTCCCTCTGCTTTTTTCTTTGCTGCTTTCTATATGCTTTGGGTTATTTGGAACTGAACAGATTAGATTTTGACTTAAATGTTGTGGTGGGACTGAATTTTGACTTAGGTGTTGTGGAATAGTATGTGCTGCGTCACTATTGTGGTGGAACATTTTGTCTAGCTTGTGTGGTGTACTTTTGAACTTTTGTCAAATTCCTTTATTTTCTGCCCTAAATTATTAATAAAAAATACATCTTGGGAACAAGTCCATAGCTTATTCTTTTGCCCCTGTTTCACAGTGTTAAAGAACTCTATATATTTTAAAATAAAACTCCTGGATGAGCCTGTGAGCTCGCAGCTCCTGGGGCTGGAGTGTTCAAATAGTTTAGAATATAGACTTGTGCCAGGGGACATTTAGGTTAGATATTAGGAAAAGGTTCTTCACCCAGAGGGTTGTTGGGCACTGGAAAAGGCTCCCCAGGGAAGGGGTCACAACACCAAGCCTGTAAGGTTTTAAGAAGTGATTGGAAAATGCTCTCAGCCACATGGTATGACTCTTGGGGCTATCCTGTGTAGGGCTTAATGGTTCACATGGGTCCTTTCCAACTCAAGATATTCTAAAATTCTAGGGTTTCTGGTCTGAGTGGGCTCATTCTTTTTTCTTGTGGGAATTTGTATTAGAGATCTCTTCCAGCACAAGCAGTTTCTGCAGAGGTGCACATGTGACTTCTCGCCTGATCTTCCCAACCCCACCACAGTTCACAAAATTATAATGTGGGTCATGTTTCTTCATTAGTTTGGGAGTTCCTACAGTGGCTCAGGTTGACTGGCAGGGAGTGACTCCTGCCAATCAACTAACCATTTCTCTTGAGCCAGACAAGTGTATACTTCCAGGCTCTTCCTAAAAGCAGTGCAGAGAACTGATATTTGCTTTTCAAACATTTTTAAATATTACAAAAAAAGCTCATTGCAAAAGGGTCCTCAGGGAAGGGGGTCACAGCACCAAGCCTGACAGAGTTCAAGAAGTCTTTGGACAATGCACTCAGGCACATGGTGTGATTATTGGGGCTGTCCTGTGCAGGGTCAGGAGCTGGACTTCTGTGGTCCTTGTAGGTCCCTTCCAATCCAAGACAATAACTCTTCCACAGAAAATTTAAAAAGAGCAAAAAAATCTCTAATCTCTAAAATCAAATGGAAGAATTATTTTCAAGCGATTGTTTTCTTTATATCTTCACAGATTCATGGAATCACACAATCACTAGGATTGGAAGTGACCACTGGAGATCATGTAATCTAACCATTCTGCCAAGGCAGGATCACATAGACTGAGTGACATAAGAATGTGTCCGGGTGAGTTTTGAATGTCTCCAGGAAAGGAGACTCCATGACCTCCCTGGGCAACCTGTTCCAGTGCTCTGCCACCTGCAATGTAAGGAAGTTCTTCCTCATGTTGAGGTTGAACTTCTTGTAGTTTAGCTTATGGCCAATACTCCTTGTCCTATTGCTGAACACCACCAAAAAGAGTCTGAGACCATCCTCTTGGCAGTCACCTTTGAGATATTTATATGCATTAATGAGATCCCCTCTCAGTCTTCTCTTCTCTAGACTAAACTTGCCCTTCTCTCTCAGTCTCTCTTCATAAGAGGAATTCTCCAGGCCTCAGTCATCATTGTGACCCTGTGCTGGATCCTCTGCAGTAGCTATTTGCCTTTCTTGAACCGTGGGAACCAAAACTGAACACAATACTTCAGAAGTGGCCTCTCTAGGGTTGAGGCGAGGGGGAGTATCCCCTCCCTAGACCTGCTAGCCTCACTGTTCCTGATGCACCCTAGGATACCATCAGCATGCCCTCCTGGACAGCTTGTTATCCACCAAGACTCCCATGTCATTTTCAGCAGAGCTTCTCTAGTAGATCAGCTCCCAGCCTATACTGGTACTTGAGGTTATTCCCCCCAGTGCAATGTCCTACACTTGCCATTGTTGAATCTCATTAGGTTATTTTCTGCCCAATTCTTCAGTCTGTCAAGGTGCCACTGAATGTCAGTACAGCCTTGAAGCGTATCAACCACTCTCCCCCGTTTCAAATCATCCGCAAACTTGCTGAGGGTACAGTCTATCCCTTCATCCAGGTCATTGATAAACAAGTTGAATAAGAATGGACCCAATATTGATCCCTGGGAAATACCATTGACTACAGGCCTCCTGAATTCTACTCTGCTGATCACAACCCTCTGAGTTCTGCCATTCAGCCAGTTCTTGATCCAACTCACTGTCCTTTCATCTAACCCCCATTTCCTGAGCTTACCTCTGAGGATGTTATGGGAGAGTGTCAAAAGCGTTGCTGAAATTGAGGTAGACAACATCCACTGCTCTCTCCTCATCAACCTGTTATGTCATCATAGTAGGCTATCAGATTGATCCAGCATGATTTTTCCCTTGGTGAATCCAGGCTGACTACTTCCAATGACCTTCTTTTCTTCTATCTCAACTAGTTTCAGTGTGGGAATTTGAAATGAACGTCTACAACTGAGCCCCAGAAACTCAGACAGAAATCACTAGAAAGACATAGCTTTTAAGAGTTTTTAAATTTGTCTAAAATTGGCAATTATGAGAATGGAAAGGTAAATTTGCAATATGGCTAAATCTGGATTGAAAATTAAGAAAGAAATATGAAAAGCATTGTAAAAAGGAATAATTTTGGTGTTGGCTCTCCCATTTCCATATCATGTTGTATCTTTTGGCTTATAAAATTTTCAAGTCTCTTTTTTGCTTTCCTATGCACTGAATAAATAATGATGACTTGTATTGTCTGGCTCATCATATAGAATAAAAAACAAAACCCAACCAAAGAAAACAACCAAACAAAAAAATCCCACAAAAAAGACATCATTGAAATACAGTTTTGGGCATCTACAGCTTGTCACATAATGAATAACTTTGTTGAAATGAAATACTTTCATTATGAATGCTTTACAGTCCCAGGATCTCCCTGCTTCATTATCTTACGTAAGACACACTGAGACCAAATAAACGTGATGAGACCAAATAAATGTGATGTGATGTGTGTGTCACTTTGTCCTAAAATAAAAGACTTAATTTCATATGTTAAAAAGTCCTCTTGTTGCTGTTGCTAGTACTATTTATTGGAGGATTTCATCAGGAAAAATAATTCAAAAAAAAGGAAGTTAGTTGCTTTTATTTCCTATTTGCCTGTGAGAGAGGTTCCCCTTTCATTAAGACAGTATACTAAAATAGATCAGGATTTTTGTGAAAAGCTAATAGACCAAATAGTTCTGAAAAGCGGGAAGTCCAATGGGAAGCTCAGTCTAACAGATAAGGTTCTGAACAGTCATTATTTTAGAAGTGTGGATCTAATGAGGAGTATAGCAATAACATCCCTTAATTAAATGGACTGTTTCTGAAAATTAGAGGTCAGACATTAAAAGTAAATGGCATCCAGTTATGTATGTGTAATTTGCATACCTCTTTCTTTTACAGAGTACAATTTTATGTCCTCTGTGGTTTAGGAATCATTAAACACTGGGTTTTTTCAATTTGAAAATAATTTATTTTATTGTATATTAATATTTTTAAAGTTTATTTTTCATTAATGTTAAAAGATCTAAAGGAAATCAGTACCTCCTTTTGATATGCATTACAAAGTAATAAAGCAGCCATAGAAAGGAATTTTCTCTTCCCACAGATATTAGAAGAAAAGAATTAGAAAGAAGATTGTTTCATTATGACAGTTGTAGCATTTCTAATGCAAACTCACTTGTTTTCCTTGCCCTCGCCATTGTTGACATTACTTCTCTCTTGAATAGAGGCATAAGTGGTTGTAGGAGCATAGTTCAGGAATCTGGTTGAAAAATATGTATATACAGAGATAAATAATAAATGCAGGCAACACTTTCATAACCATATGATGCCATCTTTTGAGATGTTACCAGTCTTTGCCCTATGCTTCATTTTTTCATGGCAAAGGTAATAAGCTTTAATAAACTAGATGATATAGCTTGAAAAAACTGACATGCTTTCAAGTATGCAAATTTTCAGGATTTGAAGAAGAGCTTATGTGTCTGTTTTCTCTCACTATGTCAATTGGTCTGATTAAAGAGATTCTTCCTTCCTCTAAACCTGGCCTTATATCCTTGAAGACAGTTACTATAACATTACTAGATTGTTTCTCTAGCATGTTAATAAATTCCTCCAAATATTCCAGGTTTGGCTAGGTATTGCACTGAATTTCCAAGTCAGAAACACATTCTGTTTTCAAATTGTAGATTCAGTTTAGTAAGCCTGAAGTGTCCCACTATTGACTACAATTATTAGAAGAGAATATATATATCATACTTCATCTTTAATTTCTCTGCTATAAAGGAAATATTACACATCTTGTTATTAAGTCCTCAAACATCTGAATATTTTGGTAATAATATCTGGCAATAACACTGTGTGTTTTCCTGACTGTTACCAGTCAAGTAAGTTACAAGTCAGGAAGTCCTTATATACATATGAATATATTTATTGTAAGAAGTAATTTTAATAAATTTTATCATTTCATTCAATTTTTGAAAGGAGACATATTGTACTAAGAGAGAGAGTGCATGTCCTTGGCAAATAATACCAACCTGGAAATAAATGGCTTTGAAGAAATAAAACAGAAAGAGGGATCATTAGGAAACCAGCAAGCTGTTGAAGGAACAGTTAGTCAGCCACTGTTGTAAAGATTTAAAATGCTGCAACATCTTCTTTTATGGCAGTTCTCATTCAGAAATGTCATGATGGTATGGAGAATGAAAGGTTATCTTTTATGATCTCTAGCAATTTAAAATAATGTAAACAAATAAATCTGAGGAATTGGAAAATATTTATTAGAGACTAATATTTATTCAGAGACTTTGCAGGAATTTAGTTAGGATACTGAAGTGCTGTGAGCGTCATAGGAGAAGAGGAGAGAATCAGTGGCTATTAACCATATCAGTAGATTTTAACACCTCAGAGAAATATTAACATGGATTCCACACGAGAACTTTCCAAGCAAAGCCTGAGTTCTCTAAATGTAACCAATGATTGATCATGCATTTAACATTACTGATTTGTCTAAACATCTGTTGAACATTCTGCCATCAGCCTGTCAAGCGGCGGTAATCAATAGTTTTTGCAAAACTTCCTGTAGAGAAAGGGAGGAAATTTTTAGAGACCCTCTTCCTTCTCCCTCATGTGCCTCTGCTGCCAACTGTCCTTTCTTTTTTTGGTCAAGCTTTAAAATGATTCAGAGTGTGAAATTACTATGTTCTTTGAGTATATCAGGATGATGCTACACAATGCACACTTTTATTCCACAATTTTGTTCTTGAAACATTTTGAATGAGGGAATATCTAATCTTCTATGAAACTCAAGCTACTAAGCTAAGTATAACAGGTATATTCTGCTACTGTGAATATAACAAGCAAGAAAATAGTTTTGGCTACACATTTCATAACTAGGTTCAAGGATTTCTTATAAATCAGGTTTGAAAAGATGGTAAAATGTAGAGGTGTTTATATTTTTATTGTAGGAGGTGGTAATTATCCACAAGTTATGAACTATTAAAAAAAATTAGATTATAATATTGAACAAGTAGAAACTAGAGTCTGTAAGGCTCTACCCATAACATTTTTTACTTCATATTTGTTTTTTATGGAAGAAAAAACTCGTAATGGATTTTTAATAGTGAAGTTTGCACTTTTTGAGCTTACAGTTTCTATTGACATCAAAATAACTACGGTGAGCTGACCATGGCTTGTTCCCAGGTGCCCACCAAGGTGATCCATCACTCTGCTTCCATAAACTGGATGGGGGGGAAAATATGATTAAAAGAGTGTGGATTGATATAAGGGCAGGGAAATAATTCAGTAATTAATCTCACAAGCAAGACCAACTCAAGTAGGGGAAATAAAATTCTCAAATATGGTTCTTTTCCACAGGCTACAGTTCTTCGTGAACTGTTCCAGCGTGGGTCCCTTCCACAGGCTGCAGTTCTTCAGGAATAGAGTGCTCCAATGTGGGTCCCTGCTGGGGTCACAAGCCCTACCAGCAAACCTCCTCCAGTGTGGGCTCCCATCTCCATGGGTCCACAGGTCCTGCCAGGAGCCTGTTCCAGTGTGGGCTCTCCATGGCATGCAGTTTCTTTGAGGGCATGTCCACATGCTCTGGTGTGGGGTCCTTCACAGTCTGTAGGTGCGTATGTGCTCCATGTCCTCCATGGGCTGCAGGGGCACAACTTCGTCACCACGCTCTTCACCATGGGCTGCAGGGGAATCTCAGTTCCAGCACCTGGAACACCTCCCTGCCTCGTCCTCCTCCACTGACCTTGGTGTCTGCACATATTCTCACTCCTTTCTCCGGCTCGTATTTGCTCTTGCTCAGGGTTTACTGTGTTATTAACTCTGTTATCCCAGAGGTGCCACCATGGTGGCTGGTGGGCTAGGGTCTATTTTGGAGCCTCCTGGTGTTCACTCTGTTGGACGTAGGGGAAGTTTTTGACTGCTTGTCACACAAACCATACCTGCAGCACCCTCCTCGCTGCCTTGTCTGCCATTTTTCAGAGTTTATCTATGTTGTAAATTTAATCTTTCATAAAATAGAAACATAATGTTTTTGATACCACTCCTTGTTTCAGCAGGCAGGATCATGCTAGAAGACGATGGCTCAAAATGAAGAATGAACACATAAAAACACAGAAACAACGCTCCTTTTTTTCTTTTTTTTTAAGCAAATGCCTCTAATAACATAAGAGTCAGAAAAAGAAAGCTACAGAAAGCCTGTGATATATAGATTATTTTATCAGAAGAAAACTTTTTTTTTTGAAGTGTCATTTCCTCTCAAAAAAATACATTTTTCAGAAAGCACATATATATATCAGCAAAATATCAATATCATGTAAGCAAGAAGTAGCCAGTGAAATGCAGATTTTGATGTTTTTGTCACCTGAAAATTTGAGAAGACTTGTTATCAAAATAAAATGATAAAATAGAAGCATAAGAAATAGTTCATTACAGGATAAGATTAGGAGAGAGTGATGTGCTTTAAAGAACTTGGTCCCTCTTTAGTTCAGTCCTGACAGTTTCTCTTTCAGTTGACTTCACATTACTTCCTCTGAATGTATTAGGCTTCTTTTCGGTTATACTGATGTGCATTATCCTGAATACAAAAACACTATAATGCCTTTTTTTTTCTTTTTTAGTGGAGTACTGCTTTTATTTTCAGCTTAGTGTCATCATACAATCATGATGACAGTGGAACCCCATTCAAAAGATTTTAGAAATTAAGTGCTTGAATTTATATTGGATTTTCTTGAGCTGTTTTTTTTAATTTATAGTCAAGTTATGTGATAATAATATGTCCTGATTAGTCTGTTAAGCACCCTGAAGAAAGAATATAGTTTAGTCACCATGCCCCTCCTGTTTCTTTCGTTGCTGAGTATAATACTGCTGAATGCAAGGTTTGTCTAGTTTAATGGAAATTGGTGGAGACATGGACCACTATTTTTCTTTCTAATGAGATCTTGAAAACAACTAAACAGAAATTCACTAAGACTCTTTTGACTGCCTATGCACTTGTATGGTTTTAATTTGGTCAAAATTCTGCACATTGCTGTATTGATTTCTCACTATATGTTCCTAAAATATAGTTCTCTAACTTGCATTCACATATCAGAAATCGACTCTATTCCATAGAAATCAATAGCAATTCACCTAAAAAATTAAAATTGAGATGGGAATAAGTCTACTAAAAAAGAAAAAAGCCACTTTTCATGGCTGTGCAGCTGTGTTCAGCCACTCTTGTAGGCCATTCTGATTTTGATTGGTAATAGGTTCAGTTAATATACCCAAGTCGACTCAGTTTTGCCCATGATGTTAATTGGTTTGTGAACAATTCCTGTCCTTATATCAACTCATGAACCTTTCATTGTATTTTCTCTCCCCTGTCCACTTGAGGAGCGGAGTGTTAGAGTAGCTTTGGTGGGCATCTGGCATCAACCAGGGTCAAACCACCACACCTGCAATACTACCTGTCCCAGTATTGCCCACAGGCATGGAGCTGTCTTGGACATAAGACATGTGCCATGAAACTTGTGACATCTGCAGCAAAAAGCCTTTTAGAAGCATTTCCACTGTATCTGTTTTCCTCAGGTCTCATGCAGGAGATATATTCTTCGTCAGGTTGGCCTCAATAAGAGAGGTTCATGATTTACCCTGATTTATTGTATCATACTTCAAAACCTCACTGATGACTACGGCTGATTTATGCATTAACACTGCCAGCACCAGTGTTATACAGGATGTCTAAATATTTTGGAACTTCAGCCTCTGCCTTCAGGGCAAAAATTATGCTGTGTTCACAGCAAACAGTGTTAGCATTCATTGAGTAGGGATATCTGTACCATTCCATCAGCTGGCTATCCCACTTGTCTGGATGATCAGGATATTGATATAGAGTTCATTCATTCTTTCTTACAAGTTGTTGATCCAAGACTCGTTAATGCTGTGTATATGATCAAGACAGTCATAAAGTCTCTATAACAGGATGCACACTTTTACAATCTCTTCAAAGATACACTACTGTTCCCAGCCCTGTGATTACCTTAGATATAGCTGGATGTAGGTCAAATATCAGAAAATCTGTGTGCTGTCAGCACATACACCTACTGAGTCTCTTTTAATTTCTCTTAAGATTTTCGCCCAGTCCTGAATTTGTGAGAACTGTCCAGGGATTTTGCTTCGGCATGTACACAAAAAGCTGTCATAGCACAGTGAAAATTAAGCCTGGGTGAGTATGAAATTAGTGCTTCAAATGTTTTTGTGTTATAGAAAGGAAAGCACAGTAAGAGTCTTGCTATATGTATTACCAAGTTTGGAGACGGAAAGAACCCATGTTAAAATTTATATGTTTGTATATATGAGTTCTGGGGTTTTTTTTCTGCAATGCCTTGTATATGAAAATAAGACAGGCGGCTAAGATTAATACTTGCAAGTAATGAAATCTGAAGAATTCTAAACATGATTCATCAATAATCATATTTATGGTTTGTAAGCACCTTTAAATAACTCATCTTCTGCACCTCATATAATTGTTCTTCAGGCAGATGTAAAGAAGACTTAATGTTGCTTTCTGCTTCAATCATATTTCTCCTTGCAGACACAGATTAGTCTAAGTTTTGTAAATAAGTAATCTAATAAGCTTTGGGGAACTTCCAAGTTCTAACACCAGCGGAGGTATTGTTGTTTTACAAAATAAGAGTTCATAATTAATATAAAATTATGTCTTTTTTTTAATTTATTTTTTCTTTGGAGTGAGAAAAGGAAAACTTTCCTGTTCTCTTTTGAAGCCTTCTGCTGGGTTTAAAACACAGGTTTGGAAGTTTTGAAATGTCCAGATGTGGTCCTTCAGCCTCTTTTCCTCTTGGTGCAGAGATGGGAGAATTCTAGCGGTTCCATTTCCAGTGGTGAGCAGTTGCCTGAAGCAACTCTGAAGCAGAAACAACTTCAGGGTGTGATGCTGTGATGGGGAACAGAGATGAGAAAGAGGGAAATTTGGATAAAGTACTAGGAGTAAATAGGGAGGCAGAAGGGAGAATGGAAACAATCAAGCTGAATCTCCCTGAAGGCAGACAACCCCTGATGGGCCAATTACTTCATCTCAGCAGCAGGAGACAGACGTTTTCTATGGATCCCAGGCTAGTAATGCTTTAATGTTGCTGAAACTTGTTGTCAGGTATGTCTGGCACATAGCACAGCTGTGTTCGGAGATACAATTTCTGCCTAACAGTGATTGAAAACCACTCGTCCATGGAAGATGTGGTGCAGAAACAGACCAGGCAAGACTTTTTTGACAAGCAAAGTAGTCTGCAACAGATGAGCAAATTCTGATTCCTGTATTTTCTGGGAGGCTGCCTGTACTAACAAATAAATGAATTCAGGGCCACTTTGTCTAGCTCTGAGGCCAAATGCATTTAAATGGCATAGCACATTGTGGTAACCACACAGCAAAGGCCACACTAAAGCAAAGTGGCTACACCTAAAGCAAACTAAAATGGAGTAGTTCTTGTCTTCTGCTGCCCTTGAGCTGTCCCTGGCATTGTCTGGGAAAGAGTTAGGTAGTATGGCCCAGGACCCACACCTTTGAGAGTGCAAGAGCAAGAAAGTAAACACATGGATGTCTACAGGTGTGTGCTCAGCCTGTCTGTGTCCTAGCCATTTCTTGATACCCTCATGTAGAGATTTTCAGCAAGTTTTGAGACTGCTGGGATTCTTTCTCTCAGCGATGGTATCAGATGTGTGTTGTCTGTGCCTTGATTACATGCCCTAAACTACAGCCTTGCCATCAAAAATGTATTTAAATGGAGGGCGTTTCCTCCCACACATGGACAGACATGGACAAAAATCTCCTTAATTTAATTATCTTACTAGATAACCTGTTTACAACCTTTATTAAAAGTAAAAAAATTGCTTATATACTGGCTGCATGTGAATATCAGCATATTTATTTATAGCTGTTTGTTTTAGTAAAGGAAGTGTTTTGATTCACTGAAAGCAAATTCCCACACAATCTTAGGTAAAGACATGTGGAGCCTGAAGAAGAATATGTCCTCCTGGCCCATAAACTTATAGTATTGACTCATAAGACCAATTGTAGTGTCTCTAGAATGCAGTTCTGCAACCTCTGGTTAGTTGAAGCAGTTTGTGCAATTTATTTTAGGGGGTAGTAGAACTGAATATTTGAAAACATTTATTTTCTATACAGTACTTGATAAGAACATTTCAGTGTGAGTTATGGTAAAAAATTGTTAATTGCTACATTTCAAACTATTTAATCAGAAAGCAAATTTTCATGAGCAATGGATTAGTAAATTGCCAGCCAATGAAATGACTTCAACAGTATGTCAGAAAGAGGTAATGTATATCACTGTTTTCTAAAACTACAGAACTCTATGAAGAGAAACTCCCCTCTTCTTATCCCTTTGTGTGTGGTATTCTTTGTTCACAAAGAAAACTTCTTTTGACCTGATATGGAGAGTTCCAGGACTAATCTTACTGAAAAAAGTAGTTTTTTACAAATCATTTAGGGTGTTTTTGGAGAATCTATGGAAATATGTTTTGATGGAAAATAGTTTGTTTTAAACTTTTTAGCTATTTCATAAATATTTAGAAATAGAAGAGCTTCTAGGCTATGTTTATTTGCAATACGTGTAGTTTAACAGGCAACTTCTGTAAATAGTTGGATGGTTAATTTATAAATAAAGTCACCTGATGGTTGGTTTTGGTTTCTTAAATAAGAAATCTCAGTCAAGACTTTTTGTTTAAATTGTGATAAAACTAATTGTACAGCAATGTGAAAGAGTTTAGGTGACAAAGAAAAATAAGGTGCTTCTCCAAAAGTGGTTGAGGAATTTGTCCTTTGTGTGAACTTTTTCAGCACTTAAAGAGTAAAAAAGGAACATGTTTGCAACTGTGAAACTGAACTGTAATTACATACCAAAGGCTTTTCTTAGGAGTGAATTGAACATAACAAACTGCAGGTCTGAACTGTAAATACCATGTGACAAGTCACAGCTTGTGTATAAATTGCATATTAAGAAACAGAAGGTGGTACTAGCTCTAATCCATCAAGGTCAGAGCCACTTGTGTCCCCCCCCTTGATTCTTTCCTTGCTTCATTAGCTACACAGCTTTCCAATTTTGAAGGCACAGTGCCAGCTTTTCCCTGAAAATCCCTTGAGTCTGTGGTTATGGCACTCCTCTTGTGCAGGGGTGTTGGGAGCCTGCACCAAGGTCTTGCAGCACTTGTGCCAGTAATCTAAGCTAGGTAGAGAATGCTGATTTTACTATCCTTACAAACAATACCTATACTCAAAAAAGAGTAACATATTCATATGACTGCACAGACGGATGTGCCTACCTTCTTTGTTCCTTATAAATTCTTATTCATATCCAGCATGTTTCACTCATGGAATAAGAGAGGTAGTCACCTAGAGCAGTCTGGTTTACCTGTGGAAGGGTTCAGCTTTCTGCACAAGAATACCTAATTAGCTGGTCTGAGTTGTCCATTCCAAGTTTCAAAGCTGTTTCTAAATGATGCATCAGAACAGTTCTTCTCAGCTGTCCTGTCAAGGTGTGGAACACAGTCACATCCTGACATGTCTTGAGACAAGACTTGGTGATATTCCCTTCTAATCAACTGATTGAAGAAAATCAGGTACATAAGGCAGGAACAGTGGTCACCTCCTTTAGGTCCCGATAACTGCACTCTCCTGCCACCTTAGGTGTAGTCAAGTGCCTCTGCTTTCCACTGACTGTACAGGGACCTTAGAATGCTAATCTCAGAAGTACAGCTCCAGACTTAGTTATATATCTCATCTGTCACAGAAGTTGTGGTATCTTTAAACTAGTACATAATAACTTCATGATCTTTTTCTTCTCTGGTAGCAGTCACTTTTTTTCATGAGTCCTTATACTGGATGTGGTCCTGTCTGTGCCTTGCAGAGCTATCCAGCTGTATTAAAGCACTGCCAGGCTTGAAGCTGGTACTTGTATTAATATCATGGGCTCTGGGTACAGTTTATGTTCAGTGTTTTTAGGGGAAAAAAAACCAACCACTTGGCAAAACCAAAATAACTGCACTGTCAATGGATATGATGATCCAAGAATGTGTCCTCCACCATATAAAGTACTATGCCTCTGAAAAATGGTTCTACCCTAAGATTGCCCTTCTATGCCACTTTTGTGGTTAGAATCTGTTTGCAAGAAAGTGCAACGTTGCTGATCAAAACCAGGTTCAGTAATCAATCCAGTGTTCACCATTTCATATAGTTCTTGATTTTGCTGTCATGGCACTGGATCAAGCTTATGGTAAGGTCAGTGTAGCATGGTTTAACTATAGGCCACCTAATCTTTTTCTTTCCCTTTTAGGGGGCTTGAGATATAACAGTGCATTAACTGAAAACAGTAAAGGAGAGAAAGTTTTTTAGGTCACAAATGAAGAGTGATGCAATGCAATAATAAACCTGTCTTTTCACTTCTCTACCCAGAAACACAAAACTTTGCTAAGGTTTCATTTTTGCTTTATTCCTTAAATATGCAGTATCAGTGCTTGCATATTTTTAACTTTTTATTTTCACAATGGGGATTTCATGCCTTGTGTATAATTGAAATGCATAAAATTTACTCTCAAATCTTATGAAGCATATGCTGAATTTAATGTATATAATATTTCTATTTTTCTAAGGAAAAACACTTAATAATGTAAGTATGAAATATTTAGGTTTTACACAACCCCCCAATAATTTATGCTAACTGTCCCTCATTTACGGAAGATTCTCAATACTCTCATTTATTATTTGACCTTTAAAAAACTTTGTCAAGTATTTTAATGGTCAGATTAGGTGTTATAATTGTTTGCATTACTTGCAAATGTGAAGTACCAGTTTTGACTTTCAGACCCAGCATCTCAGAAATGGGAGTGAACATACTCTTGGATTTTCATGCACAATGCTATAGCACAGATCATGTATTTCCTGGGCAGAAACCTCAACATCTCTTCAAATATGGGTGAAACTCATTCTATAATTTGGTTATGACTACACTCAAATGCTGTCAGCTCCTATTTTTTGTGCATGGCTGCTGTGTCTGTAAGCCTTTTGGGATGCTGCATCTCTTGTTCATTCTGTTCGAGGAAGGGCGACAGATTTCAAAGGGGAGATGAGGACAATGATAGATAGCATCAGGAGGATTAGCTGCAAGGTATGGTGTGTCACAACAGTTTTAAAGATAGGCAGGAAAAAAGTGCTGTGAAGAAAATGGTGGAGATGGAAGACAATAACTGGGAGAAAATATCAATTGTATTGTTTGTGGAAGATGTTGGTGTCATGGTTTAGAAATGGTATTCCCCAATTTAGTAATTTGACTAAAAAGAAAACCACAATCTTCTTCCCTCCTCGGTCCAGTGAGACACACAAAGGGTAGAGGGTTGAAATAAGAATAATTTATTGGAAAAAACAAAGAGATAAAAAACCAAACATTGATAGCAACAATACTAATAACAACAGTGTACAAAAGAGAGTGTAATTTACAGGCAAAATGCTCATCAAGCCAAGACAATGAACAGTGGTGGATGGACCCTATGGGCCCATTCTTTTGTCCTGGTTGCAAGCCACACCTTCTTCTTGGAAGTGACAGTCCCTTACTTTCAGCCCCCTTGACTCCTATTCTCTGGCGGTGACATGAGGTGGTACAGAATAATAACGTAGACATGCCCATGGGGCTCCAGGCTCAGCCCCCTCACGGCTTCTATATAAAAATTAACTTTGTCCTTGTTGAAAGTCAGGACAGTTGGGAAGCATGAGGCTCACGCTGGTGTGAAAAGCTAGCTGAAGGAACAGATTAAGATAAAACCTATTAGGTGTGAAAATGGGAAACCAAATATGTATACCCCATGTATTGCTGAGGATTTGCTGCAAGACATTTTGAAGTTAATGAATGTGATTTAACTGGGTCTATAATGACAAAATACACAATTCAGATAAGCATTTTCTTTGGACCCCTTACACTTGGCTCTAGATGACTGTCAAATCAGAAGCCATGTATACTAAAATTTGATAAAATTACTGGTAAAGAGGTATGAGAGGCAAATACGAAGATTTTCAGGAAGTACATTTGGTTTGTGATGAGTTTTAACTGAGAAAAATAAATGGTAAAATGAGTTTTACTTAGAAAAGGAATCTGAGAAATATGAAGTAATTTTTGCATACAAAAAGGCTGAAGGGTGAAATTTAATGTAGCTTCCTTTGATTTAAGGGCAAAGCTATTTGCTCAAATAAACTAAAATGATTTTTTTTATTCCTGATTCTGGATTTATATAATTTATTCTTCAGTTGTACAAATTGTTTCCAAGTAAATTAGGTTGTTTAACTTGGAGATTGCAGATATTTAATTCATGATTTATTTAGATTGCCCTATGCATGCATAATAAGTTTTACATCTTTATTGTGCTAAGATGAGGGCTAGGCTGTGCACTGCGGGCTTCATTTTAATGAAGTTCAATGGCAGAGTTTGGAAAGCATTCAGATCACTGGGAAAAAAATAGGGACTCATAACAAGCAAGTTCTCACAGAAGTTTAATTTGTAAATAGATTTGTATGGCTCATTCTTCTGAAGTTTACCTATTATTTCTAACTTCACAATATACAGTCCTTTAGGCTAGTTGTATGAAGATTTTTTAAGATTTATATGAATTAATATATTTTTACCTTTTTTTTTTAATCACACAGGACACATCTAATACTATATGCCATTTTCATTGCATCTTTTTGTCACTATATAATTGTCAGAAATATTGTATTGCACCCCTAGATGACTAATAACAAAATACAGCCAAATCCATAGGATCAAAATTACCCCTGTAGCTTTAATATTTCTATTGTAGCAAAGTCATAATAAACACATTGATTGCTCTGTCTTAATGTGTACCAATTGAGTGTTACATATTTTTGTTGAGAAAGTTTTAAATCCTCTAATAATAAAGTGACTTTTTAATTAGTCATAGGATGGTTTGGTTTGGAAGGGACTATTAAAGGTTACCTAGTCTAACCTCTCACTACTATGGGTAGGAACATCTTCACCTAGAACAGGTTGTTCAAACCCCCATCCAACCTGACTTTGAACACTTCCATTGATGGGGCATCCACAATGTCTCTGGACAACTTGCTCCAGAAACTCATTATCCTCATTGTCAAATATGTTTTCCTTATGTCTAATCTAAATTTACCCTCTTTAGGTTTAAAACTGTTGCCCGTTGTTTGGTCACTATAGGCCCTGATGAATCATATGTTCTCATCTTTCTTATAAAGTCCCTTTAAGTATTGAAAAGCTGCAATAAGGTCTCTTTGGAGCCTTCTCTTTTCCATGCAGAACAACCCAAACTCTCAACCTCTCTTCATAACAAAGATGTTCCAGTCCTCTGATCACTTTTGCATCTAGTCTAATGTGTCTGTGCCTCTTATTCTGAGGACCACAGATCTGAACACAGTACTCCAGTAGGGGTCTCACCAAGGCAGAGTAGAGGCAGAGAATCACTTGCCTTGACCAGCTGGTCATGTTGCTTTTGATGCAGCCTAGGAAACAACCAGCTTTCTGGGCTGTAAGTGCACATTACCTGCTCATGCTAAATTTTTCAATCACCAATATTGCCAATCCCTTCTTGGCAGGGCTGCTCTAAATCCATTCAACCCCCAGTCTGTATTCTCACTGAGGATTGCCCTCATCTTGACTTTGTCCTTGTGGAACTATATGAAGTTCACATGGACCACTCCTTTAGGCTGTCAAGGTCTCTGTGGATGGCATCCTGTCCCTCAAGTGAATAAACTGGTTGGTGCTGTCTGCAAACTTTCTGAGTTCAGACTCAATCCAATTAATGAAGATATTAAATAGCATTTGCCTCGGTATGAAGCCTTGTAGGGCACCACTCATTACTAGTTTCCACTTAGACATTGAGCCATTGACTGCAACTCTTTGGCTTTTTTTAGGAAAAGAAAACTGAGGAAAAAATTGTTGAGTACCACAACCTTCCCTGTGTTGGTTGTCACTGTCTCTCCTGCCTTATTTATTGAGGGTGAAAATTTAATTGGCAACTGCTGTTGGAAAACAAATTATAGAATGATAGAGTCATTTAGGTTGGAAAAGAGCCTTTAGATCATCAAATCCAACTGTAAACCTAACATTGCCAAGTCCATCACCATGTTTCTAAGTGCCACATCTTTTAAATACCTCCAGGGATGGTGACTCAGCCACTTCCTTTGGCAGCCTATGCCAGTACTCAGTAACACTTGCTGTGAAGCCATTTTTCCCAGTATTCAATCTAAACCTCCCCTTGCGCAACTTGATTTTCTCTTGTCCTGACACTTGTTACCTGGGAGAAGAGGCTGACCCCCACCTTGCTACATCCTCCTGTCATAGTTGTAGAGAGCAATAAGGTCTCTCCTGAGCCTCATTTTCTCCAGGTTAAACAATTCCAGCTCCCTCAGTTTATCTTCATCATCACACTTGTGCTCCAGGCCCTTTTCTGGACACACTCCAGCACCTCAATGTCTTTCTTGAAGTGAGTGGTCCAGAACTGAACACAGGACTCAAGGTGCAGCCTCATCAGTGCAGGGGGACAATCAGTATCCTACTGCTGGCTGCACTATTTCTGATTCAAGCCAGGATGCCATTGGCCTTCTTGGCCACTTGGGCACACTTATGGCTCATGTTCAGAGATCTGTCCTTCAACATCTTCAAGTCCCTTCCAAAGAGATGTTTCAGGGCAGATTGGATGACTATAAAGTGTTGCTGCAGTCAAAAGCAATTCCTTCACCTTTGAGTAGGTGCCAAGCAGTATTGCAATTGTACAACAAAAAAGTGATTGAAAATTTTTGATGAAGCAGTCTTTTTACTGAAAACTGAACTTTTGTTGGAACAGGATCTTTCATTTGGAACATATCTATTTTGAGAAGGTAAGACTCTGAACAGACTCTTTTTTACTGTTCATACTGTTTGTACTTATTTTGCCAACACAATATTTTATTTTGGATTCTGTATTCTTCATTTATTTAATTTTGGTTAGTGTGTCACATGATATATAGTTTTTCATACATATTTTTGACACTAAAAATTGAACCTTTCAATGACTTGTTCTGGAACTTTTTACTTAGACTTCTTTTGTTTTTATTTCACAACAGTTTACAAATAGTTTGTGTTCTCTCTATATATGAGAATTTTCACCTTCTGATGAGTTGAGGAAATTCTCAGCTTACTGAACTCTTGTGCCTGGCAACTACGAGGCTGTATATAATTTTAATGAAGACAGATCTTTTTTTATCATACTTGTACTTTGGACACTTGTCTTGTTTGCATCCAGTTTTGCTATTTATGGTCAGTGTACCAGAGTAATTGTATTTTTTCCCTATTAGACAGTTGCAGTAAAGACAGCCTACTTGAATATGTATATATATGTATGTCTATTCACTAGTCTACTCACTAGTTTAGCCCAATCTAACATATGTGTGTGTGTGTGTGCATGTATTTGTGTGTTCATTTTCACAGTTTGTTTCTTGCAGCCAATTACCTGTAGGCCATGGTCTGATCTTGGGTAAAATTAGGGATCTATTGGATTCTTCTCATCTTTATTTTATGCTGTTCCTATAAAAGATTCAACAACAAGGCTTATGTCATGGTATTGTGACATACTTTTTTTGTTTTGTTAAGGTAAAAAATTTACTATAAACAGAAGATCAAGAATCATAAAATTGATACAAGTCAGATAATAAATTGATTAAAAGTTCAGTGTTCAGGGTGTTCTCCTGAAACATTTTTGCATTTCCGCAAAACTTATTTGCTTTTGTCTATGTCTCTGGCATGGATTCATAGTTCTGAGACACTGTCTGAGTTTCAGCTGGGATGGAGGTAATTTTCTTCCTAGGATCTGGTGTAGTGCTGTGTTTTGGATTAAGTATGAGAATATTGTTGATAACACACTGATGTTTTAGCTGTTGCTAAGCAGTGCTTACTCTCAATCAAGAACTTTTCAGTTTCCCATTATCTTCCAGTGACCAGGTGCACAAGAAGCTGAGAGTAAATATAAACAGGACAGCTGATCAGAACTCATTAAGGGGGTATTCTATACCATAGAGTGTCATGACCAGTATGCAAACTGGGAGGAGTTAGCTTGGGGATGCTGATCTCTGCTTGGGATGGGCTGGCATCAGTCAGTGGGTGATCAGCAATTGTGTTATGCATCCCTTGTTTCTCTTGGGTTTTCTTCTTCTCTCTCCTCTACCTCCTCCTTTTCATTACAATTATTATTATTTTAATTATTATAACATTTTATTTTATTTCAGTTATTTAACTGTTCTTATCGTAACCTATGAGTTTTACCTTTTTCCTCTCTATTGTCTCCCCCACCCCACCTGGGGAGCACTCCAGATGTGGCGTCACCAGGGCTGAACAGAGGGACAGGATCACGTGCCTTGACCTGCTGGCAATGCTCTGCCTAATACACTATAGGATACCATTTGTGTTCTTGGCCTCAAGGGCACACTACTGGCTCATGGACAGCTTGTTATCCACCATGACTGCCAGGTACTTCTCTGCAGAGCTGTTTTCCAGCAGGTCGGCCCCCAGCCTCTTCTGGTCCATGGGGTTATTCTTCCTGAGGTGCAGGACCCTGAACTTGTCTTTGTTGAACTTCAGTGTCCTCTGCCCACCTTTCCAACCTGTCAAGGTCCTTCTGAAGGGCTGCACAACACTCCGTGGTATTAGCCACTCCTCCCAGATGTGTCATGAATAAACTTCTTGAACACACATTTGTGTCCCTCAAAGGAGCAGAATTTTTCTTTAACACTTGTTTCTGTCTTATTGACCTTGCTGATTTTCTGGGAACCATGGGAATGGGGCTGCTTCATGAGTTTGGATAAGTCAGGAGCTGGGCGTGACCCCAGAATGGGTGGTACCCCCACTGAAGGGCTGCCATCCTACAGGGATTAAGTATGGCAGGCAAAGCGTAGGGTTTGACAGAAGAGCGCTTTGACAGCCCCTGGGATGACTGCTCATCTAGAGTGCATGCAGGGGCTGCAGTTTGAAGCTAAATGAGGGTGGTCAAGAGAAAAACTGTGGTATAGGTCAGGGGCCCATCTGAAAGACGGGCAGAGACAGGGCTGGAGAGCTGTACTCCTCCAGGGCTTCTGGAGTAGGGACTAACAGCTCCGGCATGAACCAAAATGGGGTTGTGGTCCATGGGCAGGGTGGCAGTAGCTTTGGTAGTGGCTGGGAGGTGATGATGAAGGCTGTGAATGGCCCAAGACCCTAACACTGCTTTGGACAGATCCTGAGTTCTTGTTTCAAGGACAGTGTGTGCCTCTGGAGCTATATCCACAGTTCAGTGCGTGGGGTTCAGCTTCTGTTACGGGAATCTGCATGTAAAGGACTAGATTTGCTGATATAAAGGTGAGATATGATCTGTTATCAGATAATGAAATCGAAAGCTACCTTGAAATTTGCATTTTTGAGATTTCACACCAGGTGTTCCATAGTATCCTTTGGGATATAAAATTATTGAATCCTGGCAAAAGGTGCTACCATTGATTTTATTAAGATTAATCTAAAACATGGTTTCCTGTGGAAAGTTGAAAATATTATTTTCTTTTTTTTTATCATTAGCATCTATTTTCAGCTGTCTTACTTCAGATGATTGATTGTAGGTATCTGGGCAGTTATGTATAATGACTTCCTACAACAGCCTTCTTTTAGTTTTGAGTTATCTCAAGATTTTTTTTCCCCTAGTGATTCATTTTAAGGTAAAAAAATCTGTGAGTTTAGCTATCTCAAAGTTAAAGGTCTAGATTAGTCATCTAGACAGTCTCTAAGGCCAGTGGAGAGGTATAACATCTGAAAAGTGTTTTAATCCTGTATGTTTTAGACATCAGAGCTATGATGGATGAAACTATTTGTGAGGTAATGTCTCACTACATTAGTTACACAAATGCTAATGTACAGAAAAAGAATTAAATGGATAAACTTACATAAGATGATAGTTTTTTTTAGCTTCAAATGTATGTATTTAAACTGTATTCCTCTATGTGGATTTATACATCTGATGTTCTTGTATCCACTTATAATGGATATGTTTTTCTATAATGTACCCTTTCCATTTATTTTTTGTTTGCTTGTTTGGCAAAAAAAATATTTGTAAGTCTATGCATTGTTGTCTGAGGCATATGAGAAAAAAAATAATGTATCTGCGACAAGTATAAATGAGGCTTTAGCTGAATTCTCTTGAATCTTTTTTAATTCTCTTCCTAAATAAATTTTCCACTAAGATAACCTACAAAACTGTGGAAGAACACTCTCAAATCAAAACAGACAAGGTAAATGGAAAAATGATCTTCAATAAGAATAGCTGATGTATGTTATATTATGAAATATTATGAAATGGTGTGTGTTTTTAAAGAAAGCTGCATTACATTCCTTTGTATTCTTCCACTGTACTCTATCATTGTCACTTTTAAAGTAGGAATCAGCCTTTGGTCGTTCTGATTCAAATATTATGTTTTGTTTGTGTTTGCTATAAGCTATCCCTTAACTATCAAACTAATGGGCCTAAGTGTACATTTAAGTGCCTAAATCATCATCTATACCTTTAAGCATAATACATGAAAATTGGTTTCCTTAAAATATATTTATAAAAACCAGACTAAGAGATGTTCCAGTTTTACTAAAAGCAGTATTTTACAATGCTGTCTTTTGGGCATATATCTCTCACATATACTTTGTTGTACATAAATATGATTTGAAAGTTGTGCATCATAGTGCTTTTGAGAGACCAGAGTGTTTGTTATTGGCTATTAAAATCTGTTCATGCATGGCAAAGTGTTGCACTTACTTGATAGTTTGATGTTGCAGCTTTTGCATTTAATGAAAGCTGAGAAGGGTGGTTTTTCAGTCAGTTGTTTTATATGAAAAAGCATCTATGAGTCAATGCTAGAGAGTTGAGATACTTTTCACTTTCTTTTTTGTTCTGAATATGTATATGTACATACTGAGTATATACAATTCCAAATATACTGTGCATGGGTCTTCAGTAGTTATACGACAAAGAACAAAGAACAAAGTCTCTGGATTTTACACTTTAATGATTTTGCATCAGAGATACAAAACCCAGACACATGCTGTTTTTCACAAAGCAGAGACAGATGCCCAAGTTAGGATCCCTTGCAGTCTGGACAAGGTCTTCTATTACATCTTGAGTCTCTGAATCTAATGTGGGTAAGCAACATGTGTAGGATCCTGCATTGCTACTAGGTGGTAGAACATTCAGTGGTAGAACATTTTGACTCTTACGTTGTGCTAATTCTAGGATGAACAAACTCTAGTGATCTGAGACAAGAATAAAGCAACTTGCATAATACTACACAGTAGTTTTTGAAGGGGTTCTCTTTATGGCTTTGATCTGATCTGCTTGACAGTGTGGTACAAACTCTGGCCAAAGACATTTCTGTATTTGTTTCCAGTGTCTCAATGTTGCTTCAGTTTTGTACACCTGTGTAGCACCGCACCCTTAAGGGGAAGGGAGCACACAAGATTTGTAGACACTTGTGGTCAAAAGGAATGATAGAAGTCAGACGGTCTACCAAAGCTTACAAAGTTTTATTGGTAAATTACACACTTTGCATGGAGAAAGGTATGTTAGTCCCTGATCTCCTTATATAAGCAAGTGGTAGGGGGGTTTGAACAGAGGGGTAGAATGAAGGGGAAGAGATAGAGGGAGATGAATTAAAGAGGGACAGACAGAAAGAAAGGAAGAAAGAGAGAAAAATAGATCATAAAGAAAGGAAGAAAGAGAAAAGGAGACAAGCAATCCTGACTCCAGTATTGATTCATCTGGGGTGTCCAGGGTCTTGAGGGTGCTGCTTAGACTTTGGAGGGATACCTTTTTATAGATTAGTTTTCCCTGGCCTGGAGATAATTTTCTTGCTTTCTATGTAAACTTCTTATCATGCACAGTCCCCTCTTTTAGACCTTTCTGAAAATGAGATGGAGGGCTTGGGGGGTGTTTTGTGGTCTTTAACTGCCCCTACTTTCTGTGCCCTCTTCTTGTGCTTGGTGCTGTACTTGGTTGTGCTTATCTCCAGAGGCCAGAACAAGTTTGTCCCAGAAAAATGCTGCCCTACCTCTGTACGGCCCCCTTCTACAGTCACATCCTGTTCTTTCTCACAGCGTGTTTTTGCCAGCAATTTGTTGTTATTGCTAGCAATTCTTGATTGTTATTACCAATAACCCTTGGCTGGCTCTGCACCTATCCAGCTATTAGCATTTGATACATACACAACAGCCCCCTTAACTTCTAGGTGCTACAGCTGCTTCACCTCCAAGATGTTTTAAGGTAGCAAACCATTCCTTTTCTATGTACATAACTGCTTGACTGATTGCAAGCTCTTTACTTTACTTGTTGATCAACAAAGTACTTCTGGGCCTCTGACCATGCTCCACATTTATCAGCGTGTCAGTTAATTATCTGGTACTTACTTTTCAGTCTCTTGCTACAGCAACAGTAACCTTGTGGCTTTCACAGCTGCTAGAGTTATATTTTTACCAAGAAGCAGTAGATAGGATAGAGGCAGGGAGAAAAGAAATAATGCATGTACTTTGCACTCTGTTGCTTTTTCTGCCTAGGAAATCCAAGGTTTTCCTAATTTTCAGAGTTGATAATTTACTAACTTGCCACTCATACTAAACAATGCACATGTAGAGAAAGAAAGGAATTGCACAGACTAAGGCAAGTCATTCACTTCAGCAATGTTGCTTCTGTTTTGCAGCACAGGAAATTATTTTATTGTGGAAAATCAATACCAAAGTTCATCATAGACAATGAAGTATATAATAGGAACACTGTAAAGATTTGAGATATTTTTAGTTTGATTAACTTTGAGAAAGATCCTAGTTTTTATGTTTATTAAATATGGCTTAATTACAGAAATCTTTATTATTGATGAACAAAAATGAAATTATGGCTTCAAGATGGATATCTCTATACATGCATGGAAAAGAAGGATCTAGAGGTAGTTGCAGAGCATGATTTGGTGGCTTATACAAGTGGATCATATTACAACATCTTTGAGATACTGTCTTTTCTGCCCACCATTTGCAATTAATTACAGAGCAAAACATTTGCAATCATTGATATTTTTTAATGAAAAATTAGTCTTCATGCTTTAACACAGTGTAAAGAAAAGAAACTGAGACAAGGGAAGGGATATCATTTCTGTGAGTCGTTTCCATTCTAATCTTGGCAACCAGATGCACAGAGATTGCAACTAAGGAAAATTATCCATTTTTTTTGAGAAGACATATCACTCATCCTTCTATCAAGTGGAAAGAACAAGTTAGTGACTTCATCTTCCTGATGTTAAAAAACTTAAGTGTCTTGCAAAAACATTGTACAAAATTAATTCCATGATATAATGGCAAAAATCCTCTTTAGACCCTACTAGTTGAAGTTATCAGCTATATATTCTTGGTATCCCTACATCTTTTCCTTGTATTGTGTCTATAATCAGCCCAAGTGTGTGTACTGTCATTAGAAACCAGGATTCATAATTTTCAATCATAAGTAAGCCCCATTTTTTTCTCTCTCTTTTTTTTTTTCATTTGTACGAAGAGCTGTAAAATGTTATTTTATCCCCTATTTGCTATCTGTAAATTTCTGCAAAAATGAATATAATTTCATTTTCCTATTTCACTTTTTCTCCTGTCTGAACCTACTCTGTTTCATTACTTTGTTTCTTGATTTGATAATTGATCTGCATCTAGCTGATAAATATTTTTAGCTTGTTCTCCATCAAATTTCTACTAACAGTGATAATAATGACACAATATTACAAATAAATTAATTAATATTTGGTCAGAATCTCTTTTGGTGTGGTTTAGTTAGAAGTGCCACAAAGATGGTAAACTATTTCATCTACTGAAGAGACATAGAAGGTACCCTTTTACATTTCCAGTTCTCCTGGCAAGGATGAAACCAAAATACAGTAGCCTATATTGCTGTAATTTTACTGTGTGAATTTTACTATGTTTTTAAAACTAAGTATGATATTTAGGAAGCTTAAAATCTGCATAATTTTCACATCAACAAGATCTAATAATTAGTTCCCTCAGTCTTTATGAGAACACTAGTAATGATTTTAGGATGCAATAAGAGATTTTTAAACAGTTCAGCTGTATTCTTCTACATCTAAGTGATTATATTGTCTCCTACTATGTCTACAGAAAAAAATCTTATTATAGTTACAGAGGTGTGCTAGTCTCTGTGTTAATAATCTGATTTGCTTATTCTGTCCTTTATTAGTTAAGATAAGAAACCTTGTAATGGCAGAATAATTTAAGTGGTTCTATTAGTCTCTTTTGAAGGAATCATTGATTTTTAATGCTCTTACTTCCTAAGCTCATTTTACCAAGGTTTCATTTACCATTAGGTTCCAATCCTTGCATGTTAATGCAATTATTAACCTCTGGAATCCTGTAAAAATCTGTGTTAACAAAAGCAATGAGCAAAACTTAAACTGTTTGGCTTGGATTTTACATGCTCCATGCAAAACTTAATTCAAAAACATTAATTTTTAATATCTCTGAAATTAAGGAGCCTTTGTGTTTCAGGAACACGGGTACAAGGGGACTACATAGCACTACAGAGAAAGATGAATTTTGCTATATATGAAAATATATACATATATATTTACAGCCTTTCCTATTTCTCTTCTCTCTTTTGACCTAGTCAAACAGGGAGACTTGCTAAGAGATATTATTCTTTTTTTTTTTTTTTAACTCCAGTCCATTTTGTAATAACAATTCTTGGTCTAGCGTACAACCAGACTGAGGGTTAAAAGAGGCTTGGTTAAGCAGTAGATTCAGCTGTCCTTCAGTCACTGCATTAATCCCCAGTCTGTGCAATCACCCTGTAAGAAGGAAAGGTAAGGAATTCTGCCTTAGAGATATCTGATCTGGAGACTCTCAGAAGGGTCAGACTGCTACTGCAGATTCTTACAATCAATTGTATTTTTTATTGTATTTCATTAGATGAGAAGTTCCACATATTCCACTGTTGGTAAATATTTTTCACTCTTTATGCAGCGTATGATGGAACTGGATAGCTCACTTTTATTCTGAACATTGTTCTCATTCTCCTTGTAGCAGAAGCCAAGCAGACTGCAGCCCACAGCGTAGTCCACCAGATCTGCATCTGACAAGATGTTTTTTGGCAGCCATCATAAAATGCATTAATAATTGTTATTCACTTAGTTTACTTCCATTTCTCAAGAGAGGCCTTCATGAGCTGCTTTCATTGCCCAAATTCTGTGACACAGCAGCCATTTGTTCCATTCTGGACAGAGAAAGTGCTGGATGTGGCAATTGCTGAAGACTTAGTTTGAGAACTCTGGAAGAATGTGTCTCTCAGCCTTTGTGCTCTAGAAGTGGGTTCTGTAGATGTGAGAAAAAGAGTGATTTTCCTCAAACCCTGAACAGAAGGGAAGGGATGAGGTAGCTTAGACTGGACAACCTGAAGGGCTGGAGAGTGATATGTGTCTGCAATCCTCACATTCTTCAAAAACACAATTCTTTTCTGCAATGCTGATATAAATGACCATCTGATATTAGGATTAACCACATATTTATTTTTTATAAATATTTATTCTCTTTTTTACTATAACAGACTAGTTAAATCTCCTTCTTTGAAATTTTAATCTCTAAATACTCAACATTAAAATAGTAGACAAGGAAATAATATATTTGTCTCCAAAGTACAAGCATGGAAGATGTTCTTCACTGGCTCAGTTTTTGCATGTTTTATTCTGTGGCCCTGGTTTAAAATGGACTGATAACCTTTAGAAGCAGAGATCAAAAGTTTGCTGTCATGGAGTGTGATGAAAGTATGTAAACATGGCCTTTCTTGCATCTGTATCTGGTATTATAAACTTTTGTAGTTGACTGGACTCAATGGCTGCATTTCAGAAGAAGACATTGACAGAACTGGGCATTGATCTTTATTTTAGTCTTTTTTGTGGCCTGGTTAAGTAATATTGTAGTCTTTTTAGATGAAGATAACAGAGCCTACTTCTCAGGAAAATGCTGCAACGACGTGTCCCTTATAAAAGTTTGGAACTGGCAATACTTCCTTCCACACTTCTGAATGAAAATGGCACAAATGGATATACTTTGTACTGTATTCATTGACTTCTTGTGTTTTGGTGGGTGTAAATACATGCAGTAGTTTACTCTCTTCAGGAGATGTCTAAACCTCAAATTTGTATGTTTGTAAGTTAGTTACTGTGGTGATCAGCCTATCCAAGATGGTAGCACCTAGTGTATGCACAAAGCTTTCAATGCATAAGTAATTATACAAGCAAAAATCATAGGTGATGTAGAATCTTGTCCTAATACAGATGCTTAGGTTAGATGAACAATACCCTAAGAGTTACTGTTTTTCTTCATTGCCTGAAAAGATAATGAACAGGTTTAGACAGAGATGTCTACTTGATAGGTATGATACATGTCACTCCTGGTATCCAGAAGGTGTCTTTCTGGATCTTGTTCTTGATCATGTAAACTAACTGTCCAGGTGATGAAGGTATTTAAATTATAATAAATGCTAACTGGAGGCAGAAATTTGGAAATAGATACTACCAGTCATGATGTCCAAATGACATTTGTTGAATTTGATTAGACATTCTTCATCCTCATAGAGCAGATGGGCAAAATGGAAAGAATTAATTTACTCAGTGCATAGATACCACACGGCCAAAAAGCTCAACATCTGGAACTAAGACAGGTGCATACAAGGTCAGGGTGTAGTGTAGCTTTTGTATGAATTAGAAAAGTTTAAAAGGCTAGCTCAAATAACTTAAAATGTGAGCACATTAATTTGGTTTAGTTTAAAATTAGTCTTGCTTAAAAATGAGATCTTTAGTTTTAGTGTACCAACTTTTCTTTAAACGAACCCCTAGATATGAGCATACAACTGACAGTTATCAGGTTCTGTTTACTGGGGTACACACTTGTTTCTCTTTAACTTAAATGTTCATTATTACCTTGTTTTTCAGGGACCTGTAAATCACGCTCACAGATTACCCATAATTCAGTGCTGCCTAATTCTTACTGAAGTCCCTAGATTGCTCAAAATAGCAATACTCCAAGAACAAGTTGCTTTAGAAAGAGTGAAGTCCTAAATTATATAAAGGAAATCAGTGCCCATTAGCCTTAGCCTCTTTTATTCAGCAGCAAAACCATAGCTCCTGACTCTACAGATGGTACTGATTGGTTTAACTAAGTTGTAACTTAACTAATTTCCATAAATTGCTGGCTAGTTGGACCAAATTGATATTAACTCAATTTTTTTCTTCAATGAAAGAATAACTGTAGGATTTAAATATTTCATGAGCTTTTAATCTGTAAAATTTCAATTATTTTTGATTGACTCATTTATTTCTGTTTAAAAGGCTCATTTGTAGTGCAAATTGTCATGTTTCTATTGGTTTTTTTATTATCATATTCTGAGGATTTATTTGACAGTTTTCAAATTCAGTGCCAAAGTAAGATGATTTATTTCATTGCATCAGCTTCACAGTTCATAAGTTTGTGATTATTTTTCCAACTTTTCAATATAGCCATTCCTTGAAAATTACTAGACTGTATAATATCCAGTAAAAATGATATGGCAAGAGAAAACATAATAATCTGGTTTCATGGTGTCTTCTTGTTTGTGCCAAATTTGCTCACTGCATTAAGTCAAAAAGTCATGAGGTGAGAAATATTTTGAAATACTTGTAAACTATGAGAGGTATTTTCTAAAAGCTTTACTTAAATAGAAAACATAGTATGATCTCTTGGTTTAATGATTGATAGATTTTTAAGTTGGGTTTGTTTTTGTTTTTTTTTTAATAAACCTGTTTTGGTATTAGACATACAGTGCTTCAAGGTGCCCTGGATGAGCTTTCCAGAAAATGGTGTTTAGGACTATTGGGTCAGCTGGTGACACTGCTGGAAACTCTGTATCACCCCATCTGAGAGGCACAGCAGTGTGCTCTGGACTAGCACAAGGCCAGAGAAGCCAAATGAAGAAGTCACATTTTGTTCTGTTTGCTTTTTTTTTTTTTTCTTTTCCCCCAACATTACAGGAATTTCACCTAAAATTTTCATTGTTGGTTACTTAGAGGTAAGCAGTTACTTGGCTTTCAGAAGTATAAAGTCATTCAACTGATACACATCATCAGGCAGCAGAATTAGAAAACAAACTGAAAAAATTTTTTAGTTCTAGTTCTCTAATAAATACTGGGAACAGGAAAGGGAATATACAGAAAAAAAATTCAAACCAGCAAACCCACTTTTTATTTATCAGTTATTGATGAAAGTACCAAGAAAAAGAAGTAGCAGTATTTTTTATTTTATTTTTAATATCTAAATTTATAAGTAAATTAGACCTCGACCCTTAATCTTCAATGTATATCTTAGTGTTGAAAAGTGGACATACCAGTTATTATTTTAAATTAAATAGCTACGTTAAAATACTACACAAAATGTATGCAACAAGGAAATTCTGCCAGCAGGTCTTTCATGTCTTGGAAGTCACATGTGTTAGTAACAACAGAACAAGAACACTTCATCTTCTCATTTCTGCAAACTCAGCTACAGAGGAGTGAACATGTCACAGGCCACTGCACAGTCTTGGCACTAGTCCAAAGTATGGGTCAATAAGGCATAGCCCCAATTTATCAACAACATGATCTCTGGTTAATATGTCACAAAGTCCATACGATGATAAGAAATTCAATATAATTGTAGATGGGAGCTGTGGTGCTGAACCATGTAGTGATCAAACTCTGCTGGTCGTTGAAATGCCTCTTCAGGGCAGAACTAGAAACTTTTCACTATGAATACTTCGCTAGAGGAAATCAAACCTATTTACTTGTGGCTATAGTAATGCAAACAACATGGCTAGAAATGTAGGGAGTTTGTGTGTCTGTGTGCATGAAAGCATTATACACAATACCTCGAGTCAATTTATTATATATTAAGCTAGAAATATATGATACCATGTAACTAATCTGCCTTACTCCAATTTATCTACTGCATTTTTTCCAGCTCAAATAAACATAATTTCCTCTGCCCAAGGAGACAATAACTATGTGGTTAGTGTGGTATTATGTTGACATGTTGGAAATGATTTATGATTGTGAGGTAGGAGAAACTGGGCTATAATGGATGCAAACTCAGTCCATTTAAGAAAAAAGTAAATGAAGAAAATTTGGTGCATCAGTATATGTTGTTGGGAAGGTTTGGAAGGATTCTGAGCTGAAACTATGACACCATTCAAACTTCAAGCAAACAGCATTTATTGCAGAGAGATAGCAAACAAAAGGAAAAACTGAGAAAAGAAAAAAACCAAACTCCAAGACAACTCCTACTCACTCATGCACTGTTCACACAGTTACTGTACACACTGATCCCAATGTGCTCAAGAGCCCCAGTATGACTGGCTGCTGCATCCTTGGGCTTTGGTAGGCTTAACACACTTAGCAGGCATCCCCGTGAGGAAACATTGTCCTTGGTGCCAGCACACACCTCAACCTGGAGCAGGAACTGTCTGTTTTTTATACACTCAGTCTGTGATGTCTATCTGGGCATATATGGCCAGCACACACCCAGAGAGAGATCTCTAGTCCCTCCCCCTGTTATGTAACTGGAAATCCCCCTGCACCTGCGCAGTATTTATC
The DNA here is from genome assembly GCA_013396755.1 of Sclerurus mexicanus. Lineage (NCBI taxonomy): Eukaryota > Metazoa > Chordata > Aves > Passeriformes > Furnariidae > Sclerurus > Sclerurus mexicanus. The sequence goes on from VWZF01000801.1 coordinate 251,429, forward strand.
AAAGGTCTGCCTTTTTGGGTCTGTGGTTGTTACTTAATCATCTTCCTCTTCCTTTTCTCCTTGACTCATCCTTGACTGGCTGCCATCAAGTAGCCAGGCCACAAAACAGTTTCAGTGTACACAAGATGTTTCTCCTCCAAGGCCAAAGTCCCATTTATCAGTTCTTGTTTTCCATAACTTGACAAGAAAGGAACAGACTCTTGCAGGCGGCAAGGCCAGGCATGGACCAAAATAATAGCATCTCATAGTATGCTAATTTTTACATGTAGTTATTATAAATGGCCAGCAAAGGTACTCACAAAATGTGTGTACAACAATTTTGGGGGTTTATGTGTCCTTTTTTGTGCCTTACTAGGCAAATGACATTATTTGTAAGCTCACATAATTTTCACCAGGATAATAGGAGGTATGTTAAGACAGTCAGTCTGCTCATCTTTGTGAATATATGTCAGTCTTAGAATATGCTGGGCTGGAAGGGACCCATCAGAATTATTGAGTCCAACAGGCCAGCCCCAAGAATCACACCATGTGACTGAGAGCATTGTGTATAGCCCTGGTCCTGAAGCCTCAAGCTTTACTGGAAGTTTTACAAATATTTAAACTTCAAGAGTTTGTCCACATGAACTTCTGTAGAGCCATTTCTGCAATTCTTTGATACCTTGATTCAAACAAAGAGAAAAAGCTACACACCTTTCCCCCAAGAGAATTCGTTTAATTTAATGAGAAAATAAGCATGTGACAAAAGGGTTTTACAGGACTCAAAACCAACCAAGGAGAAGTATTACACTAAAGCACCCAGCAAACACCAATACCACACAACCTAGTGAAATACAATCAATCAGTTTTAAGTTAGCCACGAGAGGAAGAAAAGAGTATAGGAAGTAAAGATATTGAGAGAGGTTAAGTAAAAGAGGAAGTAAAAGAAAGAATAAGAAACATGTATAGCTACCACCTGAGGTGGTCCCAGGAGAGAAGGCAAGCAAAGATGGAGGCCCTGTGAGCCTTTATTTATGTGACCTGGCCCCTGTGGCCACCCATCCCAGGTGGGACATCTGTCTCACTGACCACTCCATGCCCTCCTGGGTGGAGAGAGGGGTGCTGTAGCCAACCAGAGGCTCCAGGGGGCATAGTGTGGGTGGCTCCCAGACAGGCCATTTTTGGTTGACGGGCTCTGCCACTTGGCTCTGCATGCAGCCATGTGTGTTCCAGGCTGCCATGCTAGCTGCAAACCATGTGCCTTCCAGTATTGGAGGCCTGGTCCCAACCCCTGACACGCAGAGAGGCTGGTTGATCCAACACAATAATAATGTAGTGAGATACAAATCCAGTCCCGCACACATTGTTGAAAACCTTCTTGAACTCAGACAGGCTTGGTGATGTGACCACTTTCCTGGGGACCCTGATCCAGTGTCCAACCACCTTCTCTGTGAAAAACTTTTTTCTGATTTCTAACCTAAACTTTCCTTGACTCAGCCTCATGCCATATCCTGGAGTCCTGTCACTGGTCAGAAGAGTGAAGAGGTCACTGCCTGCTCCTCCTTGTCCCCTCACAAGGAAGTTATAGACTGCTATGAGGTGTCCCCACAGTCTCCTCTTTGCCAGGCAGAACAGACCAAATGACCTCAGACACTTCTCATACAGCTTCCTCTCCAGACCCTTCAATATCATTGGAGCTGAGCTTTCATAGAGTTAAAAGGTGTAGAACTATACACCTTTCTATTTTCAGAAGTGTGCTTTCTAGATAAAGAGGTGGACTGGATTTCCCAGATACGTAGATGCCCTCTATTGTACTTGACAATATTACATTAAACTACAGTTCAGTCATAAATGTGAGATGGGATGACTATTTCTTCTGTTGCTTCATTACTTATGTAGGTAAATAGACACATTTTAGAAAGCCATTTTTTCATAAAAATTTTCTAATGTCTAAGTGAATTTTCAATTGTGACTAAAATCACAATAGGTATAAAAGGTAATAAGCTAGTGATTGTAATGCAAAACTTCCCCTTTTTTAGGTTAATATCATGAGGATGAAGCAAAGAACTTTGCTGAGCCTTGCTTTGAATTGTAGCTTCTGTCATTCATGAACAGGTGGCATTTACATTCTTTTGTCACACAAATCACAGTGTGCTAATGTTATGTGTTTCTCAGAGTATTAATATTTGGTTTGCAGTATCCTGAATTAAAAGCCTACCTAAAGTAATGGGAGTTCTCCTACAGGTTTTGGGATCCAGATGCCTGAAATTTGTAAATATCCCTTGTTGAGGGCAGCAAGAACTTTTGTTAATTTGTCTTCTGTGATAAAAGCTGCAGTATTTTTTGTGCTATAAATGATGGCAAGACTTAGTTATGTGGCAATTAGAATTGCTATAGATATGTTTTACAGGGCTTCTAGCAATCATCTGATATTTAACTTACAGTATCTGTCCTTGTAAATCTTAATTAAATGCCTTCCCAGTTTCTAAATTTAGACAGTCATCTATCATGTCCTAACAGTAGTATCTCTGCCCATGAAACCCTCCTAGATGTTTACAAGCAGCACATAGTACCAATGAATTTAATTCATTGCTAACCTTCACAAGAATCAGTAATACTGAAAAGCTGGAGTTTTTCTGGCAGCATAATATTCTCTGTAAAGAAAAGCTAGGTGGTTGCCTCCTTTCTCTCCCCTGCATACTGCCTAGAATTTTTATGTTTCTAGTCAATTATCTTGAACATTCTCAATGCTTTACACAACTAACACAAGGCACAATTTCAGAAAGTAAATTATTGGCCATGATTGTGCAATCATGATATGTAAGACCAGTATGTGTCAATATGAATGTATTAGTATAAAAGGCATTTAAAACATAAATCATAAAATGCACTCATTGTTAAAAGTTTGACTCTCCATCAAATGCATTTATCAGCATTTTTTATAGTGAGTATGTCACAAATTGGGGTTAAAGATAGGAAAAATGAACTTGACAAAGTAAGGATTTTTAAAAAAATTGAGAAAGATAGCTAGCTGAAAGTTTGGAAGTGAAAAATCATTAATTTTAAGAATAGAATCATAGAATATCCTGAGCTGGAAGGGACACACAAGGGACATTGAAGTCCATCTCCTAGCCCTGCACAGGACCATCCTTAAGAGTCACACCATATGCCTGAAAGCATTGTTCAAACCCTTGAACTCTGGCAGACTTGGTGCCATGATAATTTCCCTGGGGAGCCTGTTCCAATGCCCACCTACATTCTGGGTGAAGAACCTTTTCCTGATATCTAACCTTCCCTGACACAGATTCATGCCAGTTTGGAAAATAGACAGTCAGAGCTTCTATTTTTCACATTATTATTGCACTCACACAAATTAAAAAAGAGATGTCATGAGAAAAGGTAACATACTTTACGCTTGAATGTAAATTCTTAGCACATGACAACACTGGTCCACTTAAGAAGCTTCTAGGTCATAAAGTCACTGTTGTCAATCTAATGCAAAGGGTGGTGTCTCTATCAATATGGTGTTGTGAACTGCCTTTAAAGAATTGTCAGGTAACAGCTGTGAAGAGCTTCAAGATCAGCGGAGCCAGAGCTAGGTGCAATGGGCATGAATGACACCTAACTAAAGTTGCTTTACAATGTGCTTTTAATTTTACCTTTCTTCAGTCAGGTCACAGCCATACTAACTTCATGTTATCACATTTTTTCTCCAGAAATTGTCTGATGATTTCATTGGAAGTGACTGCAAGCTGTAGTTCACTCTCCTGCTTGTTGGTAATGGTTTGTTCAGAGAGGTGATAATAAGAAGGGGCAGCTGATAGAGTTCTACTGCCACACAGTTTTATAAATGCTTGCATAATCTTGATCAGATGGGGTTTAATTTTCAGTGAACCTAATTCATTCCTTTTTAAACAATCTCTGTACATATCATCCAGTTGTTAGAGCAAGATAATGCTTAACTTGAACTCTTCTATATCAAATTTACTTTGCAGTGTTAGGATTAACTAATGCTTGTGCAGATGCTCTGCTACCATGCCCAGGCTTGGCAGTCCTCCAGCTACCACTTGCTTGCTCTTATCTTGCAGAAGTCAATGTCAGCTTTTCACATGACTTCTTTATTTTCCAGGTTCATATGGACAGTGTACAATCCTCATATTTAAATACTATGTGACAGATTTGGAGCAGGTTTGCATGTTCCTGGCATCAATGGCATTGATCCACACCCTTACAGTGTTAAAATATATTCCAATTTCCTCTGTCTCTGTGTAACCTGGTGAAGGATTTTTCAGTCCACTGGATTGCTTTACTCATCAGAGCACAAAAAGTTTTTTACTAGTGGAATGAGGATGACATCACTTCAAGAAAAGGAGAGATACCTGGAAGATCTAGCAAGAGGCAGAAAAAAAAAAATCCAGTATGATATACAAACTTCTGTTTCTGCTGTATGCCCATGTTAAGGATAACTGATAAGTTGGTTTTTTTCCTTGGGAGGTATGTTGTGGATAAAAAGACCGTTTTTTATTTTTTTTTATTGTGGAAAGCAATGAGGTGAATAAACAACTTAGCCCTATCTAGGGCTCTCCTAAAAGTTGCAGGGGCCCTCAAGGAGTTATTAGCTTTCTCTGCACAAATAAACTTGTGCTGGGCACAGATGTTTGTAGTGGCATACAGTAACCTGTATAGTGACCGCACATGTTCTGACAGAAAATTTCAATGCAGCCAAAGCAGTACCATGGCAGATAATGACAGAAATTATCTGGGAGAGAGCAGTGGCCCGGAAATGTTCCCTACTTGATTTGAGATGTATAGTTTGGTAAGGCAAAAGGTTCTAGATGTATGAACATATGGCATGCTGGGCTAGCTGTCATCAAGAACAGTTTCTGATTTATGATTTATTTTATTTGCTGATAGAGGCACAGCAATTTAGTTCATTCTCCTACCCTAAGACATGTTCTGATAAGGAAGAAATCTTATTGATCTGTACTATCTGACAAAAGTTTGAAGCAGTTCAGAAGATGGTGATATGGGAATCAAATATGCATATTTTTATGTAGTATTATGGTGAATTTCAGTGTCACTGAGAAATATTATTCAGAAAAATTTTTAAGTACTGTAAGAAACAGTCATTGTTTGAGAAATGGTAGTTGAGCGTCATCATTTTATGTTGAAGCAGGAGCAGATGTTGAAATGCCTAGAGGGGAAATCATACAAGGAGCAGTTGAGGTCACTTGTTCAGCCTGGAAGACAAGATTGAGGAGAGACTTCACTGCAGTCTACAGCTTTCTCATGAGGGGAAGTGGAGGGCCAGGAAATGACTTCTCTTGGAAGGTTTAGGTTAGATATTAGCAAAAGGTTCTTTATCCAGAGGGTTGTTGGGCACTGGAAAAGGCTCCCCAGGGAAGGGGTCACAACACCAAGCCTGTAAGATTTTAAGAAGTGTTTGGAAAATGCTCTCAGCCACATGGTGTGACTCTTGGGGCTATCCTGTGTAGGGCTTAATGGTTCACATGAGTCCTTTCCAACTCAAGATATTCTAAAATTCTAGGTTTTCTGGTCTGAGTGGGCTCATTCTTTTTTCTTGTGGGAACTTGTATTAGAGATCTCTTCCAGCACAAGCAGTTTCTGCAGAGGTGCACATGTGACTTATCACCTGATCTTCCCAACCCCACCACAGTTCACAAAATTATAATGTGGGTCATGTTTCTTCATTAGTTTGGGAGTTCCTACAGTGGCTCAGGTTGACCAGCAGGGAGTGACTCCTGCCAATCAACTAACCATTTCTCTTGAGCCAGACAAGTGTATACTTCCAGGCTCTTCCTAAAAGCAGTGCAGAGAACTGATATTTGCTTTTCAAAAATTTTTAAATATTTCAAAAAAAGCTCATTGCAACATACTTCCAGAATATGGCATAAATAAGGTGGAAAATGTCTTACTGTTTCTACATTATTCTAATAATGGGAAGGAAGAAGAGCTAAACATGTTACACTAAAACTCACTGTGATATATACTGTCTTTGATGCCAAACAATATGTGTAAGGCATAATAACTTCTTGGGTTTTTTTCTCATGTCTCACAGCTCTGAAACTGTAACAGGATTTCTACTCAAAATAAGTGTGTTATTTGTTTTCCAACCCCTATGACTAGGTAGCTAGAGGCAGCAGAAACGACTAAGCTTTTTTCTGGGAGTTTCAAAGGACACAAGTGAGGTATCTCTTGAATGGAGTTCCTGTGAGCTCAGAAGAGGAAGAATAAAGAGCTGATTCAGCAGAGCTCAAGACATTATAAATATGCCACCGTCAAATGGAGACATGTGTTGAAGACTGCTTTACCTGAAAAGAGTTGTAGCTCTCTCCTTCCTGTTTACAACTGAAAAGCAACTCAGCCAGCCCATCACTCTTGGTAAATGGGATGATCTATTCAATACCTGGTCTGCTGACACCTGATGAGTTGCACCTGTCTCAGAGGAAAAAAGAGTTCTAGCACAGGAGCTTGTTGGGCTCCTTGACAGCTTCAAACTAGCTTGGAAGTGGGAAGGGAGCAAAACCAGTCTAACCAGTGATGAGTGATGGGATGGTGTGCCAAAACTTGAGAAAACAGGCACTCATGGGATCCCTCAATCTGTCTCAAGAGGTGTTGACTACAATGTGCCACACCTGAAATGTTTCTACACCAATGCATGCAGCATGAAGAACAAAGTAGAGGAGCTTGAAGCTTTGTCCCTGTCCCAGGGAATTGGCATCATTCTCATAAGTGAAACCTGGTGGAATGAGACCTGTGGCTGAAGTGCCCTGTTGGATGGTTACAGGCCCTTCAGGAGGAATAGGCAGGGCAGAAGTGGTGGAGGGGTGACACTGTATGTAATAGAAGGGTTAGAATGTTTAGAGCTCACAGCTGGCAATGGCACAGCTGAGAGCCTCTGGGTGAGAATCAAGGGGCAAGCAAATAATGTGGATGTCATTGTGGGAGTTTGCTATAGACCTCTCAAGCCAGTACAAAGATGTCTATGAATTATTCTTTAATAAACTAAGGGACACTTTCAAGTCAACTGCCCTTTTCCTTATGAGGGACTTCAACTTGCCAGACGTTAACTCGGAGCATCACACAACTGGTACAACCCTGGCCAGAAGATTCCTAAGAAATCTGGATGGAAACTTTATGGAACAGGTCCTAAGGAGCCAACTCAGAAAGATGCTCTCCTTGATCTGCTGCTTGTCAGCAGAGAAGATCTCATGAGAAAAGTGGGGTTTGGTGGCCATCTTGGCCACAGGAAACACAAAGTGATTGAGTTTAAAATCTCTGTTGACAGGAGGAAAATTANAGTGTGTTATTTGTTTTCCAACCCCTATGACTAGGTAGCTAGAGGCAGCAGAAACGACTAAGCTTTTTTCTGGGAGTTTCAAAGGACACAAGTGAGGTATCTCTTGAATGGAGTTCCTGTGAGCTCAGAAGAGGAAGAATAAAGAGCTGATTCAGCAGAGCTCAAGACATTATAAATATGCCACCGTCAAATGGAGACATGTGTTGAAGACTGCTTTACCTGAAAAGAGTTGTAGCTCTCTCCTTCCTGTTTACAACTGAAAAGCAACTCAGCCAGCCCATCACTCTTGGTAAATGGGATGATCTATTCAATACCTGGTCTGCTGACACCTGATGAGTTGCACCTGTCTCAGAGGAAAAAAGAGTTCTAGCACAGGAGCTTGTTGGGCTCCTTGACAGCTTCAAACTAGCTTGGAAGTGGGAAGGGAGCAAAACCAGTCTAACCAGTGATGAGTGATGGGATGGTGTGCCAAAACTTGAGAAAACAGGCACTCATGGGATCCCTCAATCTGTCTCAAGAGGTGTTGACTACAATGTGCCACACCTGAAATGTTTCTACACCAATGCATGCAGCATGAAGAACAAAGTAGAGGAGCTTGAAGCTTTGTCCCTGTCCCAGGGAATTGGCATCATTCTCATAAGTGAAACCTGGTGGAATGAGACCTGTGGCTGAAGTGCCCTGTTGGATGGTTACAGGCCCTTCAGGAGGAATAGGCAGGGCAGAAGTGGTGGAGGGGTGACACTGTATGTAATAGAAGGGTTAGAATGTTTAGAGCTCACAGCTGGCAATGGCACAGCTGAGAGCCTCTGGGTGAGAATCAAGGGGCAAGCAAATAATGTGGATGTCATTGTGGGAGTTTGCTATAGACCTCTCAAGCCAGTACAAAGATGTCTATGAATTATTCTTTAATAAACTAAGGGACACTTTCAAGTCAACTGCCCTTTTCCTTATGAGGGACTTCAACTTGCCAGACGTTAACTCGGAGCATCACACAACTGGTACAACCCTGGCCAGAAGATTCCTAAGAAATCTGGATGGAAACTTTATGGAACAGGTCCTAAGGAGCCAACTCAGAAAGATGCTCTCCTTGATCTGCTGCTTGTCAGCAGAGAAGATCTCATGAGAAAAGTGGGGTTTGGTGGCCATCTTGGCCACAGGAAACACAAAGTGATTGAGTTTAAAATCTCTGTTGACAGGAGGAAAATTACCGTCAAAACCTCAACTCTGGACATGAGGAGAGCAGACTTCAGGCTGTAAGGTCACCTGTGAAAATGTTTTTGCAGGTGCTGGGGTCCATCAGTGCTGATCACTTTTCAAACATCACTCCCTAAAGGCACAGGAGCAGGCACTTCCCAAAGGTCAGAAGTCAAGCAGTTGAGGCAGAAGGCTGGCTTGACTGAGCAGGGATCTTCTCTTGGAAATAAGGCAAAAAAGGAAGTTGTATGCCCAATGGGAGCAAGGTCAAGTGACCTGGGAAGAATTCAGAGATTCTGCTTGTTGCTGCAGGGTGAAAATTTGTGCAGCCAAAGCTCAACTGGGGTTGAATATGGCCAGAAATGTAGGGCACAATAAAAAGAGTTTTTTCAAATATATTAATGATCTCGATGATCCTTGTGAGTCCCTTCCAATTCAGCATATTTTGTGATTCTGTGAAATGTTACATATTGAATTTCATATTCACCTCAAACCAGACAGTGTGAAAACTACTTCAGAACCAGGAGGTGATTTTTTTTCTAAGGTGCATCACACCACAAGTTACTAAAAAAAGTCCATATAGAAAGTCTGAAATACACATAGCAGTGATTCAGTGACCTATAGTTATAACAAAACTAGTAATGGGGATGGAAAGGAAAATGAACAAAGCAGACATTCTTCTGCTCTCCCTAGGAAACTCCATTCCTGGATGCAAGTTGAATTTTCAAGCAGATATGTATTTACACCTTCTGCCAGTGGGTATGAATATGAAGGTTCTTGGATACATTTATACTGTCACTCTTTTTGTGTTTAAACTGCCATCTAAAAATACCTGAGGAGATTCAAATGGTTGTCCTAAGTAGCATATTCAGAAAAAAAAAATCAAAACAAACCAAACAAAACCAATAAAACCAAACCAAAACAAAGCAAAAAAGGCCCCACTCACAAAGAACCTTGCTTGGAAAACAATCAATAAGTATTTAACAGTGGTCTCCAAAATACCATAATTTCCATAAAAACTTGGGTAGTATTCTGGAAACTCTCATGAAGTATTGGATAATATGTTTTATCCTCAAGCATAAGAAAGTTCCTGAAATGTCATAGCAAGGCTCATAAAATATTTCCCAAAACACTCATGAGAAATCTATCCAAAATTACCATGTAGTATTTATTATATTTTCACGAAATATTAAACAATGTGTAAAGAAAAAAGCACACTGAGCTGGAACTACAGTGAACAGACCAAACATCCATTCATGGCAAGTTCCAGAAGAACCATTCATAGGATCACAGAATAGTTGAGATTGGAAGAGACCTTGGAAGGTCACCTAGCCCAATGCTTCTGCTCATGCAGTATCATCCAGAACAGGTTGACCACAACAAAGGTCATAGGATTTTTGAATATTTCCAAGGTTGGAGACTCAGCAACCTTCGGAGGCAATCTGTTCCAGTGCTCAGTCACCCTCACGGTAAAAAAAGCGTATCCTGATGTTCAGAGGGAATTTCCTGTGTTTCAGTTTTTGACCTTTGCCTCCGGCTCTGTGACTGAAATCCATGGAGAAGAGCCTGGCTCCCTCCTTCTCATACTCTACTTGTGAGTATTTATGTGAACTGAAAATATCTCCTCAATGAGCTTTCCCTCTACTAGACTAAATATTCCCAGCTCTCTCATACTTTCTTCATAGAAGAGGACCTGTAATGTTGTTTTGCTGTCCTTCAATAGACTGTCTCCAGCATGTGTATGTGTCTCTTGTACTGGGAAGCCCATAAGAGGACACAACACTCTAGGTGCGGCCTCACCAGTGCTGAATAAGGGGGAAGAATCATATCCCTTTGTGTGCTGTCAATACCCTGCCTAAGGCAGCCCAAGACATCTTGTGCTGCAAAGGTGCACTGCTGGCCCATGTTCAAATTACTGTCCACCAGTAACCTCAGGTTACTCTGCCTCATCTTCCTGGCCCGTCCTTCCTAATGATCTTGTATTCTTCCATTGCAGCACTCTGGTCATGCAAGCCATCACAGTTCTTAAAGCAGTTTGTTGACATAAATTTATTTGTGACATTTCTTACAAATATCTATGAAATTATTCATGAGCTATCACATGGGATTTATATGAAATATATGATAAAATAAAATGCAAGGAAAACTCATAGCCAGTTGAGTAAATATAAATGTAAGTTTAAAATTGCTCAAATAGCCCTAGTGTTCAGAATAGGAACACTGGGCACCTCTGAGTCACTGCCTTTGGCATTTGTTGCTTGGAGAAAGCGAAGTTTTGTGACTCCTTATTTAGACATAGGAACCTCTCCTATCATGCCTCCCAGCAGGGTTCACAGGGAAGCTTTTTCTCTTTTCCCCTTGGGTATTTTGGATTATGTGGTGTATAGTCATGGCACAAGGCAAATAACATTCAGCACAAGGAAAGAGTAGCTTCCCCTTTGTCTCCCAAATATACCCTTTACAGTCACATGATGTCAATTTAGGCAAGAGACAGATAGTTTCTGCAATCCAAGAGGAAATTAATGAAGTTTAACTAGAGTTAGTACTGCAGAGGGCAATTCATCCCACATAATATCTATATTAGTCTGGAATGTTATTTCTTATTGCTTATAGAAGAAGGTTGGTGATTAGTGGTCTACAGAGCTGAAGTCAATGAGTCATAACCAGTGACTAACTACAGTCTAATTAAATGCTTCATAGGTCAAGTAAGAAGAGCAAAAAATAGATTATCCAAAATTACAAGGGAATTACAGCATTAACATCCATAATATCTGAAAACAAATATACTTTTTAAATTAAACAAAGGATATGTCAATTAACATCCTGAATGCTTTGACAATAAACTTTGAATAACAGTGGTGAAATTGTTGATTCAGTCAATCAACTTTTGAATGAAGAGAGACAGTAGAAATAAGGACATGAGTTCTGTCTGTTGTCCTGTTCACTGTGGGAGTCAAAAATCACAGCCTCTGAGAAATAATACGCTTTTAAATCTGTGCAATCAGAACTGCATAAGGTGTTAGTTTTTGCTAGAGAGTTTTGACAGCTTATATTTGATGTTTATGGTGATGTTCATAATGGTGAGGGATGGGCACGGTTTTATAAATAGATAGAGGAGGCTTTATGCTGACCTGCAGTTCTAAAATGACATCTGCACAGAACTACAGAAAAATGATATTTTTTTCATTGATATTCTCATCCATTGACACAGATCAATTTTTTCCTTTAGGAAATGAACCCATAAAAAGTTTTGAACTTAGGCCATAGTTCTGTGTTCAAATTATTAAAAGAGTTGATATCACATCAATGCTTTTTGGGGTGAAATGTTTTATCCAGCACCAGGAATGTTAAAGCTTCATTTACTTCTGTAGTTGAATCACAGCCTTATCCATAGACACAACTCCAAGCTGTTGGTCCAAATATCACTTCTCATTTCCTTGCTGCTATGAGGCAACTATTGTCCTGCTGCTATCAGGCAGCTCCATGTCCAAACTGACATGTGCTAACCCACCTCAAGACAGGAAATATTTTGCCACTAGTCTCAATTTCATTACAAAAAGATAAAAATGAGAATCTGTATCAGAAAGAACAGAAAACAATGTACAATTGACCAGAAAGAAAAGAAGAGTGAAAACTTGAGCATTCAACTTGTTACTGGAGGACTGTGGTCCATTAATACACACAGCAAATGGTAGAATTAATCTGAGAAATATGGACATTGCCAGTGCAAATGTCAATATCAAAATAGTTAATCTCCATTCCTTTCATAGAAAACCACTCAGGGTCATCGATTCACCTCATTATAACTTAGACAAGATTAAAAGTGTCGTAAGGATTGTGTTCTAAAAGCTCATTCCATTTCATTGACCAGGAACAAAAAAGTAATGTGTCTAGCCTAGATATAGACATCTAGGTTACTGATATCTGAACCTCCATATAAAGCCCCCAAAACACCTGTATAAAATATTGTAGCCCTATGAAGCGCTAAATTTGCATTGAGCAATCTAGCTGTAACAATGATTGTGGAATATTTGTTCTATTCTGACAAGAGTACCACAACTCAGCACAAAATATTCTCCAAGTGTTGGCAAGTCATAGCGTGAATCAAAAGGAGATGCCCCAGTAAAATTTTCAACCCATACAGTGACTTTCCTATACAGATCCACTTTATGAATAACATTTGTCCTAGTAACACTCTTAAGAGGTGGAGAAGAATTATTCTTACTTGACAAAATAAAGATTAAGGAGAGAGCTAGAAAACAGAACTGTGCTTCAAATTTTGGCTTCAATGACTAGATCACACTTGTATTTCTGACATTTGGGAAATTGCACTGGGAAAAATTAATCAGAGAGGTTAAAATGGTGTATATGCACTAAACACAGGGCATCAGTCCTCCTCAGTGGTACAGAATGTTTTAAATCTTAGGGAACATGGTTACAACAAAAGGATATAAACAAAGGGAGTATCAAATAGTAACGTTCATAAATTTGCTCTGTGGAACTATTAAATAGAGCCAGATTAGCAATCAAGATCTTCATTCTGCTTTATGTCCATGAAAGGTAAGTTTAATGCTGCAATAAAGGGGTCTTAAGTTGCTTTCTAACAGTTGACAGCTACAGTCATGAGAATATAGCACAGCTGGGAACAGAGCATGCAGTGTTAACCAGAGAGATTTTCCCTTTTGTGGTGATCCTTTTATGATGAAAGCAGTGGACTGGAAGGTCAAAGATTTATTTCTTGTTCTTAGAGAAACTTCCATTATGACCTTTGTAGCCCACTTGTTCTGTCTGTGGCTATGTCCTTTTTTCCCCTGAAATTCTGCTCTACAACATATAGTTTCTTATACTGCGCTCACATCCAAGTGCCCCTTAGTGCTGGGTTAAACAGTGTGACTAATGTTAATCTTGTGTTTATTCTTGCCTATCCCAATAAGGAGGGAATGTATCTAACACAGTATTTCAACTTAGCAGACACAAACCTGATCCTGAGGTTATTATTTAGATGAGCACCTTATGATGATACTATATATTTAGGAGGAGAAATGAATCCATGACAAGGGGAACCAGCTGGGTTATGCTTACCCTGTCCACTACTGCAGCATATTTACCTTGTAGAAGATTAGCAGGTTTCATTCTCTAACTCTGACTTCCTCAGATTGTCTTTGCCCTGAAATTTTATATATAGGAAATGAGCCCCAAAGCTAGGCAGTGACATTACAAAAGGACAGATAAAGGGACTATCTGCTGCTCAAATTCATCCACTAACCTTCTTTCACTAACACAGAACTCAAATACTTGTGCTTATGGTTATGGAGTGCTTTCATGATAAAGAAGACATGACGAAGATGGAATTACTGTAGGAAGCCTTGTTAAAAGATTCTATATAATCTTTCTAATATTAACCAAAAGTAGATAGCTAGGAAAGAGTATAGAAATGGAACAAATGTGGTTAAACTTTCTTAGCATAGTCTTACAGTCTTCAGAACCTTGCAGCACAAGGAATTTCTGAACAAGGAAAGCTGATATGTTTGAAGTGAATAAATACTAATGAAAATTTCTTCTATGAACTTGCATAGTCTCTGCTTGAATTTAAGAATCTATTTAATATTTACAATGTCCTGTGGCAGGAGGTTCTGCAGATTGCTTACACAGTGCTTGAAGATCCACTTCTTCTTCTTTTGAAGGTCACATCTAGCTTTGTTTGATAACCTGTTGTGCTTTCATTCAAAGAATAAATAGTCAGTCCCTACTGACCTATTTCCACCACTCATGACTTTATTGACTCTTATTATAACACTAAACATTTAAAAGCACTGAACTTGACTATTAATGTTATGAGAATGCACTGGTTACTGCAAGGCAGGACTGATGGACTGAAGCACCTATCCCAGTTGAGAATACCCAAGCACTGAGGGTGTCACTCTTTCATAAATGTCTTTGGCACTGTCTGTCTGAGCAGTGATAAATAAATGAGCCCATATAATTTTCCATCAAGACAGGTCAGAACCTTATGTCAGGTAACAGGTAGCAGAGGTACTGCCAATTTCAATATAGATGGTAGAAGTATTGCTGAGCTGATTGGATTCAGCTTCAGGCACAGCTGAACTTTCATCCAACTGTTTAATTCCAGAGGCAACCCTCTCTGAACACTCTAATATTACTGTTATAATAATCAGATATAGTGAAGACTAGGTATCACTCTGTGTCTTTTGCGTATAATTGGACCTTGACTTTGTAACAATGGTTGAAATTAGACTGTGAGGCACTTACATTCCATAATATGCTTGTTCATCCAAATCAGGGAAACAACTGGAGAGCACTGAGACTTTTTGCCTATTCATGCACAGGTTTCCTTCCAATGAAAAACAGAACATGGTAAGAGATGTTCGTGATTCAAAGTTGCAGTATGAGGAATCTTGCAGTGTAGAAGCAACACAGACATCCTGTGTCTGAAGGCTGAAAGAGAGTGGGAAGATATCTATATTTAAGAACTAATAAATCAGTTGAACTGAGATTCTATTTCTAAAATATAATCTTGCTCATGTTGTCTAAAAGTTTTAGCATGGAGATAGGTCTTACTGAATCAATGATGTATTTTTAAATTATCACTTAGAATTCAAGACATAATAGTAGGGACTAAAATCTGTTATTTTCTGAGATCATATTGTTCCTCTGTATTGAAAAGGCCACACTACTTATACACTTGATAAGAAATCCAAAGGACCTAAAAGAACTTGGAAACCATATTTCTACCCAGTACAAAAAAAAATCTATCAGACTGGTGAAGCAATAGGTTTGTGGCTTTCTTCATGCTGCATACTGCTTAATGTGGATACCTCTTCAGTCACAAGGGCTGCTGAATTTGAGGTTTGTATTTTAAAAGAACAAATGTCTTATGACAGGAAATGAAACTTCAGTCTTTTCAGTTGGTTTCTTAGTCAATGTTTTAAAACCAACTTATTTTTTCCCCCACATGTGTAATAGTTAAAAGATCCAAGTGAATAAATCTATGTCTGAACAGACAATATGGTTCAAAAGTGTTTTGTGGAATTACACATACACAAAGTTTTCAAAAAGAGATGCCTCTGAATATTTGGTCATCAGTCTTGGATAGCTGAGAACTATATTGAGGGTTACTCTCACTTGGTGATTTAGGAAAATTGTGGAATGTAGTGTAATACTGGCAAAAACTATTACTTCAGTGTGGTGGTTTGACCAACCGATGACATTCAGCAATACTTTTTACAGTTCTTATATGTGGACTTGCTGAAGAAACTTCTGTCTGAGTCATGGGAATAAACTGCAAATGTCCTGAGATAGCCTGGAAAAGACATCAGAATGCCTATAATTATAAAGTCTCTGTGGTAACTTCTGCCTTCACAGAAAAACAATTAAAAGTTCTTAAAGGATGAAAGGAAGTTGAGAAAAACTGTGTCCATCTCAGCTGCAATTTCAGAATTTTGAGAGTGTCATTAAAGACTAACAAGAGAAATTCAGTAATAGCTGCAAACTGTAGTATACCTTTCATTGTCAGACATTAAAAATTGCTACCTAATGAATGTAAGACGGTTTTACCTCAGTGCAATGTGCATCACCTTTTTCAGGCTTTCCTTTGTGATCTGCAGCATTGTTGAATTCAGTACAAATGTAAGTAATGTTATGATGATAGCAGGATTTATATACTAAAATTAAATCAAGCTCTGGAAGACAATGAAGCATTGTATTGTGGCTGTAATGTTGGCAGTAATGAATGCATAAGCAAGAACACAATGAGTCTGTCTTTTAAACAGTCATTAGTTGTTTTTGTCTCCTTTGAAAATCACTTCTACATATGCAAAATTCTTTTTTGAAAACTCTGTTGGGTAACACTTTTGACATGTTATTAGGTTTCTTGAGACAGAAAGTTCAACACCATAATGTAATTTAGTTTTCTTCAGGACGTGTAGTACATTAATTGGTTTTATCCAGAAGAAAATAAATTAAAGGTTGTGCCTTTTATTATTTCAATAAACAACAGACACAGCACAACCATTGTGTCAAGAGAGAAAAAGGAAAATTATCAAAAATTATTATATAATGAACAGTCATTAACAATATGATCATTTATATTTCTATAAGTGAAAGTTTGTATTTAACATATTTGATGAAAATTGAATTCAATATTTGGGTGTTCATAATTTAGAAAGCACAGGGTTCTTTTTCTTGGAGTTTAACAGACAGAGATTACACACAAATTTACTGGCAGAGATTACACACAGATTTGAGTTTATATTTTCATCTAGTTTAAAGTAGAAATCCAGATTCTGCTGTCTGCAGAGCATGATCATTAGATGGTATCTTTCATCCTAAATCCATGGAAGCACCAGAGTTATGTCCTGAGGACAGTCTCCTGAACTTCAGTGACCCTCAGTCAGGAAAGGTTTTGGGTGACTCTCTAAAGGATTTCCTGAAAAATGATGATTTTCTCAGTTCAGGCAAAGCTGTTTTACAATCACTTTCTTGATAATCCTTTTGATATTTGGATGCAGTGAGTAAATAGTAATATTATCAAAATGTTATAGTTAATGAAACTGCGTTAGACTTTGTGTGAGTTAAAGACAGACTTTCAGATTGCACTATTTTGATTAAGTGCTTAACATGAATGATCAGCTTTTCAAAACAGCTCATATCTTTTAAGATCACTTGTTCAGGCAGTGAGGGTAAAGGGCAACACTGAAGAAGTGGTCGCGAATCATCAGACTCTTGTGTGAAAAGGAACTTGATTTATAGCATTTTAGTGTCTCAAATGTAAGTACGTAGCTGGACAGAGTGAATTTAACCAGCTGTGTTAAAGTCCTGGTATACATACAATACATACATATGATCAGGGAGGAGCATTGCCTGCAAAAAGCAGTTTAGAATAAAGACCTTTTTCTCCTAGATAGTATAGGAATTGTAAGAGACACATTCCAAGGAAGCAGTGCGGATGAGATTACCCCAGATTTTTGCACCCTCTGCCTTTCAGTAGAAGCCCAGAATGCTTTGCACCTTCAGATTCCACCACCTACCCTACCGACCATGTGCTAATTATGCAATACAGTCACATCTTCCTGTTTTCAGGAAACAAGTCTACTTGGCTGCCACACAGTCCTCTAATTATTTAAAACACTTGAGCTGAAAACAGCATCCAAAACAGCATCCACTCTCTCTCTTTCTCATGCATTTTCTTCTTATGACAAAAAATGCACACCATGAAGTCTGAAGTCTTAAAGCTGAAACCTGTGAGGTCTTGATGCAGCCAATCTGCTACAGATGGGGTGAGCCATGAGAAGGGTGGACACAAGCCTGCGTAACCTGCTTTGATTGGGGATTCCATGGTGGACATATTCAGCAGCATATCTGTAGCTTTAGTAAACATTTGTGTTGAAAGGGATGCAATACAGTTTCTTTCTGGTTCAGGACAAAACCAGATATGTATTACATTGAAGTGTTGCATGTAATGTTGAATTTGTTGTGGAATTAAAGAAATTTACTGTAGAATTTTGAGGAATTTTCTGCATAATCTGACAAAAGTTATTTTGGCAATAACAACCTTTTTTTCCATTGTGCATTTACCTGGAGATCTTCTTAGAGGTTGTTTAGTTTACTGGAAAGTTATTCACATAAGAATGTAAGTCTGTTAGATACAACTCTTTCTGCTATCAGTCCAACAACAAGTGGTCTTTTTTTTTTTTTTTT